>CALSBV010011423.1:2110051-2197166 GCA_943590825.1 Bovichtus diacanthus | reverse complement strand
TGTGTGTGTGTGTGTGTGTGTGTGTGTGTGTGTGTGTGTGTGTGTGTCCGTGTCCGTGTCCGTGTCCACCCACTATCACAAACCCTACACACACTCACGACCATCAACCGCCACTTTTTTCTGAATAATGGCCAGCAGCTCAAAGACACCCAGACAGGAAATATCCAAGTTGATATGATCATACTCAGTTCTTTTTTCTTTTTTTTTGGCTGCCTGATGACCTTACTGAGGGATTTGTGACTCTCACACTCATCCCTGCAGATCTCAGCTGCATAGTAATGTACATTACAACACCATTCTGGGAAAAGAGTGCATCATTTGAGCTCAAGAAGAATTCAAAATGTAAAAGGCGTGCCTGATAAAGAGCATGTTTTCTCCCACTTGAAATGGGCAATAAGTAGCAGGGTGAATGTTAAAGAGGGCTTTGGAGAATGCTCTCCTTCTACCTCCTTTTCCCTTCTCTGGGGATTACCGCTCTTTAAGACGGCGAAAAACATCAATGCAGGTTTATTTAAAGGATGAAGGCATTTTCTGAATGGTATTTTGGGGCCGTATCATCAGGTCTCGAGCGAGGATTAGTGCTGTTAGGCATTTTGAGCTGTGTTTCCTGTCCTGATAAGTCGGATTTCACCTTCAATCTGCGTGTAAGCCCTGGGCTCTGCTCCTCCTCGCCTGCTCCTCTGAGGTCCTAGCCTACCCTTATCCAGCCCAGCCCAACCTTACCATCCTCCGCTATCTCGCCACACTCTGCACAATCCCACTCAACCACACTCTCAGCTACGGTGTCCCACCCTTTTTATATCTTATTTCTTTAGCCAACTTTTACCTCTACCCTGCACATTTTTCTCCTTTTTTTTTTTTTTTTTTTATACGAGCCATGTATGCTGCAGCCCTTTTTTTTCTCTCCAGGACCGGTCCCTGCCTCTCTGCAGCTGGCTGGTATTTATCATCCCCGGTCTCACACTGAAGCCATTTGGCAGTCAGATCGGCGGGTGATGAGGTTAACTACTAAAGTTGTATGTAACTTGGAGCCTTCCTTGTGATGATTAATCAACCGGCAGAAAACGAGCCCCTGTCCCGTTATCCCATGCAGTGTGCAGCATCTGTGATGGTCAAGGCAAACAAATGGCTCCCTGTCTTTGTTGCTGAGGACAGAGCATAACTGGACATTAGAAGCAATTAATTTGACATGGCTTCATCCTCAAGAGTCCCCCAGCAGCTAATGGAAGAGCTTTTATGTAGCATCCACAAGAAACCACATGAGCTGCACTATAAAGTGTATATGTTGCACTAGTCTCTGTTAAGGAAAGCATTCCTGAAAATGAAAGATTTCTTATTGACCGCCTGAGAATTGTGAAAGTGTATACCATTATTAATGATAAAGGCAATGTTATCTTTATAAAGCGCTGCGTTGTGTCTATTTAGGGTAACTGTTAGGGATGCACGATATGGATTATTATTTAAAAATAAATTTGTTGCAGATGCAGATCATGACCTGCTTTTCATGGCCCGTACCGATTTTAAGATAACCGATCTGTTCACATTTTTGTATTTCAAAAAAAGTTCATGACCTGTAGTTTGTGCACACCTGAAAGGCTAAGATGTGGTGATTTAATATTCCTTAACCCTGACCTAACCAACTCTAACTGACTTCACTATTGTTAACATCATCACTATAACAGTTCTTTTATATTTTTCTTGTAAGTACATATAAAAAAATAACTTGTATTGCCAATTGCAATCATGTTCTATTCCCCTGAAACTTTGAAAAACCTCCTCAATGCATGCTGCACTTGGGTCATGTCTAGATGGTAACCCTAGAAACGCCCAGAAACTATCTGCCCAAAGGCCTATACTGACCTTAACCATTCGAGATCGATGCCTAACTTTATCCATCTCAGAGATTCGCAAATTCAGGGTTACCATCTAGACACGACCCTGCGCTTGTTCTTCTTCTCTGTGTTTATTGCCGAATCGCAAAATAGTGTGTAGATTCTGCACTTGTTAAGTCAATGAAAGCAATTGTAGTATAGACCAATAATTTATCGTCTATAATTAAAAAATATACACGATAATATACATTTTCCATTATCAGCCGATAATTTAGTAACTGATATTCTTTCCGTCCTCTCCCCCGCAGTCCCCCATCCCCAGAAGCAGCTCTCCTACAACACGTCCAAGGCTGGAGTGGTCAAACTGACTCAGACTCTGGGCACTGAATGGGTTGACAGAGGAGTGTGTGTCAACTGCATCTCACCGTAAGTGCTGTCTGCTTCTCTCACCGTTTCGTGCCAAAAACCTACTGGTCCACCTTTTGAGTGTTGTAAGGGATTGAGCTGCAACAGGAAGTGGTGATTAGTGTGTTTGCTTTCATATGAAGAGCCCCATTTGAGAATGATGCGCTAATTTAAGTCCTCAAACAATACATCAGCGCTTAATTAGATGACGTCTTGAGGGATGAATCAACCAAACACTTGCTCTAATTGTTCTATTCAATTAGGGAATCAAATTTGCAACCTCACTCAGAGTGTCGGCGCAACAATAGCGCCTTGTTTGTATCTATTTGTCTGTGAAGCTGAGCAGGAGGAAGAAAAGAGGAGAAAGCGGGAAGGGCTGTGTGTGTGTGTGTGTGTGTGTGTGTGTGTGTGTGTGTGTGTGTGTGTGTGTGAGTGTGTGTGCGTGTGTGTGCATGTGTGTGTGTGTATGTGTGCGTGAGTGTATGTGCGTGTGTGTGTGTGTGTGTGTGTGTGTGTGTGTGTGTGTGTGTGTGTGTGTGTGTGTGTTTTTTAAGTGGAGCATCCCTTAGCCCCAGCCATCCCTGAGCAAATCCGTCCGGTGGCACTGGGCGAGCCAGGCCCAGTCACAGCCCCAGAACAAAGCCCTCACACACGCGCCATCCTCAGCTTTATTTATCGGCAGCTTGTTTGCTAATTTTAATTTGCAAAGAAGCAATTCTCTCTCTCTCTCGTTCTCTCTCCCTCGCTAACTGGGTGTCTCAATGGGCTGCTGATTTCTTTGAAGTGACAGTCGGTAAATATGCATAAAAAAAGGGACACAATTAGCGCTCACGAGGTTGACTGGAGCCTGATTCCATTGGCAACTTTAGCCGCAGCGGTGATAAGCTGCATTATCTAGAAAATTGGCTGAGGGAAAACAGTACCTCTGATTGCCAGCAAAAGGTTCCAGATAACAGGGCAGCTGAAGAAAAAATATAATTGAGGTGGAATATGTTAACCAAGGTGTCACACTCTCCTTGGAAGTGCTAATTTAGCCAAATGTTGGAATTCCATATCAAGGCAACAGGATACATCGAACAATGATTCAGGCCTCACGGCTTTTAGTCACTGTCACGTCTATTGTGTGGAAAGTCAGAAGTCGCCTCATATGAGGCACAGGCGGGCGTGTTGACATATTTATTCAAATGTAAGCTCAGTGATATTGTTATTGTAGATGTGGAGAGAACTGCATTTGTGGTGAGTAATGGTGTCGCCACAGGTGAATAGGGTAAACATTTTAACTAATAAATATCACCATGAAATTCCACTGTTTAGTACATTGAGTGTATTCTTGTTTGTAATTACAAGTTTTCTGAAATGTCATATTTAATATGCACATGAGGCATTATGTCAAATATGTGCTCACTTGCATACATTCCCAGAACAGAAATCTGAACATAAAGCCAGGTTAAAAATTCTTGTTGCATTTTGTTGACACACATTCTTTTTTACAGATGGGATTTTAGGATATCTTTGTATCTCTCCATAAATCAGAAAATAGTGTCAACAGCCATTAAAAAATAAATTTCTGCCATGTTTTTTTTGATTTAAAAAAAAAAAAAAAAAAGTATAAATTAGACTGATTCTCTAAAAAGCTTCAGATTATAGATGGGTATGAAACTGGGAAGTTCAGTGTAAGTGATACTGAAGTGGAGATTAATATTAGTTTTCTGAAATGGTATGTTTTTATGCGCCAATGAGGCCTTATCTAATGCTAACTTGTGGTGAATTTAGGAAAAATCTATAGTCGCATATCGACAAAGTTAGTCAAATAAAGCCCTAAATGTGTATTTTGGATGTGTTCTTTCCTCAAGTCTGAAAGAATATAGAAGACATGTTATGGAATCAAAAAAAGCCCCAAATCTCAAAATTGACCGGTGCATGAAAAACCCCTGATGTCTTTGCCTGGAGTGTCTCACCAGCACATTTCAATCAGGAATCAGAGCAGGAATATGAAGGAGTTGCACGAAATAAGTGCTGAACCAAAGGCTTCGCGCAAATTATGCCAGACGTCCCCTCACACCCGTGGGCTCTTCCTGAGATGTGCCAGCAGTCCCACAGTAAACATCATCAGAGATGCCATGCCATGCCCTTTCTTCAAAGGATAATTGGGTTTATTTTTGTCACCAAAGTGGTGGCTCTGAAACAACGCTGTCACTCCTGGCTCCGAGCTGTGATGCCTTCTGATTTCATTGTGTTTTTTTTGTTTTTTTCCCCCTCTCCCTCCCCCTCTTTCTCTGTCTCTCTTTTTCAGGGGGATTGTTGACACCCCTCTCATCCACTCGGAGAGTCTGAGGCCTCTGGTGCAGCGCTGGCTGTCAGATATCCCTGCTGGTAGACTGGCTCAAGTGACAGACCTGCAAGCTGCAGTGGTCTACTTGGCATCTGACGCCTCCGACTACATGACAGGGCATAACTTAGTCATAGAGGGTGGGCAAAGTCTGTGGTAGATGAAGAGATGAAAACTTATTTTTTTCCCCTCTTCACTCTCCTGGGATAACCATCCGAAATAGGTGGTATTCACGTGATCTCCTCTTGACACATTCCCAGCAGTATTAGTTAAAATCTTACTCAATGTTTCACTTTTGGTGATTTGTTTTTTAGTGTCATGAGGAAACTTGTAGCTTTGTGTCCTCTTTGTGTCCCCTGTAGAGGTTTGATGTCACGTGTGTTATGACTGTGGCACGCACTTTTTTTTTTTTTTTATTAGTAGATGAAAAACACTGTTAAATGCTAAAAAATAAAAAGGTTTAACAGCTGCCAGTCTTCTTGTCACACAGTGGGATGTGCTAACATGTCTGAGAAAAGCTCTGCGAAGTGCAAGAAAGAAAAGGAAAACCGTTACTGTGCCTTCAAACACGTCTCAATTTCTGCTGTATTTTCTCTTGACATTATTTTTATACATCTAATGCTGTTTAAACTCGACAACAAATGTAACTGTTAGTGGTGTCTTAAATACCGCTGAAAGAAACTTTTAAATTGTATTTGTTGCAACAAAAAAAAGTTTCTTTTATAGCACTGTCTCATACAGATGCGGTTCAAAGTGCTTTACAGGATAATTAAAGAAATAGCAGTTTTGTGTTGTGATAAATAAAGGGTGGCTTCTTCGCATGAACTGTATGTGTGACTTTTTGAATAACCAAATAAACTGGCATGTGTCGCTACTAGGGGTGTAAATCTTTCGGTATCTCACCATTCGATATTCGATGCCTTTTGTCCACGATTCTATTCAAAATCGATTCTCGATTTTAGTACGCAGGTATGATCATTTCAGGATCTACTTCGGTCTGCTGTGCGCTAACAAAGGCGGTAAGAGTAAAGTGTGTGTATAAGTATTTGTAATTGTTAATAGTTGAAAAAGTTATATCAATTTATTGCAATCATGTCAACACGAAAAAGGCAAACCTAAGACTAAAGGTGACGTTTATTCATGCTGAACTTGCACAAATACTCACTTTTTACAAAAACTTTTTTAGAATTTCTCAGTTCTCACTGACTTCAAGAATAACAAGTTTAAGTTATACAACAATTTTTTTTTAAATACATGTTTAATAACTTTGCTTGGCTAAGGTTAGGCCAATTTTAATTTAAAATTGAAAAAAATAACACATAACATATAAAACTGGTATTTTGTGTGATTTTTCAACAAATCGCACAATAATGCTTGACACAGCGGACCACTGTCCACCTATAGAGATGTCCTGGTTCTTGGGTTCAGATCGATTCGGAATCTTCGAAGATAACAATCTCGATTTTCACAAATGATTCGATTTCCCCCAACCCCACCCCACCCCACCTACCCGCTACAGCGCTTCCTGCATGTTATACAGTATATGTTGCCACCACAACCTTGCTGTGTATTAGGTTGAAAATACACAGAGTGGTTGGTTCAGTGATGACAGATCACATTCACACCAGAACAGGATGCCAGTGAGTTGTATTCTGCACGTTGACTTACTGCTCCCTCTGGTCCAAGACTCTTGTGTACCATATGCAGGATTACAGCATCCCAGTCTGCCTCTCTCCAGCTCTTTCTTGCCAAATGGTCCCCACAAGTGGTGCTTGTGAGCGCCATCTTAATTGCTCCATTCACTGTTTGTGCGCTGAAAAACAATACTTAAAGGAGAGGTCGGCGGAGGACGTGACCCCCAGTGGCTGCAATTATACGAAAAGTAGTGGCCAATTAGCGCTCTCTGCAATGTGACACTGTTGCTGTTTATGTGAGCAACTTCAACTTCTCACTGTTAGTGACCGTTTCTCTGATTTACATAATTGAGGGATTGGTCATTAATGGGAATGGCGTGTGAGAGGATCCCATTAAGATATGGAGTGAGATCTGATCATCTCCTCTGCTCTGTGCTATTTATCTCCAGCTGCATTGGCACATTAGAAATTATTGGGATTCTTATCCACATACTTAATGGTGAAATATCGAAGTTTTCCACAGAGTGTGCATGCAAGGTCTTCCAGAATTTGTTCACACAAAAGACAAATTGTCTTTTGTGTGGGACATTTCCTCGTCCTGCCACTGAGGGGCAGTACAAAGTCAGGCAGCTGCAGCACTGACACAAGGACACAGTGTTACAACAAGAGGTTATCACATTATTTGCTATCATCTAAAGGTAATAACAGTGAACTCTGTATCTGAAATAAGAACGCTCCAATTTTAGTAAGCAAACAGCTCGACATGAGAGACAATCAAAGAAATGCTAAATAAATACTCATATTTTCAATTAAATGTAGTTTGATAGTGGACAGTTACATTTCAAATGCATTAAAAATGTAATTCTAATAATTTTTCAAGAGGAGATTGGAGTAGCCTTTTAAGTCCAGAGGCAATGAAGTGCAAATATGAATCTGTAACACGAGCTGATAAATTCCAAAAACCATTTGCATCTACAGACCAAATCTTTACTCTAGACAAATAGGATTAGACCTTCCTTAGTGTTTTTCATTCATATTTGTACATCCAAGTTAAAGTTGGGACACACTCTGTGGTTAGTTTGACAGTTACTGCACTTAAAAGTCTACCGCACGCCATGCAAAAAGTTGCTACACACAGTTGAAAGCAAAAGCTGCTTTCACCCACTTTTGTTTCCAGCTATTTCCCATCATCATTCAGTGTCTAAACTGTTGTTTTGCCGTCATGTTCCGCACCATATTAAACTCTTTCAGAGCCCTCTTAAAGGTCTTGTTTTCCTTTACAATTGCAGCTAAAAGAACCAAATCTATAATTTGAGAAGCACAATGTGATATCCCCTCGAAAAGCCATACAGTGGCCTGCTTCATGAAGTGTAAGTGATCTTGAATCCATTATTTATGACCTCCTTTTGCTACCATTACACTGAAGAGTGAAGACCCTGTTGTACATAGAGCTGTTGTGCTAAACAGTTCTCCAGGCAGAAAAAGGCACTCGCGCCCTCACACTTGAAATCAACTTTGATTAATGCTCAGCTCTGTCACGGCGTGCAACATTTTACAGCGGCAAGCGTTCAGAGGGAGACCTGGGTCGATGGCGAACAACACGATGAGGCAATATGTGTTGCTGAGCAGGCTGTGTCCCGGTGACAAGAGGACCCAGGGGTTTATGGATGACATATTAACATTTGACAATATCAATACACTTTTATTGATGGATTATGGCGTCCTGTTACATACCCACTCAGCAAGGTGTTTGAAGATGAAATGTTACCCCTTATAAATTGAGTTGAGCCCCTTGATGCTATCATCTGAGGTAGGACTGTGCAACAGAAAAAGGAAAATGTCAACCTGTATTTTCCAATGAGGGCTGGTAGTGCTGTGTGAACTTCTAACTTAATGACCCAAGACGATTTAATTTGTCTAATGAATTGATGGCGAATCTGATTGTCATGTTGCTTTAAAACAAATCTGTAAAACTTTGACTTAAGAGCTCATTCATTTGAACAAAAAGGTCTTCCCTCCACCGAAATGAACAAAGACATTAGCTGGGAAATATAAATGCAGCAGCACTGTATCTTGCAGCTGTTTCAAAGACATTTTAAAGACCTTACACAAACCTGTAGATATCCGTGTGTGTAAAAATCTATTAGTGACCATGTATGCTTTGTCCCCCTCAAAGGAATGGCTTGACATTTTGGGATATGTGTTCATTCACTTTCTTGCCAAGATATAGATGAGAATATTGAAATAACTTTCACATTTGTACGGTGAATATAAAGCTAGCCGCCCGTTAGCTTAGCTTAGCTTAACGTAAAACGACTACTTGCGTGTTTTACCGTTTCGGTTTTTGTATGGCTTAAACAAGATATAACGTGATAATAGAGTGCTGCAGGAGGGACAGATTGTTTACAGGCCAACCCAGAAGTTAGCATCGCCCTGGTTCCCTCGCAAAAAGCCAAAGGGATCTTTCCAGTGGATTTTAGATACTTCCAAGAAGTAAGCTCTGCGGCAAACACACGTTTATGATACTTAAACGTTTTGTTCAGCAAGAAAATCTTCACCAATGAACACCACTTTTATGATATTCTAAGCATAAATACAAATCCCCAGAAGTATAAAGCTAATGCTAGACTTCATGTTACCAACACTAAACTAAAGGCGGACTAGTGTTGGGTGTGATGACGTTAAGTAGTGTCACCTGTTAGCAACCGTCTTTTTGAAGATACGTAAAAGCTTAAAAATTCACGAGTGGGGTATTTACTGTCGTAGTGCTAACTTTTAGGACTCCTGCAGCACTCTATTAGTGAGCTGTCGAGGTTAGGAAAGGCATTTTTGTTGCTTCCGAACAGAGCTGCTTCAACCCTTAATGCTAAGTTAGGCTAACTGGCTGCCAGACCAGAAGTGAGCAAACAAGCGTATTTCTCAAAAATATAAAACTATGTAAAACTGTTCTTTAAGGCAGAAATCACCAACAAGATAATACAAATGAATTCAAAGTTCATTTCTATTTATTTAAGTTAATTCTCTTTTACAAAAGCATCGGCACCAACTGTCAACTGCTGGTTCAATTTGATATGTTTGATTAGACTTTTGTGTTCTCATGTGATTCTGGCTGCCTGTGTGTGTGTGTGTCTGTGTGTGTTGAACTTGACTCGCTGAAGGCACTGGATCATTGTCTACCGATGTTTGTTATCTCATGTGTTATTCATTGAAAAAGTGGTTTTGCTGTTTGCTCTCCTCGTGCTACCTGCTGACTTCACATGGGGTCACTTTAACTGGCTGGTGTGTACTTAGATGGATTGCCAATACATAAAAGTGTGAGGACTTGTCAAGCTGCGTTATTATATCGTATTCCCTTTAAATGCTTGTGAGTTGACTTGCACAATCAGGCTGTATTAAGAACTTTTTTTGTTTTTATACCAAAATCATGTTTCACATACTTTTGTTGTGTTCCCTTTTAGTTTCCTGGCTTCAAAACGCAGGATTTTTAATAATCAAATCAAAACATACCTGACGTGTTTTCTTTCATTACTTGCCACGATTGCAATAACACAAATGTGTTTATGCTGCATTATCAGTTACAGGACTGGATTAGTACATTTTCTTCCTTTATTTCACTGTTTGTATTAAATGTGATACTAGTGGATTTACCAAACATAATTATGATTGTTTTGTTTCTTAAAGATGCCTCCTATGACATCTCAAGAGGTGTCCAGAAAACCATGACGAACCGTCCACATCCTGTATCCACATCGTAAATGTATCAGGCTTTTATTCAACGTTAATACTGAGCCGGGGAAACATTGCACTCCGAGTTCTCTAATTACAATGCATCTAATGTGTTACTTCCTCCCCATGCGGGATTACTTTCATCTTTCCCATTAAGATGCACATTTTGTTTGGATACTCAAATTACAAACCCCATATTAAATTTGACTGTGCAAAAGGCATTGATCATAGCCCCGATAGCTGCACTCCAACTTTGATTTAATTTGCACTTCCATTAATATCTATGAGACGTCCGATTGTCGTCTTGGGCATATTGATGGTATTGTAAGCCCTGCCTTCATATAATGTTCCCCAGCGGCAATGAGGAAATGTTACAGAGAATTAGGCCGAGAAGCAGGCTCAGTGGAACTGGCACTGCAGTCGGAAATTCATTACCCTAATAAATAGAGGGGGGGAGCGAGAATCTTAAGAGAAATTTCTTTCTCCCTCTCACCACAAAAACACAAAAAAATCCCTCACTTTGGCCTGAGAGTGGATGACTGTAACTTAGGTGCTTGTCATTATTGCTGCCCGTGCACCCAAAAGGTCTTCTTGGGACCCTGAGAAGTCTTTAAAAATGTGCCTGATGATTCAATAGAAAAGCAGTCACTGCCTGTCTATCATGAAGCTTTACGTCTATTTGGATATATGTGGCTGCATCTCTTTGATCATTACAACAATGAGAATGCAACCAAAATCTCATTAAAACCTTCAGAATAGAACGAAATGAACATCATTTAAAGAAACTACAATACAGTCGTAGATTCATTGTGAGCCAAATAAGTGTCAAGCCATGCTGATTTCTTATGTTGATTAATGAAGTGCCAACTGAGTATATGTACTGTTCCCGTCCTTTGTTGAAGCCCTGACACGCTGTTTTCTATGGGGAAAACACTACTGGAGCCAAGAGACGTGAGTTATGCTGTAATTAATGCAATCATGAAGATGAAAATAGCTGTTGTTGCGACTAGAAAACGACAATGAAAAGCGTGTGAACCGAGGAGGAAGAAGATTCATTGTTAGGTGACTGCGATCAGAGACCGCGCTGTCCTCGGAGGCCCGCGCCGAGGCTCGACAGTGTGTCTTTCAGTAAGCAGCATCTCTGAAACAAATATGTTTTACTGCATCCCTCACTTCCTGTATCGCACGGCTTTCATTCCAGACATCTGCAAGCTTTTTTTCAGTTGATGGCACAATTTCCCTTTTTTGTTTTTCGAAAAAAGGGGGAGGGCTCCTGCTTCTCTTACGATTCTGCCAGAGTGATTCATTTGCAGGTCATTAAAAAAAAACTCGTCTTTTGAAAGCGTTGGGCTGCTCAGGTGGCGGAGCCCGTGCAGGGGAGACACGTCGTAAATAAAGGCCGCTACATTTCAAATGCCATAAATAGGGGACACCTAAGGACCTTGCATGATTGCAGACATCTAATCATTTAATTTATGCGTGTCTAAAGGAGCCCTCATTAACATTCAAGTAGCACTCATCTGTCTAGCGGGATCACTCCGAAGGCTGCATCACCCTCAGATGGAACGTATCTATTTGGGCAACACAGCATGGCTACACACTCAGCGAGCACCTTCTCGCTTTCCCCCCTCAATGTCACGAGAGACACAGCATGTAACTCTCATAACTTACAGTGTGTGATTTGTGATCCAGTGATTGTGTTGCTGTTAATGTGGAGAACCTTTTGACAAAGTTAAAGTCGTATTCTCGAGGTCACAGTACAGTGTTGGGACTAACGCGTCTGACTGTGTTGCAGCAGATCATTGCACCTTTTCTCAAAGCGCTGCTCCGGACAAAAGGTGCGTCTTGGACTGTATTTGCAGACGATCATCAGCAGCCTTTTGATGAGGACAAGTGAAGCTTGTGATGTTTATTCTTTTAAGGCTGTCTGAAGTCTTTGTTAGCACTGCGATACTGTAACACACCTCAGCGTCTGCACAGCAGATGCATGCATGACAGAAACTCAATAATAATTGCCGTGGATTGCTTTTGACACGTGCTGGTTGCTGACAGCTGCTTTGTTCTATGGTCAGATTTCATATTTAACACATCAAAGAGTTGGGATACTTCACACTCTGCTAAGGACTGATAGCAAGTCTGACACTTTGCTGTTAGGAGAGGAGAGAGTTGGTCTTTCTCTGGCGGAAAATAAAGTCAAGTTGTATTAAGGGTTCCTTTTTTCGCTTTCCCGCTAGATAAATGGAGTTATACCCAGGCAATCTTTTACAAGCAACGCACTACACGTCATAGAGGAAGGATCATGTTTACAGTGACAATGAAAGAATTATTGGCAGGAAATTCCTGCAGCATGAAAGCATACTTAAAAACTGTCCCTTGCATAAGTAATCTGTACTGTAAGCATGTGGATTTCATAACTGTTGTGAACATGCTCTGGGGGTGACAGCTTGGAAGTGTGGAGTAAGAATGACCGTGCAGTTAGCTTATTAACTCCAGTGGAACGGTGAATGAAGTACTGTCGCTCAACAGCGATCGTCCAAATAGCTTACCAACCATCACTAGGCACAGCGAAGCTTTGGACTTTTCCACGTGCGAGAATATAGGCAGTAGTGACTTGGCATTTAAATAGTTTGGAGGGGTGGTGTTTTTTTTTGTTTTTTACCCACAACCTTTTCAAAACCCAAAAGACAGGAGTAAAAGTGTGAGGGATGGATACAGTATATCTGCAGTAACATGAGCTGCAATTGTGAGCCTGTCCAGCTAACTGCCTTGATGGTAAGTAACCCAGGATCACCTCAAAGGCCAAGAATTAGCATATTAGTGTGGTGGTTCCGTAAACTAAGGGCCCATTCACGACTAGTACCTCCACTGTGTATTTCCCCACTGAGTGGAAGCTACTCTATCAGAGTTAATAGCAGCTCCAGTGTTTTAAGCACATTTAAGATCCCTTCCACATGTTTAACATGAGTAAACTGGAAACATTAAAAAGTCCGCCAAAGGTTATGTTTCAACTAACTCATGGAGCTGACTTTAGCTAAATTAACTAGCTTGCTAGTCGATAAAATCTGAAAGTGACAGTTGTCATTGCGGCTGTAAATCAGAAGCCCGTTTGAAATTTGTAAGAACTTTGAGCATTAAATCTGCCACCGTTATCATTGTGAAATAGAAGGGTAGCGCAGACCTCCACAGAGGCCGACTGCCTTATATTGCAGTGTTAAAGTCAAGTGAAAAAGTAAATAAAAAAATATTTGTGTGTCCGCCGGATTCGGATCCGCTCCAAAATTGAATGGGTACCTCCTTGGCCCATGCTACACCTTTCCACCAAGTTTCATAATCCTGCAGACAAAGAATTAAGTAAGATTTCTCCTTATGATGCTTGTTGTATTGTATTGCAGTTTTATTGCTATTGTTGCTACAATGTCGAGGAGCCAAGACAAAATCATTTTACTCTCTTACACTTGTATAATTGAGATGTAACAATAAAAAGGAATCTTGAAAGTTGAAGAGTCAAACAGACAGACAAACAAGCCAAACCGAAAACATTGGTGGAGGAAATGATCGGAGAGAATGGAAAGCTTCGCAGGCGTAGGGAACGGTCCGCTATTTACTTACACATCGTCAGCACTGCCTTGGAAACAAACTGATCCTGAGCCAGTGCAGCTTTCATCGGGTTTTAGTATGAAACCAGAGGGCCTGGAGGAAAGTGGAAGCATGTAAGGGCTATGTGTTAAGTCCCCTCATCCGCCCAGAGGACCTGCAACACCCCCACTTTTTAAGTTAAGGAAAAGCAAGGCGGGGGCCCTTTAATGGCTCCGAGTTAAACACCACATTTAACCAATGCACAAGGAGTGAGAGAGGCATGCTCTTCTCTATAGGCAGTATCCAGCAGCATTTTTGATGTCTCTAACAAGAACACAATAAATTGTTCCTCATTATTCAGTAATTAACTCCAATGCGCCGGGTCCCCATCCCCCTGCGCCACGCTCTAAATCACCACCCTCCTCCCCTCTTCTCCTCCTGCTACACAGCTCTTTAATTTCCTCTATGCTGTGGGGGGTGGGGGCAAGAGAGAGTGGAAGGGGGGGGCACACACAGCTTGATGCACTCCATCATCCCCTTGGCACCCTCTTGTCACCCCTTCGCCACACCCTCCTCCTCCTCTTGCCAGCTCCCAACCAATGTGTGCTCTCCCTGCAGGACGCCACCTGGTGAAAGGAGGGAGAGGTCACCTGAGCCGGGACGACGGGCTCCAGTCACGTTCGACGCGGCGAGAGCGCCTTGTAAGGCATCAAAACTTGCCCCCCGGCCCTGTTCGCTGTCTTTTCGCGGGGCTTTCCCCTTCCTCCTCTGCTCTTAATTGTTAAAATGAGGTCATTAATTGCAGGCTGAGTCAAATCACCTGTCATTTCAGCTGGGAATCATCCGCTGATTGAAAGGTATCATAAAAACCTGCCCAGGGCCTGGTTTTTGCAGCGCCTGCTGGGAGCTCCCTTTGTGCCTTGACAATCTCCGCCCATGGGCACCCACAACTCACTTTACTTTCTCCGGCGGAGATTAGGCGGGTAGTCTTGGGTGACACACATCCACACGCGTGGCCCAAATATAGATTCAAGAGAGTCAGTAGTGTCAGGAGCAATTCCTGGAGGATGTTGTGGGGAGTGTTCGCTTTCCACTGTACTATTAACGCCCCTGACCTAATTGAGGATGATGCTCACACACATACACCACTTCCCTATATGAGAGTGAGGTCAGGTTCATTTGAGGGGGTAATTGTCAAACTGGCGTGTAAACTAGGACAATAGAACAAATGACAAAAAAAATGAGGACACTTGACAAATTTCTTGATAGATTTTTAATAAATTTAGACAATTTAGACCCGCTGCACATAAAGATGTAGCATGGTGGTCCAGAAAGAAAAAAAAAAGTAAATGGTTAGAACTTGATTATGTTGAGGAAATGATTCCTTACCCTCATGGAAAAATAAGCAATATTTTTAAGTGAAATGTGACTGAGTTATATGAAATCAAAAGTTTGTTCATTTAAAAAAAAAAAAAACATAAATGCTTAGTATAAACTGAAAACAGTTAAAGGAAACGTCACTTGCACAAAATCTGACTACATTATTACGTTAATTCACTTAACATGATGGAAAAACATTGCATTTTTTGACCATTGAACTTATGTAATAAAATTTGATGGAAAATACGCATGTATGAAATAGTTAAAGTGAACGTGTTAGATATGATTATTTGTTTTATATACATATATTGTCATTATTTGGTAAAGCTAAATGTTATTTTGTTCTGACAGTGTCCTGCATCATAGGTGTAACTGCAAAAGGGGCTTATGAGAAACACATGCATCAAAAATTTGAAGTAACATCAAGTTGAATGCACCCAAACATTTCTCACCCTGTGACAGCTACATTGCATGCTGCGAGGTACAGAAAGCAGTACTCTCAGCCACTTAAAAATGCTCCATTTGCTTAAGAAAATCACAGTAAAAATGTTGGCAATATTAACACAGAAAGACCATTAGAAAAATGGGCCTAAATTATTCTGAAGGCACAATGCTACGCAAAGCTTCAGGACCCCATTTTCCACATGGACTTAATCTTGAGGAACACTACGTAAGATGCTGACAAACCCGCTGTTTGAAATAAAAATCCTCTAAACACATGGCATTAATATTTAATGGTGCTGCTTCCTCGGGAGGCCACTCTGGGCTGCAGCGCTGTGTCTGAAGGGAGACGATATTAGTGCTGTGTGCTCTGGAGGAAGAGCAGCTTCACACTAATGAAGCGATCAGGGTCTGAACCCTGAAGAAACCTCATATCCGATTAGTGAGCAGAGATGCATGTAAACATGGCCACGCAGCACGCGATTAGATCACTTTTGCTAATGCGAGTCTTGTGTCACTAAACACAACAGCGAAGCGGCGTGCTGCGTTTTGAAGTGTTTCGCTTGCAACAACACATTTCGCGTTTTAATCATTTCAATACTACAGTTTATTTTTTGACCTTTTCTACACAAGTGTTTAGTATTAAGCTTTGAACTAAAGGAGCAAGCTAATGGGTTAACACTGTGAGCAACCATTAAGATGCATGCATGTGTTGTGCAGCAGTGAAAACCACCTGACCTTGTCCACATCCGCTCGGCCGCATCTGAGCCCGGCCAGTAAAGGACAAGGCCATTTGGATGTTATAAAAAAAAAAGAAAAAAGAAAAGCTGGAGGCCCATGCTACTCCCAAAGCCATCAGGTAATTTGAAAGAGATCCAGCAAGTTTAAGATGTGCAGATGTTTTTGCTTTAAACCGGCATCTGTTTATGCAGGCACACTTTATGTTCGAAAAGCCACAAAGGACCTCCAATGGGTTTTATGGAGCAGTATCAGCTCGAGCACTCAGCTTTGTAATTGTGCTGCACCAGGTAATGAGAAAATTGCTCACAAGCAGCGTTCCCTGTAGATGTAACCCCGTAACATACAATTTTGCACAGCATGTGCAGTATCTACATTTATTTTTTTGTAGTCTGTGCAGTGCTGTCTTAGCTCCTTTGCAGGTTTCAGGAGGTCTAACATGGCCACAGATTAGAGCCTCATTCATAAAGACGTCTGATTCCATCCCAAAATACACAGTTTTCATTTAATTGAATACAATACCTATGGAATCATAAAGTACATAGAAAGCCCTTCGGATCTTCAGTCGGTGTATATTAAGGGTATCATGTATGTATGTATGTATGTGTGTGTGTATGTATGTATGTGTGTGTGTAATGGGTAAACCATTTGTTTAACATTAAAACAAGTCATTCCAAGAGAATTTGAACAAAATATTTCTGTCTGGTTTTCATAAAATAACAAAAGTAAAACAGCCTCTCTGATGCTTTCCCGATGAATGCCGACTAATCCTTGTTTGTGCTGTGTGACTTGATCTGAAAACTGATCAAAGTATCAAAGATGGATCTCTGCAGCTGCTCCAGCCTGCTTTTAATGTGAACTGTCAAACAACTTTCATCCTCTATTAGAAAACACTGCAGATGCATAATATTTCTTAAATGTGACCCAAGGCTTAGTTAAGCCTGTACAATAATACTGACCAATATGTCATGGTGTCATCTGTATGTTGATATATTCACATATTCATGGTTACCACTTGGACATACAGAATATGGATACAATTGTGAAGAAAAGTAACATCGCATTCAGTGATAATTAAATACACGACAAGTACGACCATTATTTACTTTCACTCCTCCATATGCTGCTGTCACATATGATCTTGCTTGAACTGTGTGTAGTGGAAATCGTGGAAATGTTCTTCATTTAACATGCTTTCATAGATCTAACATCAGACATCATGCATTGGAGATTTCCTTAAATGTAAACTTGTGTAATATAGAAAAAAAAAATACAGTTTCGTCAAAGGACCAGATGATTCTAGGTTTGTGTTTCTTATAACAGGTTATGTGTCCTTGTCCAGTGACAGTGAATGTCAGCCCTGCTGTAAATAACAGCTTTTTGATGCTAACAATACGTTAGTTTATTTTGACTATATATGTTATGTTTCGAAGACAACACTTTTGCATTTTTTTTGACGGATGCAATTACAGAGGGGATGCAAGTGCAGTACTTCTGCTTCTTTTGAAGCCTGACAACATAAAAACAGTGACGTCAACTGGCTAGTTTAACTACGTTATGTGTAGCTGGTATGTTTGTTTACCCAAATATTATTCACTGTTCATGAACAAAGCATACCTCTTCTCCCAATGGATTCGATGAGGATCATGTGATCCAAGTGAGATAGCTATACGATTGTTATACTAAAATTGAATTGCTCCATTTTAAACATTGTAAAATACATAAAACAGTTTTATTGTTGCACAACAATATTATACACATGTATTTAAAGAGATACTGTCTAGGATTTGGCGGCATCAAGCGTCGTGCTTGCAGATTGCAACCAACTGAATACCCCTCCGCTACAAGACTGCGGCAGCGAGCCGCTGAGTGCAAGACCGCGGTTAGTATCTTCCAGGACCTTCGCCTCGCTTAGAGGCTGTCCTTACCATAATATTACTTTGGGAGCAAACTAAATTTAGACGGTGGCTGGCGTTTCCGCAGTTTTACAAGCATGTCGAAGAACTATGGTGGCCTTCAGGTAAAGTCTCCCACTCCATATGTGGATATGAAGGGCTTATTTTAAGGTAACGAAAACGATTCTTAGTTTCAGGTGAATATACACTAATAGAAACAAAGTTATGAATATTATATTACAATTCGTCCAATCGATTCCCCTAAATACTACACATAGGCTAGTAGTCAATGTGAACCGTTACATATGGACAAATGGTCACAGTTTTAAACAAGTGGTTAATGTCGGGAATTCAAATAAAAGTACTTGCTTATGTTTAGGAAAAGATAGTGGTCTACGTATGGTACGTAAGTTAAGTAGTCCATGTTAATAAGTCGACGGTTGACTTTGGTTTCACACGGTATCCGATCAGCAGTTACCTGGGTCTTTCTGAGCTACAAAGCTAAAATGATAGATCACCGTAAGTCTGCTCTACACATAATATTGTATTATCAAAATCCCCATGCATTCGTCTGAGGACTGTACTGATACAGTACCATTACCACAATGTAAAACTATGACAACAGGAGCTGGCAGTGCTTCTGACAACTGCACTATAATAATCTCCTTGTTTGTAGAGTGAGGTGACTCTCTTGGTCTTTAAATGTAATGGCAGAAAACAAATGTTTGGTAATGGAAGTTAATCCAGTAACACTGTGTTGTGCGCCTCGGCTCTCACACTGACCTCTCTGGGAAACTGATGACTCTTAAGTACTATGTTGTCCTGTATACTGTTCTCACACTGACGTAGCAGCCATGTTCTTTTGTCCATTTCCCATTATGTGACAAGGACATATTTCAGACTGAAGTGATCCAAACAGTGATCTACCACTTGAGAGAACTGTCTTTGAGAACAGAGGTCGAGGGGAGCGACAAGGACGAGTGTCCTACAAATGCCATATCCAACAGCTCCTGTGTTTCCAGTGGCACTTGAGCTGAAATAGGCACGCTCAACAGGGGACAGGCTTCAAGATTTTTTTCTCCATACTTCAGAAAGACTATCATGTTGAAGCTGGAGTGCTTGTTGGTGTGTCAGTGTGTGTATCAACAGAGAAGCGATGGAATTTGCAGACCTCAAAGCCAGTGTGTGTTTGTGAGGACAGTGCTTTTGGGCTGCACAGTGCATACTGTACAATTGAAATTCAAGACACCACATTAGTCAGACTGTTAAGGTATTCATTCATTCAGTATCTACAGTAGATGGTGATTGTTACAGCCATGATGTGTAGAACGAGGTCAGGGATAAAGAAATATTTATTTACAAGGGTAGTTTGGGATCCGTATGCATCAATCAGTTATCAACACCCCATTCTCAAAGCAGCAATATAAAATGTTCTGGCTGGATACTCATTCAGGGTCTATTTCGTACATTCAGGGGACATATAAACACAAGGTCAGGTGCATACACAGATGGATAATGTATATATTTATTGTAATTTAAATATAACAAATGATGCCTATTACAGCTTCAATTTGATTTTCTTTGTATGTATCTGTGTTTTAGCCCGAAGGAATCCTCCATTTACAGCTTGGTCTCCTAAAAACTGCATTACCATACAACAAAACTGCATAGTCAATTATGTTTTGAGGGAAACATTTGTTGTCCCGGATTATATACGTTTTGACCTATCTCAAACACAGGACATTTAAGTGTTTGTGTCCCGGGGGATACAAAAGTTAACGTTGCATTTTTTTAATATATATACGTCCGTAACAGAAATTACGTAACAAATGTATTTATTTGAAGTCAAACCATGAACTTTTACTAAGCATAGCCAAGTAGCTTTGTTACAATGTTAACCACGTGCTCAAAACTTTGGCGGTAATCCGGGAGAAAATGTGTTTCCCTCGAATCGTAATTGAGAATGCAGTTTAGTTGTATGAAAACGTAATTTTTTTAGGAGACAGCGTTGCCAATTCACATGGGACAGTCTGATCTTTGATTATCCAACCAGTTTCTCATCATGATTGGGGATTGGTTTGGGTTGCCCTAATCTCTATAAACTGATATTTGCATATGAATAGAGAATCTGTTGGCAATGGGACAAGATTTTGGTAACGGAATCCTTCTGGTTTCTGTCTGTAGTCTGTTTGCAGTCCGAGTAGCATTGACGAATCACGTTTGAGCAGGCTTTCGTTGCATGCAGGTAAACAGTCTGTGTGGAGAGCAAAAGAGGCGGAACGCATTTTTCCGAAATGAAATCTCGGAACCCATTGGCTATCGTTCTGACAACAATTTATCTTACTTCGTCATCTCTCAAATCCAAATCCATCTGTAGCTGCTAATCGGACTGTAAACAATAGCTGGGACAAGGAAAAGGAAGTCTTTGTCCAGATATCTGCTGGTTACACCGGAACTCCAATCATTTTGGCCATTGCCCCCAAAGGCTTATCGTCTTCAGGCCGATAGTCAATGAGTTCTGAGAATTAGGTTTCCCACTAGTGATAACATAATTCAGAAATCTCCATAGCCAACTCCAGGCAGTCACCTGCATCATGACAGCAACTGCACAGACCACAGTCCCAGTCCGCGTGGGAATCATCGCTACTCGACTCCATTGTGGGGTTGACTTGTTTGTAGTTGGGGCAGCAGTGATTGACAACTCTCTCACAGGAGTCAGGTAGCATGAGGATCATATCGTAGAACCGGCAGAAGAGACAGTTCAGGATAATTCCTGCACAGTCAACTGAGGGAGACACATACAGTCAGGTTGGACATTCAAAACATGGTTTGCTCTATTGTATTTATTCAACAGGAAATGTGTTTTTCTAGTCTTTGTTGGTCTTCAAAAAGAAAGACCTCTCCTCTTCACACATCTGCAATGACCTCTTTGAGGTGAGGTTTGATGAATTGTGTTCAAACCATATCTGTGGACATAAATCATCTGAACTGCTCTTCACTTATATCTCTAACATTTTAAAAGCCTCCTTTCCTTCCTTTACACATGCATAATTTAGGAAACCATGCCTTGATCCCTCACAGGGAGACAAGCAAGAAAGCCGTTTGGAGACATAATCAATTACCAGAAGTCTCTTCTGTATACTTTGCCAGGAGCATTTTCTAAGTTGCCTTGTGGTTGCAGTGAAACAATGTGCGATGTGTCTTCCCAGCAGCCTTTGCCAAATGGTGACCCCATTCATTGAAGACATGTTGACTTCTCACAGTAGGAAAAGCACAGGTGTAAATAATGTAATTAATGACGGCTGTATTCCATTTAGCTACTTTGATTTTAGGTTCCTCACTTTTTGCACGCTGGCTCGCTGGGACACCTGAAGATAACAGAGCCATCGTTAGTGTTAGTAACACCTGCGCTTTTCCTACAAGTCGAAATGTCTGTTGTGAGAAAGGCCTGCCAAACATTTACACATTTTGGGATTATTAGAAGAAAATGTGTTGTGCTTTAAAACAAAGAATGAGTTATTTATAAATGGCCACATGGTGGCACTTTCTGCACAAAAATGACCAAAATTAGGTTCAACCCGAATATGAACTATGCTAAATATTTATCTGCTTACTTCTAGTAATTGACAGATAAACAAACAATCATACGAGACCACAAACATAATGTAATTGGTGAAAGTAATAATCCAAGGAGACTAACTTACTATCAACTGAATTGAAGCTGTTGAGGTTTTGAAGTGGTGTTGGGATCTAGCGTAGAGGGCTATTTTGAGGGTAATACCAGATCCATAAATAACAATGCAATTGTTGAATTCATCAGTTATTAAATGGGCCAGTTTGTTACAACTTGTCGCACCTTAAAGCGTTACAGTAATAAACAAGTTCTGTTGTTCGTCAAGAAGTAGTTCCATTATTTGATTCCTTCTAAAACCAGAGTCATTTTAACATTTCAGTCTTTGTATGGATTAACCAAACAAGATATAAAAAGTGTTAATAAGTGAACTTTAGGATGGTAGGTATAAGTATTTCTGAACTTTGAACAGAGCCAGGATATTTTTCCCTGCTTCCTATTTAATGCACGGACATGAGAATGACATCAATTTTCTCATCTCTTGGAAAGAAAGCCTAAAATGTATAACTATTTCTTTAATTTAAAATACTTACCCGTTAGTTTCATTTTTCATTTGACAGAAGTGGATGAGAATATAAACAGTCCATGGTGTAATCACTTATGCTGCTGCATCTATAGTAGCGAGTCTACTTTGGTGGCCGTTTTTTTTTTTTGCATTAGTCTTTCTCTTTTTTGCTGTAGTTTCAGTTTCTAAATTATTCACACATTTTCATAATTGATTAAATGAACTGCTGTATTTAAGCATTCTTACAGCATGGTGAGGAATAAAGCTTGCAATTTGTCAAATTTTTTTATTCTGTCTGTGGTCTGTGGCATTATTATTCTGCATATTAATCATCGTTTATTTCATCAGTAGAAGAGCTATGTTTGGATGAAAAAGTTCATTTCATAACAGTTTAACTGAGGACTCAACACAAGATTTCTTTTCTTAAATAATACAGCTGGGTGTGCAGCTAGAGGGCATCAGATGGGTGTGATGAAGTGCAGGAGTCACTAACCTCCCATGTTGCTCTGCTGAGAAGAAGAAAGAGAGTCCGCGGTGCAGGATGCTGCAGAGGAAGACCTCCTCAGGTACATTTTCAAAGAGAATAGTGGGGAAGTAGAGCTGTCACACTCTCTAGTCCGCTGAGTGTCTGTGGCTCTACCAGTCTCCCCAGGCTCAGTGTCTGCAGAGGCACGAAGTCTCCAGTCGTTGACTTGGGCCTCACTTTGTATCCTTTCTGTCCAAGAGACCAAATGTTGAGTACATAAAGTCACATACAATTAGGTTATTGAACACGTTGAGAATTTGAAGACCACAATGGTAGCAAGACCACAGAGGCCTGAAGACTGACGCAAAAGGTGCTGGTTTAACTGGTCAGATTCGGAACATAACAAAACAATGCAATACAACACCACATGATACGACATGATACAATACAATAGGACACAAAACAATACGACGCAATACAATACACAAGGCGAAACGATACAATATGGCACAAGGCGATACGATATGATACAGTACGACACAAGGCGATACGACACAAGATGATACGGCACGATACAATATCATACAACACAACATGAAACACCATGATAAAATATGACACAGCTTGAATCAATATAATAGCACGTGTATAAATGCAACACAATGGGACTTGAAACAAAAGGATACAGAAATATATAATATGCAATACTGTTTACAGGATTATCCACTTGGTTGCCTTGGAGTATAATAAAAGTCAATATTTCCCACAAGTCCACCATTTGGATACCAACATTGTCCAGAGTTGTTGTTTTTTGTTGTCGGAACAAAAACATTTTAAAAGAGCATTTACACCATATATACAAACACTGCAGCCAGTGAAACCAGATTATTCAGATTGTTTTACTCAGCAGGATAAATTACTGCCTTGAAATATTACTGTCAGTTTAATTAATGAATGAAAACTAAAAAAAACGTTATTCAATTGCATGATTTACACAATTTTTTAAAAAGGTTATCATTTAACATTCTGGGAAATTCACTTATTCCCTTTGTTGCTGAGAAGGTCTGCCTACCTGCACGAACTCTGCTCGTGCACTCATTGCATGTCACCGGAATCTTGACAGCTGTGAGCACTAACAATAACCATGTTCGTTGTTTATATTCATAATGATATTTTTGGAGAAGTGGCTTTGGAGGGAGGCCTGAAGGGACGAGCTGTCAGTGTTGCCTACTCTGCAACTTTCGTGCTAGGTTTAGGGACTTTTGGAGCTAGTGCTGCTAGCTACTTGCATTGGAAAAGAGTTGGCAACATTCAGCTTGGTTTTTTGGTTGGATAATTAAAAAAATGTAGTTTACTATTACTATTGCTAGCTTCTCTAAAGTTATCCAGCCGAGCTTTAAGTCTTGGCACCACAGTAAAGTTGCTTGCCCGGCCTCAAAATAGTTCAGTAGTACAAATAGTACACTCCCTGTAAATAACAGCCTTGGAGACTTTGCTCAGAGCATCTGCAGAGGCTCTGCACCTGCAAGATTTTGTAACGTGAATTGGGTCCAGAGACCATGTTGCAGTGATTGGCTAGCTACAGGACCTAGAAGTGAATATATGGCAAGTTAAATTTCGTATGTGATTTCTCAAAAAAATAGACCAGTCAACAAAAACAGAGCAAGACTATAGAAGATGAGAGGTCCGTTCTTTGTTCTTGGAACAGGCTCTGACCGCTCTGACTACAATCAGTATGAACGACCAGATGTTCGCGGAGAACGTTTGCGCCATTTGTACCGCACAGACCGCGCGGGCCACAAAGAAGCATGTAGGTCTTAGAGGTGCTGGTAGGCATCATTTTTTTAGACAGAGGCAGGCTAACCTGTTCCTCCCTGCTTCCAGGCTTTATGCTAAGCTACCCATCTCCTGGCTCTAGCTACATATTTAGTATACAGACAGAGCAATATCGATTTTCATCAGCAAAGAAGTGAATAAATGCATTTCCCCAAACTATTACTATAAAGTCAAAATGGACAGGTAAGAATCTCCGCTTCACATGTGTGATGAACATCACAAGACTAACATCTGGAACTCATAAAAAGCCAATGAGTCCTAAAAGTTTGGTTTTAAGACTAATTCCTAAAGCACTTTATAGTTATACTTTTTAAAGTCAATGTGTTTTTGGTTAGATTCCTTGAAATAAGGTCTGTGGTTGACACAAGCTTAAGAGATTTTAATCTTTTGTTTTACAACATAAATATGTTAGTGAATACCCCACTCAGTAATCTTTAAGCTAACAAGTGACTAAATGAGACTATTGAAGGTCATCACGTGAAGTCCGCCTTTAAATTAGTGGTGATGACGTGAAGTCATACGGCCGTTGTGTAGTTTGTTTATAGCCTAACTTTAGCTTTTTACTTGTACTTGTATTTACGCTTCAATAAATCATAAAAGTGGTGTTCATATGTGAAGATTTTCTTGCATGAATTTGCCACAGAGTTTATTTACTGCAATAATTCAAAATCCAATGAAAATAAATCCCATTGGCTATTTGTCGAGGGAACCAGTGCGATGCTAAATTACGGGTTAGCCCACAAAAATACATAATTTCTGCAGCACAGATATATTTGTAAACTGTAATACCCTGCAAACTGGAAACTTGAAATAAAGGCCTAAGTAGCTGGGGATACTCTTAAAAGTTTCTGTGAGGAAGATTCATTGCTTGGAAATTATTGATTGACAACTGTCCATTACCTCTTGATCTTTAAAAACAGCTTTGTTTCTTGTGGAGGCTGACACGAATACCCACTGCATACAGACACAGATCAGTGGAGTGACCAAAATGTGTGATTGAGCACTTCAGTAGTGATACTTCCAATAGGTTCTCAAATAGTATGTAAGCATGTACTTAGTTAATGAATAAAACCGATACTTTTCACAGCACAAAATGTACAGTCTGTACCTCAAGAGCATTTGCAGAAGTAGGCTGTGAAATTTCCAGCGTGCAGGAGTAGATCTGTTTGTTAACATCTAATTTAAATAGATATTAATGAATTATTGCGCTGGGTGCAGACTGTTTACTTTTTCACCACCTATTGGAAAGGAATTATTCACCGTTCCTTTCTCCGTTTTATTTAACATTTAATGCCTAATGATTTATTAACACTCTGGACACATTTTTGAAAGTCGAATAAACTGTATTTGTCTTACCTAAATTGTTGAAAGAGAGATACAAATGGACAATTGCTCAGGGCTGTATTGGCCATTTATAAGATTGTATTAGCTGTTTTTTTTAATATGTACAAAATAACAAAAGTTCAAAATAGCCCACCGATGTTATCACCTTTTGTCAGCTTGAGGTTTCCTTTTATCCCTCATTAGACTTGTCTGTGCTTTTAGCCATCATGTCTCAGTGATTGAATGAGAAGTGAAGAAGGCAGGGGTTGTTATGTGAAGCACAACAAGTGAAAAAGAACTTCAAATCAGTGCTGCCTGCGTGTATGTTTGCGCTAAGAAGCAGTGCGATGCTCCTGGGTTATCAAATAAATTAAGTGAGAAGTGCAGCTGGTCCATGCCCGTGACCATTAGCTGATAGAGAAATAAGGCCTGCAGGCATACTATGCATTTTTTAGGTTTTGTTCCAGTGTTTCACCGAGCCACACTCACTCATTACTCAGTTACTGGAAGATAATTTCACTTCATGTTTTAAATCAAAATGCAAACTGGAATTTGCAGCACATCAGAACAGACAACATCCACACAATTTAAAGAATGTATGTAAGCAAGCGCAAGACAAAATCCATTTGTTTCATTCCTGCAAAATGTGATTTGCTGGGAAAATTGTTGAAGAAACAATTTTTTTTTTACTTCTCAAGTTAAATATCTAGTACCACATAGCAGTAAGTAGACTGGTGAAATTGCTAAGGTACCAGGAACAGGAGGGATGACACTGTACGTTATCATAACAGAGATTTACTAAAAAAAAACACAATGACTCCATGCTCAGACTTTTTTCCACAGACCTGACTCACATTAACTTACCTCCTCTCGCCCACGCAGAGCTCTCCTTAGCAGCGTTTGCTCTCCCTTTGTCTTTCACATCGGCTCTCAGAGTCATTTCATCTGCCATCTGGTCCATTGCATCACAAATAAAAAATGCTCTTCTTGTGACAAACCTGATTACCTCAAGCCAAAAATATGTGCACACAGCTGAGGCCAACGTGAGTTAATGTCAAATACAGTGTTACCACAGCTCTGTGTCTTCCATACACTCGTCAGCTCTCAGGATTAGGTTCTCACGCAGCGGGCTTCGACTTCTCGCCCTAGCTGTGGAGGCAGCTGTTTACCTCGGCTAAGCAGAAAGCATCCAGGACAAATTATCCTTTACATTGCACCGGGTCCATTTGGCCTGCTGCCTACAGTACTGTAAGCATCTCCAATGTTCCAATGACGTTTGCAAAACACTGGAGATCCGCTCCTATTAAAACATCACTGAGACGAAGTCAGCAACATTTTATTAGTTGGAGTTATTTCCCCTCTATGAAGTGATAATGAAGCCAAGGGCAAATGCAGAGCATCACATAATAAAAGGAAAGTCCACATTAAAACTCCAATTCCCCGCACAAATGCATTATTAAGCAGTCAGGACACACTATAAAGAGATTTTGTGATCTTATAGTAATGTGATAGTGATAACATGGGAGATAGAAAAGTCCGTTTTTATATTAAAATACTGGTCAGATTCCAATGATTGTCAAGCAAAGACCACATACACATTTAGATACACACACGCACGCACACACACACACACACACACACTCACACACACACACACACACACACACACACACACACAACATCTCACTCCTACAAGGCTGTGATTCTGCTGCACATATGCATGAGGCAGCCAGTGCCAGTTTGTTTGTTGGGGTGAAACACGCAGTGAAACATGGGTAGCGAGCTGCATTCAAATTTCTCCAAATACAAGCCAACCAATTTACTCTAATTAGGCTCAACACTAGAGTTGCATTTTAATGGACGCCCCGCTGTGTTTGCATATGTTTAGAGAACAAGAGCCATGCTAATTGAAAAATTAAGATGTGAGAGTATTTGTCTACTGAGCTCCCACTATGCTGCACTCAGTGTAAATAGAACTCCTGAAGAGAACTTCCACAGAGAGTTTCTAGTGCTTTTTCTCCTCCTCCTCCTCCTCCTCCTCCTCCTTTTGTTTTCTTTGTGTTGTGATGGCGATACGATGCGATATAAAAAAGACAACTCAGGATTGTGCTCGTGTGTTCTTCAAGATTGAGTATTGTCAGCACCATAATCCCACTCTGTGGTGTTTTTGTTTCTCACTGACACAGCAGGTTGGGTTTCATTGGTCAACGTCAATCATGCCGTCAGGGAGGTCCAGCAGGTTGTGTGGTTAATTTGGCTCCGAGGGAAATGTGCTCTCTGTGGAATGAGCTGTGCGGAAAAGTCACAGTGGTTGACACTCCCCCCCATTAGAGCTTTCGCTAATGCAGAGTGAAGTGACAGCCGTAGATCAAGTTCAGGTACAAATTACACTACATCTAAGTGACAGCTTTCTGACCCCCTTCGCTGCACTTACAGTCCACTCCATTATTTATAGTTGTAAACACATCCAGATTCAGTCTAACTGTGTTTATGTGCTGTTTGTGGCTCAGGGGTGAGCCTCTTACTCCGACGGCTTCATCTTAATTTCCCTTCAAAGGAATTTACCAATTTATTTTTTTGGGGATCTTGATGGTTGTTGGTAAGTGGAGCGATCACAAATATTAACCGATGATCATTTGGTTATAACCACACTGTGGCAGAGTACTCCATTAGCGGCGCTGGCTCATCACATTTGTAATTACTCTTTGCATGTGTATGCCTTAGTCTGATTTTGATTTCGCTCATGTGCTATACAAGTCAGGAGGTCAACCACAGTGCTGTGTTTGGCAATAAAGAGCGACATAGCAAAAAAAACTTAGTTAAATACACAATTAGTGCTTGCATTGCATAGACTTATAAATTCGCTCACATAAAAAAAGAAAATGCCAACGACACCAACAATGTTTTATTATTAGTCTCGAGGCGACCACAACTCTTTTGGGACAATGAACTCGACTCAAAATCTCAGATTAAAGTAGTTGGACCATTGTGGATCCAAAATGCAAAATCAAAATCAAAGCAACACCTTCATCTTGGTAATGCAAAGAAGTCAAGTCAGTATGTGTGTGCATGCAAACATCCTGCATGTGTCCTCACTAAATACTGTTCAATGCTAACATGTTAGCATGTTGAAAGATGGAATTAGACGTGGTCGTAACTTTAAATATGAATGGTAGATGAAATTATAAAGACAAAATGTGACACTTTTGGGTAGAATTTTTCCTTCTTAATTGTTCAATATCATATACTGTATATCAAAAATAGCACTGTCCCCATCAGCTATTTTGAATAAATGATTGTGTTTTACATTGTTTCATGTTTTGAAGTTATTAGGAACTTTAATGGTAAAGAAAACGTCAGCTAATGCTAACTGTCTGATCAACATCGTATTTTATGCTAAAGTGTTAGCATGTACCCTCCATGCTAACACTTTACGCAAATGATCTGCTAAAAAATAAAGATGATTTTTTGAGTTCTATTGGTAAAGGTGGAATTAAATATTAAACAGCAACATCAAACATGTTTTTTGATACATATAACATTTAACACACTCCAGCTACCTTTAAAAGTGTATTAATAATATTATGTTCTGCTGAAATTGGCCATTTTACACAATGTCATTTTTGACACAAATTGTCACAAATTGACACACATTCACAATTTGTGATGTCTCAAAAACATCCCATATGTCCCACCTTCTGCCCACTGGTTGTATTTACATGAACTCTTACATTAAATGCAGCATCAAGGCATATTTTAACCATGTGAAAGTCTCGCAGAAAGTATTTTTTTCTCTTGTGCTGCCTTGTCCGAATCACCTTGGAAGGACAACTTAACATTTACACCATGCATGCGTGTGATCGTGGCAGGTGTTTCGTAGGACTAAATGGAAATTGTGACTTTTTTTTTTTTTTTTTTGTTTGAGTAAAATGTCTTAGTTTGTTGAACATGCTGCCGGTGCAGAGGTCCCCTTTGCCCCTTAATGAGTTCCACAGAGAATAAGTGTCATAGTGATGAGAGCAGACTCCCATGTCACCTTGAGGCTGGCTAAGACAAAGAGAAGACGACTCTTGATGTCATATTCACTCTCTCCTTTTTACAAATGGTTAACCCTTGTGGACTGGCTTTATTTTTATAGGCAGATGTCATTGTCCTCAGATAGATAAAAGGTGCAAATCTAACATATGGGGGATGGGAAAACAAAATATTGGAGGACTTGATATAAATAATGAGACTACAGTTTCATGCTAATGCTTGAATTAATAATAACCACTTACTAAGTACATTTCTAAATCATAAAACCCTGGATATCTGTTTAGACGACATTACCTCAAGATTTGCCCACAATTTTTGCTTTATTTGCAACAAAAACTAACTAATACAGACATATTTAATACATCAGACAGTAAATATCAATCATTAAATAAATGGGTTAATTGTACTGAACTGGCGTTTAGATTATCATTGGTTCAAATTTGCTATAAAAAATTTAAGGCGAGACACTACAGGAAAAAGCATTTCAGAAAACTGATAATACAATAAATTATTGACTTAATGTAATTAATTAACTGGGGAAGATATCTATTAGTTACAATTGTGTACCCCATTCACCTGTAGTGTCCTGTCTCAGACTCTGATCCAGAAATCTCCACTTCAGTATCACTTACATACACCACTCTTTTTCAGTTTCATTCCTATCTGTATTCTGAAGGTTTTTACAGAGGGCTTTGTTCATATATCATTTATAGTCAGAATTATATAACATGTTATAGCTAACATGGCAAATTTTTTTATTGCTGTTGACAGTATTTACATACATGATACAAAGAGATATCCAAAATCCTCTCTGTAAAAACCTTTGACTCTAATATGTCAACAAAATGAAACAAGAATTTTGAACCTGCTTCATCCACTGTTTAGATTTCTGTTCCAGAAATGTATGCAAATAAGGAAAAAATTAATAAGATAATGCTTAATTTGCATATTTATACATACATTTTCAGTGAACTTGTAATACAAAAAATAATTGTCTTAATGTATGAAATCAAGTGGGCAAGTTTCATGGTGATATATATTAGTAAAACATTTTTACCCTATTCATCTGTAGTGTTTCCCCTTAATTTCTAGGTAATGGTACTGTTAATATTTCCCAAAAAATCTTTGTGTTCACGGATTTAAGCACTTTACCATCTGTTTTCACACCAAGTTGGTGGTAAACTTTAGTGCAAAAGAGACGGAAACACTGGCCTCCAATAGCTATTTCCCTGACAGGATTATGTGATAATCCTGAAAAATCACCTCTGAGAAACCGAGCTGCGCTCGAGAGGGGATGACATATGAAATCAAACTATCCCTTTCTGATGGACCGACTGCTCTACTATTGGCAGAAGACATTTTGTGAGATCTATAGTATACATTTCAGTAGTTATTCATGGTTTCCATTAACTATACCACAGAGTTTACTGTGGAGCAGTTTTGTTGTGATCCACTTAAAGTGCCGTACCTTAAAGCAGAGCTCACCTTGTGTGCTCTGGGGAGTCTTTCTGCTCAACCCATTAAGAACACAATAATTCATTTTCAACATCATTTTGCTCTAATTGAACATGTCTGTTATAATCCATTTTTTCAACATCTTTAAGGACACCTGCCTACCTTTATGACAGCTGAGCAGGAGGAGGGGGGGGGGCTGCTGCTGCTTGTCACAAAGGGAGGAAATCACAGTTTCCAAATTAAGATTGCAGATAAATGACCTTACAAAGCAAAGGAAATCAAAGAAGTATGGGAATGGGGTAAATTGGATTATTTGGCGTCTAACAGTATATAACTTAAACCAACTGGGGATTCTCTCCACAGTGGAGGAAGTGAGTATTTCCTAAGGCAACAGTCCCACCTGGGACCTCCTGATGATCCATGGGGTGTTCGTAAAAAGCCTTGAAGTTATTCAAGGCTAAATAGATTTTTTTTTTCTATTAACATTAAGGCTGTATTGCTCTGATTTCAGAGCTTCTATACTGGTTTCAGGCAATCTATTTCATTTTACACAGTCAATATTCTGTATTTAATTTGCATAGCTGAAAGGTTTGTTAATGTCTGAGGTCTTATTGTAGTACACCGAATGTCAACAACGATCAAACAATGGTGAACCTAAAAAGTGTTTGGTCAAATCTTCTGATTGAGGAGCTTTGTAATTTATAATACTATTAGAATATTCTTCATCATATTGTTAAGAATATATCTTTTTTTTCCTTTAATGTAAAAGGACTATTGCTCTGTTCAGTAGCTGTATAACTTACTGTGCTTATTGTTTAAATTGTTTAATACTGATAAAGGACCTTTTGTTGTGACCAGGTGGTTGTAGTTGTATTATATTTTTATTATTTTTATTTTTTACTGAAAACTGTCTATTGTGAGGATTGGTAATGAATAATCGGAAAAATCGGCATAACTAAATCCCATTAGAAAAAAAATGAAAGAATATGAATACTATTAACAGTCCAGTTTACATTTGAAAGGTGTAATTAGATTATAGTTACATTATCAAGGATTAATTGATTACGTCTTTAATATATGGTAATCTGAACATTTTGAAGCCTTTTTTCATGATAGCCAATGCTATTAACTGATGAAAAGCGCGCCCTGCATGTTGAACACCTGTAGTTTGTGCCAGTACTATTTTTGTAATGGTAATTTCATTTGACCAACTGTAAATGCTGAATATGCAAAATGCACGTTATTCGAGACGTTTAAAGAGAAAAATATATATTTGTGGAACTCAAACTGTTGTGTCTGCGTTCATTTGTTTTAGTATAAAGTGCAACAAAATTGATTTTGAAGTAATCCAAATGTATTCAGATTAGATTATATTTGTTTTTGTAATCCAATGGATTCCGTAAATACTTTTTTGAATTTAGTACATTGCAAAGTAATCTGACCCTGTCTATAAAAATATATTGATAAGTGCAGTGTTAATCAAGAATAAATTACAGAGTTACTTTTTTAAATGTTGTAATTCTGCTACACTTTTGTAAGGAAATGTGTTATTTTACAAAAGTATTACACTCAAGATGATGACATGCATCCTACTGTAAATATATGTACAGTTGGAAGTGGCACAAGAACAATAACTTAAATAATGATATACCTGAGCTTTACTTTGCTCTTTAGGCAGAAATGAAAGAAAACCCTCGATACAGCATTTATACAAAATGAACAGTCTTCCAGCTACACACAGGCATCATGAGAAATACCCATTATTACGGACCAATTTGCTCCTTCAGATAATCAATGCTGGCACTGACTGAAGCCCTGCTCCACAGGCTAAATGCTGGAATTGATCATTGACGCTTTCTCACCAATAAGCAGTTTAAAATGACTAATTGGGTGGGGCTAAGAGTAGCCCAGGCTTTTGCTATTAGTGTAATGATGATATGACATCAGACGTTTTCTGTAAAGCATTGTCTTGTTGTTATTGGGCAAGACAGATTATGATTGGGTTTAGTCAGTGCACATTATGAGATGCTCCTTAAGTAGCATTCATAAAGCAAAGATCCTTGCTGTGTCAGAGTGATAATAAGGGTAGTGATTCATATATACTTTAGGAGTCAAGGGGAGCACCGTGTTGGACCTGCATTTTCTTTTATTTGTCCTTGCTGTTGGGGATCATGGATCTTGTACTGCCTTTGTCCCTGCACACATCAGACGCAGAGCTATGTCTGGAAAATCATTGATATGCCAGCTCTGTTTTTACACATTGTCATTTTATCTTTCTCATTACTGTCATTACTACGGACTCAGATACATCTCATTACAAGGGTAATTGGGACAAACATAAAATCCATGCCCCCCTCCCTCTCCCTTTACGTTGGATATCTTTCAAATGCTCAAAGTAGATAACCGCTGTGTTAGGTCCACAACAGCTGTTAATATTCCATGATAATATAGCTTTATTCCCACTGATATCTTTCTGACTTAGTGTTTCTTTTGATGGCGTGCTAAAACGGAAAATTTAAACAAGTTCAAATGGGTTTACTTTATCTGCACATTGTCTCTGGAAACCTGGATTTGCACCTGTACAGCTAAGCTTCGCACACACACATGAAGTACAGTTTAATGTGAATTACACATGGACACTTGTGCACACATATACACACCCTAGAACATCCAAGCACACACACACACACACACACACACACACACACACACACACACTCCAACTGGCTCCAACTTCTGATGTAATTTTATTTTTAGCTGGTCCTCTTTTCTGTCGGAGCCCCATGAAGTCTTTTCCATCTACAACTTAGTTCCTCAGCCAAATATTGACTTTGGGATCTGATTATTAAGCAATTTCCACAAAACTTCAAATTACTATCTGAACAATTATTTTAAAGACGTTACAAGACCCAGTAGACCCCCAAGGTCTTGAAACTGATTATGCAAAAAGATAATTGCTATGAAGATTTAAAAAAGAATGAAATTGGTTTGACAAACCTATAAGTTGTTAACTACTGCTCAGTGCAAAAGAATACATTTGCTGACAAGGCCACAAAGAACCGGAGCAGAGGAGGCTTTTCCCCGTGTGCCCAGGTGGGCGGGAGGTATCGCTCTCTTTATTATCACAGCTAATGGTGTTCCAGATCTGTCCTCAATTATACGGGACGAGATGAACTATTAATTAATAATTCTTCTGATAGATAAATTGTGCCATGTTCAGCAGATGTGCACTTCTTCGAGATGAGAGGAGACACAGATGGAGGCTATTGACCAACAGTGGCCCCGCTCAGTGTCTGCCTTTATAGATGTGTGAGCTTTATCTCAGCTTGACACGCTGTTATGTTCCCTGTCCCCCTGTCCTATGCTTTAACTGCCCACGTACCGTCAGCAGGCGTCCATGTTTTCCTGATTTACTGTGTGTAAAGCCAATGTTGCATAATTTGTGTTTCAAGAAAAGATATTAATCCTTCTTCACATTGCGGAAAATGGTTATTTTTTCCCCCTCCCAGGTTAAATGTACACTGCCTGAAAAATGACACATGCTCAAAGTACATTTGAGCAAAGGCCGAGTTGTATAATTTTCCCATAAGCTCGGAGCGTTTAAGTGTAGAAAGGAGGAATTATATGGCTATGAATGGCTTCCTTAATAGTGATATCACTTCCGAGAACAAAAGAAGGTGGCTCAGCGATGAGCCAGGGAGTGCGGACGCCACAGCTCGATTGGCCATTTCCACGGCTTCCACTAAGGTCATGCACTGCGCCACCGCGCCGGAGAGTGCATGAGTGACAACACGGCCAAGACGAATGGAGCACTCTCCCACAAACCTCGTTAAGACTGAAATCGCCTGAAAAATAATAGTTATTAAATTAATTGCAGTCATAATCTCGTAAAATATGTGTCAAAAAATTATATGCGGTTCGATTAACACATAACATGGGTGTCAAATCTGTAATAAAACCCTGATCAATAAAACAATAACCATGTTGTTAAAAGCAGTCATTGAAAGGTGTTGCTGGCAGTTGGCTCCAGGGGTGAGCAACCCTTTTAATATAAACGGATTTCATCTTTCCACCGTGTCACCTAAATCACCTCAATGTTTGTGTATACAATTAAAATAAGATAATAAATTGCACCAATGGATGGATTACGAACGCTCCCTTCGACCCCATACATCAGGCTTTGTCAGTGGCCCAGAAAATGCATGTCTAACAATCTGTTGATTACAATGTGGTGCGAGCAGAGGCCCCAGCGGAGGGAGGGTGATGACTGTTGCAGGATACATTATTTTAACATATTGTTATGTCTAAATCGATAAGTTTTAAACGAGCGCTAACGACTGCTATTAATTAAACTTTCAGAATCTTTTATTAGAAAAGTTACCACTTGTGTGCTTGATTTAATGAATGGTTTATTATTTCATTTTGTTGGCCCTGACCATTATGCCCAAACGACTGGTCTTTTATCTTGAAAAGAAATGAGGCAAGGCATAGTTTATTTGCAGTGCGGAGACGATGATAACACGTCAGTTGAAGGGCATATTTGTTTTAAAGCCTTGGAGGAGTACCCGTGACTAGTTCTTGATACAATTTGCCTGCCTCTAAACCATATTGAAATCATCCTCACCCCCTTTCTTTCTTGCTATTTGGCCCTTGAGATGTTATTATTTTTTATCAGTGTGTTTATATGAAATCATTTGAGTGGGTATGTCAATTTGGAAATGAAATTGTCTTTGCAAGGGAATCATTCAGATTGCAAATTAATGGTATTGCAATTAAAACTTGGGAGTTACAGTATTTGGTAACAATTATGATAATGACTCTAGCTGGAGGTGTGAATTTCACAAGCGGGGGGGAGGTTGTTAACACGAGTGCGGTGCTGGAAAGCTAGCAGCAAGTCTCTTCCTCCCAGTGTAACGATACCGTTTTTTTTCCCCCCATCAGTTTCTTCTAATAGATCAATGTAACTGAGAAAATATCTTGGCTTCTCCTTCTGTAGAATGTGTTATTCTATTACTGAGCACAGATAAACTGCCTTTTGTGATATTGCTGCAGGAAGCTCTTTGCTCTCAAGCTACCATTGACGGAACGTGTCCTACATTGTGCTGTAGTAATAGAGTGGTTTATCAGCTCATGTTGAGAGTAGCTATAGGCTAAGTATGGTTGAGAGTCACAATTACCAACAGACACAACATGCTGTTTGTCTGCTCATGATTAATGCGCTGGATCAATGTGGACCGCTACAAAGAAGCAGGGTGATGGAAGATTCCTGTGAGATTTTTTTTTCTCCTTCTCCTCCCTGTTTTCTTCTTCTTTTTTTCCCCACACACACTCTGCTATCATCTAAATTGGATGATCGGTGGGGGAATTCTCCCCCTCTCTGGGGTTTTCGCTGTGGTTTGTAGATTTTGCCTTCAGGTTGGAAATTCACTCAAACCGGAGGAGTCCTTTATCCAGAGACTGGCTGTTTTTCAATTGAGCATTAAGCAGGGGTCCAGATGGGGGAAGTAGTCGCCTTTTATTAGCCGGGGAACAGTGTTTACTCTGCTACTTGCTATGCATGTCAGCTAGTATAAACCATTAATACCTGTCTAAAATTACTGTCGGCCTACATCAGATCTACGCTGTTTGTGTGGTGTGGAATGAACACTTAAAATATGAGATTTATTGGCCATCTACAATCAACACTATTGTTCCACTCATATTTGTTTTTAGCTTTTTTTTATTATGACCTTGTTTTACACTGTTACTATTTCAAGGAATGGTTTGACATTTTAGGTTAATTTAGCTTAGGATATAAAGTATGACAACAGAGGGAAACAGCTAGCTCTGTATCAAAGGCAATCCACCATCCAGCAACTCTAAAGGTCGCAAATGAACACATTATATCTTGTGTGTTTAACACTTATAACAACTGAACGGATGGAAAGCGAAGCAAATTTACATGTTAGCTGTAAACTAGGTTGAAGCGGATGCACCGACGGTGTGTCTTTTTCACGTCTTCCCATTTCTTTTGTATGCAATCTTGTCTGACCCGTAAAACACATAATACGACAAATAGTATTTTTTATGCTATGGCTGGTATTCTTTTTAATAGAGTCAGGCTAGCTGCTTCTCCCTGGCTCTGTTCAAATGTACTGTACTAACGTACTGTTATACTGTTCATACTAACTATGAAGTGTGTTCACACTGCATAATATGTACATTTTGTGTAAATGCTCGGATGTATACTACATTACCAAGAATTTCTGAGTAGGGTGTACGGCAGGAGCTTACAGCACATACTCAACCGCCCCACAATGCATTGTGTCTCTGTGCTTTGAGGCCGGCCCAGGCTGCCAGTCATGCGACATTTTGAGCCTGGCTAAAAGGTTAATATGTCACTTTAATACGTTTGTATAGATTACAGATTCCCAATATGTGGCCAGTGTATCCAAAAAACTGCTGTTTGGTCATTTGCTGTGATGTTTTCTAAGATGGGATGCTGGTGTGTTGCCTTAAAAAGGGGCCCACCTGTCAGTCATGAGATACGTCTTGCTTGAGTATACTTAGACTGTGAACAGTCTGCTGGTTTTATGCAGAGCTAAGCTAACCATCTCCAGGCTGTAGCTTTCTATTTACCATACAGACATGGGAGTGGTATCAATCCTCTCATCTTTCTCTCCAAAAGGTTTTTTTGTCAAACCATTCCTTTAATGACCACCACCTCTCATCATGAACATTTAATGTCATTCCAGTGGACACTCTCAATGCAGCTCGATTGTTCTGCTAGATTCAGAGCAGGCCATTAAAATGACTAGTACGTACACTCATCTCCGATTTCAATGGATTTCAAACAAAAGCCGATCACTCAACATACGTGTCTCCCACTGAAAATGGCATATGTAGTTTAAGTGCAAAGGCCAACGTCGCATACAAGAGGTTACTTAGCAAGATTTTGTGGATAGGCCTGCCACACAGTATTTAGATCTAACCCTTTCACGGTTCAAACAAATTATAATGTAATATGCTTTTTGGATGGATCCCAAAAAATGTATTTAAACGACATACAATCCACCAGAAGGAGCGTTCTTTGTTTTTTTTTTTACCAGGATGCTGAACACTGCGCCCCGCAGCCAGAGCCGGAGAATGAGAATCACCCATCAACCCTTGAGCAGATTCAGTGGTCAATAATTGAATGAGTGAATCCCATTGTCCAATTACCCGCATTATCTGTGGATACTCCTCTCATTAAAAGGCTAGGGAGGAAGAAGAATAATTAAAAAGATTTGCAGCATGGGCATTTAATGATCGCGCTGCTTTTGCCTGATATACTCTCCAGGACTAGTGAGATCATGTGGGATTGAAGGCAGAGGAGCTGCCCCCCTCCTCCAACCCCACACCCTCGCTTTATCCCTGCCCTCCCTGCAGCGCCAACTGGCTCCATTCTGACAGTGAGTGGGCTTCAGCCACAGCTCTGCAGGGACAGACTCACACTGTGGCCCCGGAGGGCTCAAGCTGAAACCATACAGGCTTATTGTCCCATTTGCAAGTTTTCAAATTCACCCTCTTAATGTAAATACACACTGAATATTAAAAAACAGCATGGTACATTAGAAAAGTCGCAGTGCCTAAGTGCAGTGTAAACACTTGTAGTAGAGTGCTAAATTGCTGTTTGGCTGGCAGTGCTGCTGGCAGTCGGGACACATACCTGTGGTAGAAATGCCCTCATCAGGTAGAAATTCTTTGCACCATTAAGCTTGTGAGTGCTTTGAGAAATACATACCCCCCCCCACCCCTCCCCACACACACACACACACACACACACACACACACCCTCAACCTCTTCTTCCATGAAGCACGGCTTTAATTAGCACAATCTCAATGAATAACACCAGTGCAATTTGGTTTGGAGATCTTTCGCCGTAGGGGCCTGCTTAGTTCAAGATGTTTTTTACCTCAGTCTCAGAGAGCGCATCACGCGGTCAAGTGCACTCTTGCAGAGCCCTGGTTTTTACTGTAAACATGCTTGAAGTGTTTCTCAGGAAATAGCAGAGCACAATGGTGTTATATCTCGATAGAATGCGTCAAAAATTGGCGAGTCATCCCAATGATGCAACAGCTGTGTACAGCATTTAGTCGTCGCTTCTCATTAATAGCACTTCTGAGGCTTTTTTGATAGCGCTCAACCTGATATTTGATGTTTATGGAACTTCTTAAGTGGTGTAAATATTAGTTCAAATGTTTCCAGGCAGCTGGCATGGGTCAAGAGGATGTGCTCTGGATGGAGCTAAAAGAGAAGTGCTTGATCGTGTTTTAGGCAGCGTTTGATTGTGTGGCTGCCAAAACCGGCTGAAAGACCAAACTCACGTATCATTGTAATACAAACAATATCGGAGCCACGCAAGTTGTCATCTGATTATCTCCGCACCAGTAATACTCCAGTGATTTAGCGTTTGAATTGTACTCTTGGCAGGGTGTCGTATCAACATGTTTGTGTTTGCTTTCGTCAGGATATGGACATGTTTTATAAATATGTTGAGATTATTCATTCATGATAAATATCCTAGGAACTGGAAGTTCATTTCTGCCTATCTTTAATGCGTCACCATATTTTCTCCTTTTATTCAATGGTTTTTGAAAAGTTAAAGTTAAAGTTAAAGTTAAAGCAGTATATATTTTCTTTTTCTGACCTACCTTGTGACATATTCAAAACCTGCTGGACCCACTTTATACTGTAAGTATAGTATAAAGAATAAACTGCCAGTGCAAATGCCATGGTGACCATTATACTTAATCTAAACACCCAAGCAATTGCATATACTGTACATGTAAAGCTTAATTAGCACCATGACATTATGGTGAAAGGAAATCTCATCGATTTGATCTACAGCTCTCTCAGAATATCCAGCATAGATATTAGTGTTAACTCTAACTAGAGCAAACCTGAGGTAACCACCAAAATAGCACCAAGTCTAAATGAGCAGATATTGCAGTTATCCACCATGAGGCAGATTCATTAGAGATATATTGTTTCCCACACATCTCTCCTGTGCAGCCTCAAGATATAACGCTGTGTAAAAAGTACCACGAGGAGATTAATCACACTTATTCCTGATCTGTGATGGCGGTGGCATTCCTAACCGGGTCACCTGTAAAAAGATGACTTTGGAGCTGAAATAGTCCAGCTCACTCTCAAAGTGAGATCCGGCACAGAGAAATAACCCACAATCACAAGAAAATAACCAGAGGAAGGAAAATCAGCAGCCGCTGAATCACTGAATCACACTGATTTTGGTTGTGTGCTTGATGATTGATGTATTTTGTGTGTGTGTGTGTGTGTGTGTTACTGCACAGTGGAAGAACTTGAAGCAGTGTTAGTGGTTAACCTCAGTCTTTTGTGTTCATCATTTTCAATTTGACGCTAAATAAGCACATTGCCAGGAGATGGGAATAGTCTGTGTTTTATTTTTTCCATTAATAAGCTTCACTTTTTTTGAAAAAACTGTAATTTCCCCCACCCCAAAAATGTGTTCCTCCTCACCTAAGTGCCTATTTAGAATGGCAGCGGAGCACATAATTCAGAGGTCAAGCACAGCGGATGGCAGTCAGGTGTCTGTGCCAGTTGGACTCAATGGATGATTAACACCTCTTGCTTTGCTCGGACTCCGGGTCTCTTAACTTTTCAAAGAACAGAGTTCTGTCTCAAAGTTGAGCAGCTCAGGCCAAGGATTTTCCTTAACCTCTTTTGAGAAATGGACCGCGGGGTGAATTCATAAAAGAGCAGTCTGTTGGACAATTTGTCTTTTGACAGGAGGGAACATTGGAAGCCACCAGAGGGTGGTCAGCGGTGAGTGGCACAGGCGTGCCTGGGGCGGTACCTGCAGGCCATTCTTCCTCATGATTTGTCCTGGATGAGGAGAGAGGAGGGAGCGTGGCCCGCCATCTGGCCCCGGCCGGGGAATTGGGTGGTGAGGTGCGGGCGGCGGGTGCGCGGGCGGTGTCAGTACGGCTCCATCAGGGCTGTTTGCGAACAGATGTTCTGTGGTGTTTTCGCTCCAGCACGGCTCAGGAGGGAAGACGTGTCTATCAGTGGTTGGAGGCTTTCAGGGGAGCAGCAGACTCTGACCTTGAGGCTGCCGCATGTCAATCCCTGTCTCCTAAAGCCCTGCGAGACTACAATACACTGCCCTATTTGGTTGGCACATAGACAGAACACTGTACAAAAACAATATATTTAATTTTCTAATATCCATTAATTAAAGTTGCTGCTCAGAATAAGTTTAATCTTGATAAAAAAATTCAACCCTCAGTCCACAAAATGTAGCACCAGTCAGGTTTTTTTTCCAGCTAGCGATCGGTTTCTCTCAGCGTGTATTATATGCTTCCTCATGAGCAGAGGACAGTGTAAAATGCAAGGACAAGAGTATCCATATCCTCCGTCTCCATCATCCGGATCTCAGCAATCAATAAGCGTTTAATCAGTCAATTATATGGCACTAATTTAAGAGCCTGCAGGTAGAGCCATCTCCGAGCACTTCCTCATGAAAATACAAGCTATAGGAAATTTATCTTTTGGAAAAATGTCAGTGCAGAAAATGAAGTTTTCAAAGGGAGGGATTGTGGAAGTCCAAAACACGTCGTCCACATTAGTAGATAGTGAGGACAAACCGGAGAGCTGCAGTTTAGGGGAAAGGGTTAAAGGGAAGATTACGTACAGTGTGAGCAGGAGAGATTGCAGCTCCAAGTTATCGAAATCTTGTTGAGAACGTGCAGAGGGGAAGATGCCCCATGGTAGAGCTGATCTACAAATAACAGTTCTGCAGAGAGGCTCTTTAATCAGACGATTCGAGCGAGTAAAAAAGAGGCAATCGACTTGATAGTGAAGGGAATATTTTCCTCACAGGCATTCCATTGGAAAAGATCCGAGGAGCAGCCATATTGTTACAGCGTGAAAATGAGCTTCTGCCCTCTCGGTGTCCACGGTGAACAATGGCTACATTCAGTTTATTATTTATTAAACAAATATTGCTGACATCACACATGTTTGCTAAACCGAACTCTGCATGGCAACGAAATTGTTTATTTGTTCATTAAACTGAAATGTTTTATTTATGAGCAGTGATTAGAGAAGGCTGTGCTGTACTGATGTTTAGCTAATAGGGAACAAACACAAGAAACCCGGCATAATAGCAAAGAGTTTGCTGGCCGACACGGCTTGCAATTTCTGTTGTCAATATTTGAATTGCTGAGGGGAAGTATTATGGACATGGGCCGGCGTCGAGAGTGCAGTCCGGCTCCTCGCTCACCTATAAAACCTAACATCTGTTGGAGCATACATTAAGTTTAAAAATAACTGTACAGAGATCACCGGCTAAAGTACAGTCAACCAGATGTCGTTTTAAAAGTGCCAGATGGAACAATGAAAGCGGGATTGGAAATTAGAAAGCACTGTGAAAGGTCAGATCAATTAAGGAAGCTGCGTTGGCTGCCATATGACAATTAAGGCAAGTTTAAAGCACTTGAGCGAACGGGGCAGCAGAGTGAGGTGGCTGTGGCGGGGAGGAACTTCTTGGGGGCATGGAAACGTACACATGCAGGACGGGGGAGCTTCCTCGGACTGAAGTGCATTTACACCAGGTCAAGGTTAATGACCCGCACAGATAAACCTGATAGAACGCCTCACAGCGCTGCTCACGACCTTTGTCCGTCAGTATTAAGGAGCCAATAAATTACAGCCGTGACTTTAAGTGACATTGAGATTTACTCTGCTCTAATGAGAGGAAGAGAGAGAGAGACAGTAGAGAGGGACAGAGAGACAGAGATGTGTGTGGATATGAGAAGGGAATGCAGCTAATTTGGAGGTTTGGTTGCAGAAAGAAATCATTTATTTCCTTCTTTTTTTTTTGTTCTGTTTCTGGTCAGACATTTACTTTTAAATACTAGATACGTTATTACAAAAATGACATATAACATGTCTTCTTTTAGGGTCTATTTATGTCCTTGTTTTTTAAACGAAAAGCATTCCACCATCAAAATCCAAATTACAAAACACAGAGTATCAGGGGAAAAAAAAAAAAAGAAAAAGAAAAGAAAAACACACTCGAGGAGATCTACATAGCACAAATATCACGTACCTCTTCCAAAATAAACATCATGCTCAAGGTCAGGGATGGATTACTGAATGAGCCACAGGCCACGGAGGTCTACAAAGAGACTCTAAATGACCACAAAGAGACAAAACAACCACAAAGGGACCCACAATGGCTACAAAGACACACAAGTTCACCAGAAAAAGAAGCAGAACTACAAAGAAATACAGAATGACTCAAAAGAGACGCAAAATGACTACAAAAAGGGACGTAACGACCACAGAAAAAATACGACTACAAGAAGACCGAAAACAACTACAAAGCGACCACAAAGAGGCACGACACTACAAAGAGACAACAATAACAAAAAGGCTTAACTACAACAAAAGTCTGTGGGTTTTGCTCCTGTTTAGTGGGAGGTGGTGGGGCCTTTTGCTTGTCTGTGCCCAGGGGCCCGTAGTCTCATAATCCGTCCCTTGCTCAGGTAGGCAGCCTAAACCTTTTATATCCAACAATTAGGCAAGGAATGGGTCCCATATTTCATTAAATAGATCTTCCCTCCCCGCCACTCTATAGGTAACCTGCTCATAACTTGCCATTGTGTTTAATACCTCTATCCATTCAAAAGCGGAGAAGGTGGAGGATTTCCTGCGTCATCCTACTCCCTGTTATCACAGCTAAACAGCACCGTGATTTCAAGGTTTTTACATTTCAACATTGTCTGGTAGTAAACCCAACAGACATAACTTTTGACCAAGTGTATTCCAAATATCTTACTCATGAAAACAATTATTTCACCCCACATTGCTGTCTGTTTGCATAACATATGCACCAGAGTCCCCCCTCCCCAGCCCCTTTCTATTACACCTCCATCATGTACTGTATCACTTTGTTTTGCTTTGTTTTAACTCTTGCTTTTTTGGAAGAAGTCCAGTAGGATCTATTTAATATCGTATTTTAAAAAAAAAAGTGTTGTGACAGTGATTCACATGATTAATAATACCATCATGCAAATAGATATTTTTTTCCAGTTATCTTCCGGGGTCCGGGGTCCCTTATTCAACTTATTTTTAGGGCCAACCAGTCGCATACTTCTAATATATTCAAATCATTGTATTTCTATGTCCAATCGTAAGTGAAAGTTAAATTAATTTATTTCCTAAACCTTTACCACGCCTTACAAAACCTTATAACCCCCCCCTCATGTCACTCATGATTCCAACATGATATCAGTTAAAAAACACCTCCTCTCGCTGCTCCAACCTTAATTTCATGTTCATTTCATGTCCTGAAATCAAGCTGTGCCGTGTCTCTGCTGTCCCAGATGGCTCCCTCAACACCCACGAGTGCACATGAACCACAAGGGGGCAATATTTGCATTGTTTGTCTGCCTCCTCCCCAGGCACACACAGGCACACACACACTGATTTACATTTATGTTTTGCATTTGCACATTTGGATCAAGTGCAGTTTAGCCGTTCATTTACATTGCAACATGTTAACAGAAACCACGATAAGCTGTTTCCCGTAGCGACAACAAGCTCACACTGTCTGACTATAACAGGACCACAGGCTCTAATAACAATTTACTGACTAAAACAGCTGCTTCTCTATTGCATCCAGTACTTTTAAACAATATCCCAACTTCTGTTGTCTTGCTCCGGTTTCCTTTGAACTGTGATTAACAAGCCATCGTTCTAAGTGGTCAAGCATGCGGTGGTACGGTGTGGAACAAAACGCTGAGAGGCGGGAGATCTTTTTCCACACTTAAACACTCTGAACAAGACCATTTAGGAATTTCTTACACAATTTGTTCAGTTGATTCTTCCCAAAGTTCTGCTGTAAGCACTTTCGGAGTGTGCAAACGGAATTATTCATCGCATTAACGATAACATAAATGCAGCGGAGACAGAATTTAATGCACCCGTGGAGATTACCTTTATTTACTCATGAAAAAGAATACATTGAACTACTTTTTCTTTCTCTGTAAAAAAACGATTCTTTTGAACTCTGTCCCTACCACACTGAGAAGGATATATGTTAGGTCTGCTAATATCTCCATTTGCATGTCCTTAAAATACAGTTTTAATTATAGATAAGGCTAACCTGTGATAGAGCCACCTCTCACAGTATGTTGTTAGTGTAGCGTTTTATAGATTAATGTTAACCGTGTTCTCTTCAGCAAGATGGTCGGAAAAAAGTCAGTCTCAAAATAAAAACGTTCACTCACACCTGTTTTACCTTCACTGTACTAATAGGTAGCGTTCTCTCTGCCAACTTTTGCTCATCTGAGCAGTAGCTTTTTTGTCATTTTCCCAGAAGAAAAAAGGGTCTGAATTAAACCCTGCAGCAGGTGCATCACCTCCAGCTCTGTATGCATCCACTGTAACCGTGCACTGGGCTCAGACTGGGCTCTTCTCCCAGTGTTTTGTCTCCATTGATTGTTGCGCCACTCTGCTGGAATGTGGGAATTAATTAGACAATTTGTATAATGGACTTAGGCACATAAAGACACGCGGGGCTCGACAGAGTGGCGGCATCCTGCGGCTCCCATTGTCCTTGAGGAACTCTCATCCAGATGTTCAAACGGATTGGAGGCTGACCTCTCACCTGCTCCTAATTATCATCTGAATGACAACATGGCCCAGATCAATAGTTCCCAGTCGCAGTTTGAAGATCACAGATAAGACGGCACCTTGTTGTCAGAGAGAAAAATGCTAATGTAATTAATGTTCAATAATCCTCTGGCAAAAGATCTGCGTGTGGATATTAATGCCAGATATTTACTGCAAACAGGCCTGTGAGGGGAAAACACAGCGAGGTTCGGAAGGTTTCCTGATGCAGTCTGAGTGGACATGCAGTAACAGTGGAGTGAAAGTGTAAACCGGAGGAGACTTCCTGTTGAAAGTGCAACTCATGATGAGGTCAATGAGACTCTTCAGAGCGGTGTCAGACTCCCGCCCTGCCCTCCCTGCACTGGAGGTGCATGTGTGTGGTCAGCTGCTGTGCTGTAGATACACACCATGGGCATCTCCGCTGTCATCTCAGATACAATGTGACTCAGTAACTCACAGAATGTGCATTCTCTTAGGAGGTCATTTAACCCTTTAACATCCCGTTTGCTTCCCATTAAAGTAGCTTTAAAGGACCAAACAGCCGCATCATTCTGCATCAGCTTGTTCCAACCAGTGGTGGAATGTACTGTAAGTGCATTTACATTTTAAAGGCTGCATTATAGTAAAGTGATGTCATTTTCTGAACTCACCAGACTGTTCTAGCTGATCTATTATTTGCCTTTACCCACGTAGTCATTATATCCACATTACTGAGAATGATCTATCAAAAATCTCATTGTGTAAATATTTTTATGAGAGCAATACAATATCAATATTGTCGCAGCATCTACACTATACGGAGGTATTCAGTACAAAAATATCGTCCGATTGGATTCCACTACATTTTAAAAGGGACGTTTTGTGCTTTTTACTGCAGATACTTTGCAGATAAAGATTTAGCTTTACAAAACACATAATCATCTCGTAAAATATGATGAATTGTTATTTATTAAACTACCCAACAGTATACAAAGGAGGTAAAGGCAGCTCCACTTTGCATTGAAATGATGCTTAGAATGATACAACTGTAATAATAATCCAATAAATAAATCACTCACAGGGGCCAATAAGTACTTTTACTTTGGCTGGATATAGATCAGCCTGGACTCCGTTCTCATGGAACAAAACTGCATTGTCAATTACATTTTGAGGGAAACGCATTTTGTCATAAATACATAACGTACTTAACTTATGTACCTAATTTACGTATTTAACTCAATTTACAGCAAGACATATTTACATGGGAAAAAATGTGACAAATGAAAAATATTTAAAAGAAAGTGCTATGGCAGAGCAGCCTAGTATTAAGACGCTCTCTGTTTCTTCCCTTTCTCCCACCACTCTGTTGCCTTCCAACGCTGCTGCCCTGCAGCCGCTAACGACACTGACCTCCGGATGGCACAGATACCTCCAGGATCCTCTGCCCTGCCTCCATCCTCTTCGAGGTGTGTATTTTTCTTTCTGATGTCGACCCAGCCGCCACCTGCCACAGCTCACGACTCTCTGACTGACTGAGTTCATGATTAACTTAATAATTTTTTTTATCTTCTAAACCTCTGCTCACAACAATGCTTCCCACTGAGGCAATAGCAATTTCTCTGAGAAGCTGCACTCCTCATGATTCAAAATCATAAACGCAGCGTGTGTCAATGAGGATCCCAGCCCTGATTTCTGGAATAAAACAGGTAGCGGGGAAATAGGCAGAGATGCCCAATTAAAGAAATTGTTATTGTGAAATAGCACTGGATCTCATCGAGATTTTGCTTCAGTAACTATCCCATTCCATCTTAAATGATCTATATGAGCAGTGAAGAGAGGAGGGAAGGGGTGTTTATATGTGTGTGGGAGGGTGTGTTCGTTACAAGATGGAGAGAGATGGAGCAATACAATTTATTCCTTAAGTGAGGTAAAGGCCATATTGCCTACCATTAACAGAGCACAACGTCGGGCTGATAATTAAGTAATCCATGAGAGCATGAGCAATATAGGACAATCACAAACATCCTCTGCTGCTTTGCCACATCAAGCCACTCGTCGCTTTTTCTCTCCCCCCCTCCAACATCATTTTAGATTATGCTGGAAAATATTATTGCATTGTGATTTGAAACTGCTGCAATAGAGAAAATGTTCTGCTCGCAGCTCCAAACTAATGATACCGGTGAGATGAACTCATTTCAAAGACGCGTGTCGCCTGTCTTTCTAATCTGCTCCCTTTGCAAAACTTTAGGTTAATATTAGATTGAATGGAGGAAAGTTGTTGGTTGTTTTTAATTGTTGACATTTGTGGTCTGATGCATGTATTTCAAAATGTGGGTGATTCATGAAGCAGATTTACCAATATAAACTTTATTTCAATGTAATTCTATAAGTCTGAGTTTTAGTTTGGAAGCAATTCCTGATAATGCATACAATAAAAAATACATGCTTTGTTTTTTTTTGGTCATTTTAAATCACCACACAGCAGGTTTTTATGATTATATTGTTGCAATAACATAATGAAACCTTAAGATGTTTTACAAAGTGGCATACATTGAATTCCCAAATGTAGGATTTATCAGACAATATTTATAATAATAATATATATAATTTTTTTAATGGAATAGATCATACTATTAATTCAATGAAGTCCGACAGTTTTAGTGACAATTGTATGTAACACAATGTTAAGTTCTGTGAATTTGTATTAACCATGACTCTACAATTTTCACATAAAAACATTTTTTATAATAGATGTAAAAGGGAAATTCCTATTTTGATACATTTCATACAATATTACATGTTGTGTGATCAATATGAAATGTCCTGATAGAAAAGACTGGATGTAGTGGACATGTCAAACAGCCCTGGTGAGCGGCTTTTACATGTGAACAATGTTGGTTAAAAGGGTGAAAGTGTAAATCCACAGGAAAAAGCGTGTAAAACCCTCAAGCATGTGGCAGTTCTCACCTATCAATGATTTCAGATTTCAGCTGAGGCAGTGTGACATCACTGATTGGGCATGGGTCCAACACGATTTAAAGTTTGAAGCCATCAAGAGCAGTGTTGTAAAAGCTATTCTTCATATACGTAGGTCAATTAGTGTAGGTTGGACGTTCTCAGACGACTAAAATGCATTCTGAGACCGGGCTTATACGTTTGCTACGTATATTATTAAAAAAAAAATCCATCGCATGTCTGTTCCATCACATTTATAAATACAGTGGTGGATAAGATTAGAAATTACATTTAGTCTACAAACCGCATGAAATATTAGCATGCTAACATCTGTCCTAGAGTTAGCATTTAACACAACAAATATATAATATGACATTTTCTTATTATTATATATTCAAAGGAAAATTTGAACGGTCTGGAAATAACAAAAAATAAAAACCCTCAAGACTGACCACATATCGATTCCCCGGCATGGAACTTTTAGTCATGTGCTCCAGTGTCACATGACTATGTCAGTGGTAAGACCTTTATCTGCAGTGTAGTGGAAATGACAGTGACCCCAAGAAATAAGTGCTATTTTACACAAAAGCCTAAAAAATATATTTTACAGATTTTTATAATTATGGTGTGATTTGTATTTTAACACCATAACAACATTTGATTAGAAGAATTGTTCAAAGTCCGGCCACTACATAGACAAAAAAAGCGGAAATATACTATTTGAACAAATGTGAGCTCTTTTAAGATCAAGTTTATTGAGCTAAAAAATATCTAATATAAAAAATCTTGTCATTATCTCACTTTGTTCTTAGTTTGTTTTGTTTGCTTCTGTCACTTGTAGAGAAATGGACAACATCTCGCTCTGCATTTCATCAGGTTGGTCCGGTTGCCGCTGAAATATTTATCCAGATTGCAATTTACAACAATCCACAATTTCCGACAGCAGTCTGTATCATCCATCTCCCCGCTTGTCCAAATGCATTTCCTTTGTTTCTTAAAAGAAATTGAATCATGGGAGGTTTAGGACAAGACTCTTCAATTTCTCTCTCTCTCTCTCTTTCTCTCTTTCTCTCTCTCACCCTAACAAACGGTAACATTTTAATTCTTGCTTTCATCCCTCAAGACTGAAAATACAATTTCATGATCACCTCGCTGCTAGAGCCATGTTTAATAATTCCCAATTATGCAGCCAGGCACCTAGTCCACACAGCGTGAGCCCCACCATGCTGCCTGAACAGCAGCTGGCTCGCTGCTCTGTGTGTGTTCAGTCACCTTGATATCATCGATGAGCATGTTCCCCCATCTTAGCAGGTTACAACGCCGGGACCTATGCTGTTGTTTTAATAATACAGCATGGTATTGTCCAGGAGGGAGTTTACTGTGTGTCTCCCACTCCATCCTTTTTTCTCCAATTTGTTACGCAGTTTACCCAAACATGGAGCATGGAGCGTTTCAGGCCCTGTGTGTGGCGGATGCATCGACGCACAGGGACAACTTGCACTTATTGTGGGAGAAAGAAACACACTTCCTACAAGAGAATTGAAAGTGCCTGTATTTTCAAGTTTCAAATGAAAAGCTGTTTGTCCTTATTTAAAATGTTCCCACTGCACACACACAATGATTTATCAACAGACAGACTGAAGAACTGGGAAATGGGCTTTTCAAAAGCAGAGGAAGATTAATATTATAAGCATTCAAGCAAGTGAACGTTGTATATGTAGAGTGACAGTGTCATACTATGTCTGTGTTGTGCTTTTTTTTACTAAAATGTCATAACCCTGCTGATAGAGGCAACGTCCGGTTCTGAAAAGTGAAGCCAATCGGAAAGTGCCTTGAATTTGAATTATTTCAAATGGCCAGCAGGGGGCGAATCCACTGGTTGCAAAAAGAAGTGCAGTTGTATAAAAGTCTATGAGAAAATTAGCCTAGTTCTCATTCGATTTATTACCTCAGTAAACATTTTCCTGATGAGTTTATGGTCTCAATCGCTTCAACTTTCAAGTCTTCTTCAATACAGCAGTGTTCATTTTGTAAATGATGGTCCCATTTAGATTAAAATAGAGGATAAAGCAGCGTATGCTTTAAGGCGTAGCTACCTTGTGATTGACAGGACGCTACCATGGTGTTGTCCGGTCTGGGTGCTCTCTGTGTTTTCTTCATAGAACTTTGATCCTTTCACAGGCTGTTTTCAGTTCATGAAAATTTATTTCAACGTTTTGTCACTTAAAAATGTCTTGTTCAGCGTTCTGTTTTTTTCGTGTCACTTCTGGTTCCAAAAAACAAGATGGCCAAAAACCAAGACGGCGGCGCACAAAACGTCAAACTCGAGGCTTCTTATATAAAGTCTATGTGTGTAAGTAGCATTTTACTGTTGCAGTTGGTCTCGGTGGCAACATTTTTACTTCCTTATATACAGCTGGATAGTTCCATTCATAACAATAAGTCACATTTTACAAGCTAGTGCAATGTTTTGTATGTAAAATCTTAATTTGTCACAAATAAACATACTGAAGTAAAAAGTAGCCTCAATTTGTACATTGGACATTTCTCTCCTGCTTTAACACCACTGACAGCACTCAGTCTTTTGTGTTTTTTGCACAAAAGACTGATTGACATCAGCATAAAATATGAAAATTAGGGCCAGTTTAAATGCAAATATAAACCCTAAAATCATATGGCCATACAGACTATAACCCAAAATGTCAAAAAAAACAGGAACAAGTAAAGACATTTTCATTTGAAAGAAAATAACAAACATAAACAGAGGAAATTGCAAAAAGAAATTGAATAAGCCGTAATTAAGTGAGTGACCAATAAGCGGCTGAACCCAATAACTCACTCAGTTCATACTGAAGATTGGAGGAGGAGGCTGTGTTTTGCTGCCGTGTTTGAAAATGTTTTTCTTTGCTCAGTGTGTCTTCTGCATTTCCTTCCTGCTCTTTGTTCCTCCGCTAAACATATCTCTAAGTCACCCTGGGTGTCGCAACGGGACGAGCTCTCACCCTCCAGCAACGCCTATTATCAGACTACCGCCTCAGCGTATGTTGTGTAATGCCACATTACAACATCAGCTTGTGGTTTTGTTGTTTTTGTTTCATGGTTTGGGACTGAATATTAGCCAGAGAACCCATATGGCAGCTACGCTTTTCTTGCTTTTCTAAATCAATACCACCTTAGCTTTAATGCATGAGTCTTAATGAATGGGAGTGTATGCAGGAGGGGGGGGGGGGAATAATAAAACACACACACACACACACACACACACACACACCTGTAATGTCAGTGCCTGAGCATCCATTACATTACACAGTGAAGCTATTCAGGAATGAAAATATCTCACCGTGACTGGCCGGTTATGACACAATACAGTTCAGTACTTTGTTTTTCTAAGCTGTCTTTATTTTTCTTTCTTTCTTTTTTTTTTTTTTTTTTTTGCCTTTAACATGTCACCTTTAATACCGCACTCCTTCTCCATATGGAAGCGAGCTCAAAATTAGTGATTGCAGGTTACGTGGAGGTCAAAAGTCTGATCAGAACCATGTGTTCCGAACAGTATGTGTACATTTTTCACGTCAGTCCTCGTGGAAATCAATCCTCACGGTGACCCACCCATGTGCTCTAGAAAAGAAATTGGGGAGCATATTACTATACACTCGCATGGCATAAAAACACGAAGAGCAACATTTACTCATGCACAAAAAGTATTGTTCACGAGACACGCCTCAGGGTGCACAACTGTGAAACTTTGTTTTTGATCCAGATTGAAGAAGTTGCATGCCTTTCCTCCATCATTTGTTTCTTATGAATGGTGCAATCTTTATTGTCTAATATTGCTTGTCAAAACCAAATTCTTCTTCATATTAAGCGACGGGGATTTTGATGACATTTTTGATTCAGAGTGTCATTACATTCACATTTCCTGAAAAGATCTGAAACATAAAAATGTGTGTTTGTCGAAGAGCGTAGCAGCGGCTCAGTGTGTCTGTGTGTGTGTGACTTACAGCAGGGAACAAGAATGTGCTCATGTACAGTATGTGTGTGTGCGAGGTCAAGGGTGCGTGTGTGTGTCCAGGCGTGTGTGTGTGTGCAGTGGCTCTTGTTTCTTGTTGTGTACCGGCGTGCAGGGGCCTCTTCAAAGCGCTCTCTCTCCATATGGTGTTGTGTGCTGTGCGCGGGTCAACTTGCAGCACAACTCTGGAGAGGGGGATTTTCTCCCTGCCCATTGTCTGTCCACATGAGCCTGCGGAGAGAGCCTGCCGCTTCCAGGGCATCACCGCCAGCCCCTAATATGGCAAATGAATGCATGAGCGAATACAAGGGTGAATAACTGAATGAATAACCAAAGACAATTTACATAATTGCACGTAGGGTATGTATTTTCAAAACGTTTGAGCGGCTATTTGCATATTCACACTCTATAGAAATTATTCAGTCAATACTGTAGATCCATCATGTAAATACAACTCCTTTGAATTAACGGAAAAAGGGGTGGGGGGAAACCTCTAACAATAATAATGTTAATGATGTTTTATGCCCCGAGGAAAGATCTCCTCTCAGCCTCCAGAGCGTAGATCTATCAGAAGAGTGCAATCCCAAATATTCAGTTATGACATGTTTGCTTAGTAGGTAAATATCAGACAGAAATAAATACATTTGGCCATCATTTCTATTAGTCCTGATAACATTACTCACCGGTAATTGTTCAGACCTGGGGACACACAGAGCAGGTTAGGGCAGGAAATATGAGCAGTTAAAGGATCAGGCAGGTTTTAAACAATCCAAAAGTTTAGCCGGATAATCAAAAAACATTTTTGAGCTTAAGGGGGAAAAAATAAGTCAAGCAACAGAATGTTTAATGATGTTTTATGCCCTGAGGGAAGATCTCCTCCCAGCCTCTTGAGCAAATGTTTGTCAGAATAAGAGTTATCCCAAAAAAATAATTAAGTTATCACATGTTTGCTTAGCAGGTAAACATCAGACAAAAAAAAAAAAAGTTCTGCTCTTTTTTTCTTCCGTTATTTTCTTTTCTTCATTACCCGCAGCATTGATCTGAACCTCGAACAAAACCGTCCGTTTCAAATGTCAAGGGGTCTTTGTTTCACACGCATGATCACAGTTTGCAGAAGCTCCCCACAAATTGTCGCCACTGCCTTGTTGCATCATTTGAAGTGATACTTTCCCTCACCCTCCTTTGTGATCAAGACAGACACTGGGTTTATTTGCGCCGCCATCTTTTTGAACTATTCACAAGCGCCTCTATCACTCCGAGTTCCTTTTGTTGTTGTTTTAGTCGTGATGAGAGGCCAGTTAACCTTCACATCGCTTGCTTGAGTATGAATGTAGGTTGGTGGGTTTGGTGGTGGCGGCGGAGGGGAGGATGCAGGGGGTTGAAGTGAAGGGAGTGGCAGATGAAGAGGGAGATGGTGGGGGAAAAGGTGGGTAGAAAAGTGTTACTGTGCATGTGTGTTTGTGTGTGTGTGTGTGTGTGTGTGTGTTGACCTGCCTACCCTTCACCTTTTGTCTCACTGTGTGGTGCTGTTGTGAGTGCTGGAGGAGGACATGGCCAGCAGAATGGCACCCCTACCTGGGTTTTCACAACCCCCCTCTTTTTCTCTTTCACTCCATCTTCCTGGCCTGCAGCTACAAAACACATATTTTCTCTGTTAGGGAGGGGTTTAAAGCAGAGGGGAACCAAACACATCAAAAGCCCAAGGATGTAGTTGTATTTGACCAGGTCAGTCAGCGTTGTCAGTTTATACACTATGCAGTGAAGAACGGCTCCCACACTTCCCTCAATCATCTCGTTCTGCAGCTCTCCGAATATGAGCCTTTATGCCTCATTTTGCTTGTCATACTTAAATTTCTCTTGTTTGTCAGCCGTAATTCAGCATCTCATGAATTAGTCATGAGAATAACCGCTTTCATTTAGAGGCTTTAACCTGTGCAAAATCCTCCTTGGCTGACTTGGCGGTAGCACACGCACGCACATGGACGCACATATTGGGTGGGTGCTGCAGGCGGGGAGTGTGGAGCCACGCTAGACTTGCAGCTAGGGCTCTGTCCACAAACGGGGGGAATGTAAATGAGATGGCCTGAAGTCCTGAGGGGGGAGGAAGGGGGGGGGGGGGGTTTGCCGCTGATCACTGTCCACCACATTAAGCACCACTCATTCCCTCCCGCTCACACGCACAATCATCTCATCATATGCAAAACAGGAGCCTTCCACTGTGAACAACAACAACAGCCGCACTAATGAAACGCTCGCTTTTAATGTGCTTCTGAGTAGCATGTCATTTGTTGAAGATGGAAAGAGTATTTTAAAAATGAATATCATCAAAGTGGAGACTGACTGAACACGCAGTACAGTGCAGATTATAGTGCTGCATGCTCTGTTGCCTCCGCAAAGCAGGTTATAGACAAACTATTGGCCCGATTTCTATGAAAGTTGGTGGAAGGGTGAAGCATGGGCCATGGAAGAATCCGTTGAATTTTGGAGAAAAATCTGAATCGCAGGGTGGATACACGGATTATTTTTCTGCATTCGTTATCATTGCAAGACGACTGCCTTTTTGGCCTTGGCAGAGGTCTGTGCTCTCTGAGTGATATTCAATTTAAAGGATGACTTACAACTTAGATATTCGGCCATCATTTCTATTAGTCGTGATCATTTTGTACTCACCAGTAAGTGCTGCGATTTGGGAGCACTGACAAAAAAAAAAAAGCCAGTTGGGGCAAGAAAGGAAATAGTTCCTACATGAAGCTGCTCACAACAAGGCCTGTGGATTATCTTGAGTAACCGGGTCATGATTCCAGGAAAGACATATTGCTGTTGAGTTTTTCAAATGTATTTTTTTGGTGCTTTGAGCACAACAAGCCGAGTGCCATCTAGTTCAATTATATTCAAGAGAAGGCCGACACCTCTACGGTCGATATCTCCAACACTCTGTAACTCGCACCAAAACAATCTAGATTGTTAAATAGCTCTACAGGTAAGAGGAAAAATATGCATTTTTTGATTTGGGGGGTGAACTGTCTCTTTAACCGTTTCCCTGGCATATAGCTTATTTAAAGGACAGATTCGAGGGTGGTGTCAATCGTCCCATCCAACTTTCAGGCAAGAAGGCGAATAAGCCTATTTCATCAGGCTTTAGTTGCCACAAGCAGGTAGAACAACAAAAGAAATGTGACGTCAATGAAAGTTTAGTCTAAATATTTTAGAACTTTGCAGTTACGTTAAGTGAAAGTTTTTTTTAAAAACGTAATCCAAGGAGCATTACAATTCTCTCACAAACATATCTGTGGTAGCATAAGAGTAGTATACAGTACACATTTTCAGAAGAAAAGGTGGAATTATCCTTTCAGGAGACAACAACCTTGATGAATTATGGAGCCATACTGTAGCTAGAGAGTAATGCTGATAGCAGACACCTCCTTTGCTGGTTTGTCAATAGAATCGGCTTTCGGTCCCAGATGCAGTCGATAGGACCACAGAGAGGACTTCGACCCGGCAGAGATCCTTCAGTAGACTCATAATAACTTGACAGATTCTGACAATACCTCAGACAGCAGCAGCACATTAACAGCCCATATTTATCGGTGACAAATACAGCAAAAGTAAACACTTCTTGTGTACTTTCCTCAGATTTACCCTCCCATTCAGCAAACAAGCGCTCCTGCTGAGGTTATTTACAGCGAGTTCTGCAACGGTTAACACATTTGTACTCCCTGAATGCCTCATTTATTAAACTGTGTCGGCGCAATTTGTTCACTTAGCTACATGCCTACCTATTTGTTCCTTTACATGACAGGGTAGAGCTTCCTGTCAGGAGTGTTTTTGTTTCCTCTTAGCATGCTTCCAGCATTGAAATGTGCTGATCACACAGAGCGCAGCCGGGCGAGAGAGGAAGGGAAGGGAAGGAGAGTAAGCAGACTGGAGTAAACAACGCTTTGGCTCTTTAAATAAAACATTTGTTTGTGATTGAGGCTTCATGATGTGAACAGCATGACCTGTTTTACTGGGAGTCTCCAAACAGCCAGCCCGTCGCCCTCGCAGAAACAGATCCCATCTCTCTACCCACAGACTCAGGGCCTATTTATATTGCATGAGAACAAATTTTTTTGACAACTTGAGTGATAGATTTGTACAAGGCCCAAATGTTTTTTTTTTTTTTCTTTTTCCTTTTCTGCACAGGCTCTGTCTGAGTGACATAAATTGCTATTAATAAAAATTTTAACAATACATGGCAAATGAGTTTTTCCTGTTAACATGGTATGAGCAGGAGCAAATGGTGCTTGCTGAGGGCTTCCTGGGAATAGGGGCTCTGTCTGAGTCAACATTTGAAGAAGGAAGGTTGGGGAGGAAAGAAAGCATGTGGTGCTGTGTTCTGTGGAATAACACGGACGGTTAACAACTGAGAAAACACTACACCGACAGAAGAGACCTCACTGACAGCAAGGCATTCATCATATCTCACATTCCTGGGTTTCACTTTAACCAAGCTGCAAGATATTCGTTAATGGAGGAGTTTATGCTTAATCGATTGAATGTACAAAATGTCCAGGGCCTCTTTTTTTTAGAAAGTACTCCGATTAATTGAATCCAGGTAAAAGACATTATTCTTTATGGATTTTCTTTCCTAAATCAATATCAATGACAGAAAAGGAGATAGTCGGTAGATGAAAATGAGATGCTGGATACGGATTTTGAATCCCTACATCCAGTTTTTATCCTGAAGGGGCAGTCCACAAATTGTACACATGGATGTGACATTGGACGTTAGTGCTTAGTTTTTGAAAACAGTTTGAAAATGTCTTCTGTGATTTTCTGGAGAATCTTGAGAAAATGAACAGTCAAGATTGTTATCAGCTTGGACAAATATATGACTCAAACTGGAAGTGTTCAGTAGTGGAAGAAGTACTCAGAGCTTTTACTTCAGTAAAAGTAACAATACCACAGTGTAAAAATATTCAGTTAGAAGTAAAAGTCTTGCATTCAAAATTGAAAAAATAGAAACGTATTGACATAAAAACATACCTAAAATAGCAGAAGTAAAAGCACTCATTATGCAGAATGACCGATTTCAGAATAATGTATATTATTTTTGGTATTATAATTATAGATATATTAATATGTACATCAATTTATTTTGCAGCCGGTAAAGGTGGGGGTAATTTTGACTATTTTATATACAGTTGGGTAATGTATAATTATCTTCTTAGGTCTTGTCTTATCATAACACATCACAATTTATTTGCTTTGTAGTGTTAATCTGAATCTGCAAAGTATCCAGTGACTGAAGCTATTAAACAAATGTAGTGCAGTAAAAAGTGCAATATTTGCCTCGGAATTGTTTGAAGTTGAGTTGAGTTTAAAGTTGAAGAAAATGAAAATAGTCAAGTATCTCAATATTGTACTTAAGTTACGTACTTGCGTAAATTATGGTGAAAAAAAAGACTGGCTGCACTTTTGTTTTTATTTCTCAATCTCATCCCTCATTTCTTATCATTAAGTTTTTGTTGGGTCCTCATTAAAGCTGGCTGTGTTGCCTACAGAGTACACGCACACACACACGCACACCCTGCATGAGGCGGACTGACAGCAGCAGACCAGGATTCCACAGTTGGATCTCCCCTCTAAGCATTTCGCCTCTCACTTTGTGCTGAAATAATTAACTGCGTGCATGTTTGAAGATGGGATTACAGTTGTCTAATTGTAGTGAGCGTTGTCATGGAGACTATCAGGCCATCGGTGAATAAACAGCCTTACTTGGCAGTGTTTGGCTAAAACGGGGCTTTGTGCAGATGTCAGACACAGATTTATGATGGTGAAACAGATTATATTTGGCAGGAAAATCAATAGGCTGACCACTCTGGACTGGCTGCTTATTTTGATAAACAGCTCTGTGGATGTAACCTGCCCAGAAGCTTGTCTCCTCATCTGTTTGCTCTGGGAGCGTGAATTAATGTAAAAGTATACTTTCCAAAGCGGAGTAGTTGGGTTTCGAACAAATGTACCCTTTATTGCTGTAAGGTTCATGAATATTTACGAATTTTCAAACTATAATATACAACATTTTTTTGATTTAGTTAAGTGAAAAAAAGACAAACTTTTTCCTTTAGGTAACTTGAATCCAATACAGAAATACTGAAAAAAGTTTGGGACATTTATCAAAGGAAATAAAACGGACTAATACAATGCAGGTTTGGATATCTCACTTTAAGGAAATATCTCATTATGTTGTCACGCATAATCACATCATGCAGAATTAATGGGAATCATATGCAAACATCTAGAAAAGAAGATTTTTTTTTATTTAATTTCAAAGACATCCAGAAGTCAAAGAGAAAAAAACCCTGATGACAATAACAGTTATACTGTAATGTAATGTTGATGACATTATGGAGGCTACAGCTTGTGTCTGCACAGTAGGAGTATGCAGTGAATAGTACTGCAGTGGATAGACAATAACACAGTGTTAATAGTTTCATAACCCAATCAAAACCAGACATGTGTAGAAGTCGACATTTGGAGGGAAAAGTTCAACTACATCTGGATAAGATTAAAGGTAAACTACATATGACTTTATATAGATTACCTTTAAACTAATGCAGATATAGTTGAACTTTTCCTCCAAATGTCTTAGCGTGAAAGAAATAGTAGAGCCCTCGGGAGTTGCTTTGTAACCATAAATGTCATTCTTGTATTCACGTCTTTGCATGAATTATTTAGAGAAAATGTTAAAATAATAATAATGATGAATTAATAAATGACTAAATAACGTAAAACCGTGTTTTTTGGAAGAATGGCAAATTCAGCCTGGTCTCACCAAATGGCGTGTGGATAATGTCGTGTTCATTTAATTTGAAAAGGAGATCCGTAGAAATCAATTGTGGAAAAACTTCTCTTAAAGTAAACGATATTTATTCGATGATGATGATATGATGAACATTACAAAAGTACGCAGCTGCGGTCCGTCCTATTTCACCATTCCACAGACCACATTAAAGTAGTTACTCTATCTCACGGATTCACAGGACAAGGGCCGATCTATTGTTTTACAAGATCTTTTATACCCGCCGCCTTTCAGGTATAGTCTTCTCCCATTGGTTGGCGGGGGGCCAGGTCCTATTGGCCCCCTTGTTGGCACTTAGGCGTGTCCACGCCTCTTAGTGCTTCTCTGCTCCGGTCAGATCTTCAGTCACCCTTTTAAGAAGTGGTGTACCCTTACGTTTTTACAGTTTATAATATTGTGTATTATGTCAGGTTATTCATCGGTTATTCTTAGGCACAGTCACTCAATTTTAACAACATTTAACACTTCTAAACATGAGAAAAATAATAAGGCACATGATAGTTAAACATTCATAATACTTATCAATAAGGATGTGATAAAGGTGCATTATAACATCTAAGACATTAATTTTTATTACAATAACACGGCAATTTCTAAAGTCATTCTGCGTGTTAGCACTACGCATTTATTGCTTTTCGGGGTGTCATTTCACGGCACGGCATTATTAGACGCTCAGAGCAGTCATGTGACGTAGTATAAAGAGCAACACGGTCAAAGAGGAGGACAGTGTGGAAGGATGGATTAAACAATCACATGACTTTCCCTCAGGATGCCGCCGTTCGTGTCCTGTGTGACCGTTGCCGTTGCCTACTTAACTTTCGTACGTAACTTAATTTACAAACGTCCTTATTTTAGTCCGAACCATGAACTTTTTCTGAACCTTAGTAGTTTTGTTGCCTTAACATTACAAAATTGTTTTGTTTGAATTCAGAGTTAACCACGTACAGTCAGTCTGTACGTGACGTACAGACTGACGGTACTGACGTACGTTTACGTTTGACTACTTACAGCCGTAACTTCATTTACATAACCACAGTACTTTTTTTTTTTTTAACCCAAACCATGGTGTTTTCCTAAAAGTAGTTTGGTTGCCTAAACATAACAAAATGAGTTAAGTTTGAATTCACCTGATAACCACATAATTCAAAATGTGTCTGTGCGTCTGTATGTGACGGTTCACTTTGACTACTTGAGTCTGTAACTTAATTTAAGTAACAAGCGTAGTTATTTTTAACCCAAACCATGATGTTTTTCCCTAAAACTAAACAAGTAGTTTTGTTGCCTAAACATAATTAGGAAGTTTTGTTCGCCAATCCCCCTAATATCCCTTCTGTCTCTCCACAGGGCCCAGTCGGCAGGCCTGGTCCTCTGGCACCCAGAGGGGGTCCTCAAATGCCGGGGCAGGATTGCTGGCGGTGCGGGCGACACGGCCACTTCCGGCGTGAGTGCCCACTCATGGAGGTCGGACAGTTGGTCCGGGTTGCGGGACCGCCAGACTCCTCCCCCGGTCCGGAAGGGACATACCGTGTACCAGTATGTATACAGGGGGGTATACACCAGGCTCTGCTGGACACTGGTTGTACCCAAACCATGATCCACCAGCGCTTGGTTCGGCCCGGGGCATTGGTGGAAGCGTCGTGGGTGAGGGTGAGGTGTGTTCATGGCAATATTCACGAGTACCCGGTGGTGACTATTACCATTTCGTTCAGGGGAAAAAAACATAGGGTTAAGGCTGGAGTTAGTACTCGCCTTACGCACCCCCTAATTCTAGGAACGAATTGGCCGGGGTTCCATAGGCTAGTGGGGAAGGCTATGGGGGTGCCTTCCCGTGCAGTAGGGGCATGTGAGTTGTGTGAGGTGTTGAGTGGGGTTTCGGAGGAGGAGGGGCCCTTCGAGAGACTCGGGGCGAAGCTTCCCCGTCCCAGCCTGTGCGTCTAGTGGAGGACTTCCCCCTCGAACAGTCCCAGGATGAAATCCTCCGTCATGCTTTCGACCAGGTCGTAAGTATCGATGGTTCCCCACTGCACCCGAGCGCACCGCTCACTCACCCGCACTTCACGGTGATTAGGGACAGGTTGTACCGGGTGAGCCGCGATATGCAAACAGGGGAGGAAAACACCCAGTTGTTGGTGCCGAGCAGCCGTCGGGAAATGATTTTCCCGACGGCTCATCACAACCCCATGTCCGGTCATCTAGGGTATGACAAAACACTGAACCAGATCATGGCCCGATTTTATTGGCAGGGCATCCGCGCGGACGTGAAGCGGTGGTGTGCGTCCTGCAGCGAATGTCAGCTGGTTAACCCGCCGGCCACCCCAAAAGCGCTTTTGCGGCCGTTACCTTTAATTGAGGTACCATTCGAAAGAACTGGCATGGACCTCATTGGGCCATTAGACCGGAGTGCACGGGGATATCGCTTTGTGTTACTTCTCGTGGATTACGCAACCCGATATCCGGAAGCAGTGCAGCTGCGTACTATCTCGGCCAAGAGTGTGGCGCAGGCACTGTTTCAGGTGATCTCCCGAGTTGGGATCCCGAAAGAGATCTTAACTGACCAGGGCACGTCCTTTATGTCACGTACGTTACGCGAACTGTATGCGCTATTGGGCTGTGTCTATCATCCACAGACAGACGGGCTGGTGGAGCGGTTTAACAAAACGCTTAAGAACATGGTGCGTAAGTTCGTTCACGAGGACAGCCGTAATTGGGATAAATGGTTAGACCCTCTGTTGTTCGCAGTGCGGGAGGTTCCCCAGGCCTCCACGGGATTTTCTCCCTTTGAATTATTGTTTGTCAGGAAGTCACGGGGGTGTTGGACCTGCTAAAAGAAAACTGGCAGGAGGGTCCAACCACCAGCAAAAGTGAAATTCAATACGTGCTGGACCTGAGAGCAAAACTCCATTCACTGGGTCAGGTATCACGGAAGAATTTGCTCCAGGCTCAGGAGCGTCAACAGCGCCTGTATAACAGAGGGTCGCGACTGCGTCAATTTACACCGGGAGATAAAGTGCTTGTTTTGCTCCAGTCCACTAGCTCCAAATTACTCGCAAAGTGGCAAGGGCCCTTTGTGGTCACACGGCGAGTGGGGGACGTCAATTACAAGGTGGCGCGATCGGACAGGGGGGGAGCGGCACAGATTTACCACCTCAATCTCCTAAAAGAATGGAGGGAGGTGGCCTCTGCCTCTCTGGCTACTACGTGATGGAGAAAGATGAGTTGGGACCGGAGGTAGAAAAGACGGACAAATCAGCCCCGGTCTCTTGTGACAGCCATCTTTCACCGAGTCAGAGGGCAGACGTGGTCGCGTTGCAAAGGCTGTTTGCCGATGTGTTCTCCCCCCTGCCCGGGTGCACCACTCACGCACACCACCACATAGAGACACCCCCGGGCGTGACGGTGCGCTCACGGCCCTATCGGCTGCCTGAACACAAGAGGAAAATTGTTCAGGCAGAGCTTCAGGCTATGCTGGAGATGGGCGTAATAGAAGAGTCCAACAGTGACTGGTGTTGTCCCGTCGTACTGGTGCGGAAGGCCGATGGGTCAGTACGGTTCTGTGTGGACTATCGCAGGGTGAATGAGGTGTCCAAGTTCGATGCTTACCCGATGCCCCGGGTCGACGAACTCCTGGATCGGCTAGGCACGGCTCGTTTTTACACGACACTGGATTTGACCAAGGGCTACTGGCAGATTCCCCTGTCTCCAGAGTCTAAGGAAAAAACGTTTTTCTCCAGATCGTACGGCTTGTACCAATTCGCGACGCTTCCGTTCGAGTTGTTTGGAGCCCCTGCCACCTTCAGGTGGTTCATGGACCAGGTGCTGGGACCACACTCGGCATATGCTGCTGCCTACCTGGATGATGTCATCATCCACAGTGAGACGTGGGAGCAGCATATGCAGCAGGTGGGGGCAGTACTCGAGTCCCTGAGGAGAGCGGGGCTCACGGCTAACCCGAGGAAGTGTGCGGTTGGACGGAGGGAGGTACGGTATATGGGGTACCACTTGGGCGGCGGGCAGGTGCAGCCGCAGCTGGAGAAGACCGCGGCCATTGCCGCCTGTCCGGCTCCCAAAACAAAAAAGGAGGTCAGGAGGTTTATGGGGCTGGCGGGCTATTACCGGCGGTTCATTCCGGGGTTTTTGGAGCTCACCAGCCCCCTGACCAACCTGATCCGAAAGGGTGCCTCAGATCCGGTCCAGTGGACGGAGTAGTGTCAGCTGGCGTTTGAGAGGGTAAAGCAAGCTCTCTGTGGGGAGCCGCTCCTGTTTTCCCCTAACTTTGCTCTCGTTTGTTTTACAGACTGACGCCTCGAACAGCGGGCTGGGGGCCGTTTTGTCCCAGGAGGTGGAGGGGGTCGACCGCCCCGTACTGTACATTAGCCAGAAGCTGGCTCAGCGGGAGGTGAACTACAGTACGGTAGAAAAAGAGTGCCTTGCCATACGGTGGGCGGTCGGCACCCTGCGTTATTATCTCCTGGGACGCTCTTTCACCCTCTGGTCGGACCATGCCCCGCTCCAGTGGCTCCACCGCATGAAGGATGCCAATGCCCGGATCACTCGTTGGTATCTGGCGTTGCAGCCGTTTAACTTCAAGGTGATCCACAGGCCGGGTAACCAGATGGTTGTGGCTGACTTTCTCTCGCGTTCGGCGGAGGGGGGGGGGTCAGCTTTCGGCCGGGGCTCCCGGCCTGAGTCGGGCGGTGGGGGTATGTGGCAGTGGGGTGTGGTGGCTGGGGAGGAGATGGGAGTGGCTCAGCTGGAGGCCAGGCAGCTGGACGGAATCAGGTAATCAGTCGCACAATAAAAGCACGCCGATGACCTGGTTCTGTCTTGCAGTAGGCTGGGTTCATGTCACAAGACAGAGACGGAGACGAGGTGGAGACCGAGCCGCCTTCAATAAACTGTTTTGCGCTCCGAAAGAACGCTCCCTCTCTTAATTTTTCCACTGTCATTTCCCTGTGTGAGGGCACCCGCTCACAATTTGGATAGACAATTCACTCTTTAAGTGACGGGACTATTAATGACTGAAAGAATGCTCATATATATGATACTAGCTTGATGTTGTACTTTAAAACATTAACAACACCGCTGTGCTACTCGTGTGCTCCATGAAAGTGAGCCAGCATGCACAATACAGCACCCTGAAACTAAAGAAGCTAAATGAAATACAGCCATCATTCATTACGGTATATGATTTGCACCACGCTTTTCCTCATGTGACGAATGTGAAGTCAAAATGTCTTTGCTGAAAAGGGCCTACGTGTTTTTTTGCTAATTTATTTGTTTGATTTGAACACTGTGCTCTCTATATGGTGCACCCACACAGGTGTGTTCACTTAATGTGCGTGCGCGCGTGCGTGCGTGCTTATTAGCCAAAAGTGAAAACACCTGTGTGTTTTCCATACAGGGTGGAAGGAAGATTTGAATATTTAACAAATGTTAATTTTTACACTTTTGCGACATGATGTTTGATTTGTGGGACATGTTCTCAACATACAATTAGTTTCCAAATCATGTTATATATTTTCCCAGAAAAAAAATAAAGATACAGACCTACATACAGAAAAAATAATTACATTATTACGTTTTTGAAGCACAGGCCTTTTTTTTGCGAACTATTGTCCAGTTGTCTTGAAGCTGTCTGAAGAGTATGTTTCTGTTTTTAGTCTATGGGAGAAGGTCTTTTTTTCTTGGTCTGCTCTTATTTTGAAATTAAATACTCCACCTAAGAGATGCATTAAGCGCTTGAAAAAGCTTCCATAGGGGGCTTTAGCTCATATACCCAGTCCCTCTTGGACTATTCCAATCGATTGTAAAGACAAGAAAGCTGGATGCTAATTGGTCACTGTAAATTTCTCATCTTTTTATCAATGCTGTGCCATTGATTTGATATAACTCATGCTGCGTGATTGTGTATCCGTGTGAAAAGGCCGCCACTCTGAAAACAACATGAATGCTCAGTTGATCTGCACAGCACATTGTGATAAGGTGCTGTAAAACTACAATCAATCAATGAATCAGTCGTTATTTTAGATCCCAGATATAGACTGTGAGGATATTGATCAAGACACCAGAGTTGAACGTTTTTTTTCAAATATCAAATGTGTAAAATCTGAAGAATTTACATATTGTTTTTTGTTTTTTTTGTTTTTAAATCACACTGTGACCCCAAGTTATTTAAGAAACTGCAGCACAGGGTTTTAGGGTTGGAGGAATGCAGCTATCTACCATCTCATCTAAGGCCCTCCAGCCCTCCCTGCAATCAACAGTTAACCCCATAAACACAGTTAAAGATTAAGATGTGTCTTTAATACACTCTCTTTCCACACTAGACTGCAAACTTAAAACAAGTTCAGTTAACTGTCAGGAGAAAAACATTCCAGGAACAGGAAGTCAATAACGCCGGTATCCCCCTCAGGGTGCACATTACCATTGTTGTGAGCCAGGTTAATGTACTTCAAACAAGGTTTATTATACACTGAAGTGCACAATAGTGAGGTGAGGGAATGTAGTGGTCATGTGCTGTAGGTGAGAAAGTAAGCCGAACATTTCTCTCGACCTTCTCGGTGGATGCGGGGTGTAAAACAACTCAGCTGTACTTTAGAAATGTGTCTGATTGTGTGACACATTTTGTGTGATAACTCATGAACACTTTTGCTTTGTGGTTATGTTTCATTGCATCTCTTCGCAGTCCGTTTGATCGTCACCGTCCATTTGAATTGTTGCATGTCACCCCAGCCTACTTCAGGCTACTTCTGTTTATTATTTTCGATATTTCCCAGAATCTACTTGCCTGGACTTGTTGCAAGTAGGCAGGTGTTACTTTGTGAAATTGTCAGACAAGAACAAAACAAAATAATTTCGCAATTTGTTTAGATTCATCAAGTGAAGTATATATACTGTAGCCTATATACAGTATATATGTATGTATACATATTGTAGGGCTTTCTTAAATATAAAACACATACAAAGATACAGCGTTACAGCTTTTCCTAAATACTTCTGTATAAGACTCCTGATTATAACATGCCGTTTTTTTTGCAACACTTGTTTTGGATGAAGATTTTTAGTGTTTTTAGTTTTTTAGAAATATTGAAGTCAGGAGTTATTTTTTTTTTAATTATTTGGATTGAACATGTATTTTGTCTAAATGAAAAAAAGTGGCCGATTTGGCTCCAATTCCTAAACGGTGTCATTTTATCAGTATACATATTGGAATGGCGTACACTTTCTGGAACATTCATTGAGAAGCTGTTGATGGATAAAACCAGACAAGAAAGTCTGTCTTTGGATAATCCAGTGAATTAACAAATAATTAAATAATTCTTCATCAGAATGAAAAACAAAGAGGTCCTGTTCGCCCCTGAGTTGCCGAACAGAAACTCCCTCTTATGTTCGTGTATTCAAATATTCTTCTCTCTAGTATCATCTTTCGACTCTGCTCTCACTGCTCACTGTAGCCCACAGTGGCTCATAGGCTCTACCGGAGTCACCCTCCCCACTCAGCAAGCCTGGGGTCCAGAGGGGGGGCTTTTAGGCTCCAACACTGAGGGGCCTGCAGCTCATCAATATTGCAAAAGAATAAAGTAGACTGGTGGTGAAGGACAGGGGTACTGAAACCTAATCAACCGTCACCGTGCTCTAACGAAAAGAGTAACACGGATATTGATTTAGGGATACACTTTGCCTTAACTGTTTAATAAGTAATGATGAAATATATGGCTTATTGTACATCCTAAAAGAGATCACCAATGGTACAGAAGATAAACACTTCTGAAGTGCTATTTATCAATCCAGATAGTTTTTTTGGTGTGAGTTGTCGAGTGTTGGAGATACCGCCTGTATGTCTGCCTTCTCTCTGTTATAATGGAGCCAGACGCCACTTTGCTTGCAGTGCTCAGAGTCTCGTTCCAGAAATCAGGACCCGGTTACTCAAGATAATCCACTGACCTCGTTGTGAGCAGCTTCGTGGAGGAACTATTTTCTTTCTAACTACACCTGCCCACTGTATCACCGCACAGAGGGAAGCGTGCGTCTACTCGCGGTCGAGAGGTTTGTGCTCGTGACGACGTGAGACGTAAACATTAATGCCGTCCTCTTCGCCCGAGCTGTAACGCTCAGGTGAGCTCAGCAGAGCCTCCGGTCCATGAGTGGATATGCACTTCCTTCCGCGCGGCGATATAGTGGCCGGTTGTAGTTAAGTAGAAAGAAAATAGTTCCTTGCTTGAAACTTCTCACAACAAGCTCTGTTGGTTAGTCTTGAGTAACCGGGTCATGATTTCTGGAAAGAGACTTTGCCGTTGAGTTTTTCAAATGTATTTTTGTTGGCGCTATGAGCATCTCAAGCTGAGTGCCATCTAGTTCCATTACATTGGAGAGAAGGCCGACACTCGTTAACTCGCACCAAAACAATCTAGATTGATAAGTAGCGCTACAGGTGAGAGGAAAAATACGTACGTTTTAATTTGAGGTCAATTGTCAGTGAGTCAGTGAACAACACCACAGCTCTTGCTGAGTCTTGGACAGTTTTGTCTCCAGGGGTCAAAGCAAGACACCTGAGCCGCTCACTGGACTGGCGTGCTGACCATAGCTTCCCCTTTATTCTTTAATGGACCACCACCTGGTCATTGTGCATTTTTTTAGTAGACAACAGCAGAAGAAGAATGAAAAGCTGCAGCTCAAAGGGATGGAGAGATTACCTTTATTTCAATTATAAAGTACACTGGATATGAGTGACTTTGAACACAGCGGGCGCGCTGAAGCCCTGCACGGTTTTTGTTCATTATACTGTGGTACCTCAGCGACGACCTACAGTGCCGCAATAAAAGACCAATGAACGGTGCACATCCTGTATTGATTTGTTTGCTGAATATCAGAGTGAATTTTCAGATGTATTTATAATGGCCTTATTAAAGCCCCCTTTGATCTAAAGATTACAACAATAACAGAATCGTCTGTGTTGTTTGCATCCGAGATTCACTCTGGTAAAAATGTCAATATTAACTGGAGTTTTTCCATGGGCATTCAATTATTTTTCTTTTTAATCATAAAGTGTAATCACTTTCACAGGTGGGGGGGGGTGGTCTTTGTGCAGATATTCTTTTCTATCATTGATGCAAAGCTGTCCATCCAATGGTATTGCTCCAAATATGACTTTTTTTTGTAAATGAAAAATTCTATTTGAAATACAAACAGCTTTAATTATTGAAACTGACACTGCATTTGACTTTGAAAGACTGTCAGCTGTTGACATTGGATAAAGAAAAGAGGGAATTGTGAGGATTTCTGTGCTCGGCACTTGTAGGATGAAGACGTTCTTTGGAGGTGACTCTCATCTGTTGTAAGAGTAATTGAAGCGGGCGAAGACAAAGACAAGTGATCTGATGAATTGCTGATTAGTGTGAGAGGGTTTTAAGTAAGGATGAGGATCAACTCTCTCTGTGCTTGTTTTTTTAAATGACGTTCAAGTGGAGTCAAATGAAAGAACAAATAAGAAAGACAATATCAAGTGAAACTCAAGGGACACTCAGTGTCATATTATTCATCGAGAAAAGAATAAATTGCCAGTTCAAGCGTTACCAAATTCAAATGGGGGAAATGAAAGAGGAGATAAATTGAGGCACCATTTGCTGGACTTCATGAGGACGGTGAGGTAAATGGCAGCTATTATACACAATAAGATGTTTTATCTGGACTAAAACCCTTTAAGAGGAATACTACTTGATTCAACAACTCATATACTGTGTGCTTTTACTATGGCCGAGGACATGTAATCATGTTTTTTTTTTTTTTTTTAGTAGGGTCCTCACTATTTTAAAAAATCCAGTTGGTATGAATGATATCTTAAATGTCATAGGTTGGAATTAATTCAAACGCATAATTCTAATATACTAGAATATTATACATGTTGGTTTGAATGTGTAAAGTACGGTAGTTGGGATTTACCTTAAAGCAGCTATAATCCATATCTCTTCTAATAAAAATGTATCAAATTACAAAGAAAACAATGTGTTACTTTCTTCCTGACCTCAACAGGGACAAAAGGCTGTAATCCGGGTGGTTAGGATCCTTATTCATTCTCCGAGCCTTATTCCTAAAGCGTGTGGTGTAAATACCCTTTAGGCAGGGTAGAGCGCCACATATTATTTGTTCATCTGAACTAACCATTCTTTGCTGGGCCGTGCGCTCCTCTTCGGGGCTGTTTCCGTACCAGGCAGTGATGTTCCCCGTCAGGATACTTGCGATGGTGCAGGAGTAGAAATTCCTCCATTTTTGAGGGGACACTGTCACAGTTATTAGACCTTTGCCACATGCATCTGGGATTGCCCTCCTGGAATTCTACATCCACTTTTTCCCATTGTCCCTTTTTGCCTCCTTGACTGCTCTTCTTACATTGTAGGCTGCTGCTCTATAATTGTCCCAGTTTCCAGAGTCAAGTTATAGGCTGCAGTGCATTTGTTTATGTCATCCGTTATGTTTCTGGTAATCCATGGTTTCTGCTTGTGGAATGATTTAACTGTAGTTTTGGGTAAAGTTGGGTGTTTCCCTACACGTTTCGCTGCTGCTCAAGACTCACTCGCCCGTCAAGTTGACTTTTGAGACTTTCTTGGCTGGGTGCCATGAAACACAATTCGCTCACATTTAGGTTCTTTAGTTGGAAACAGACTCATTAGGTTCACCATTCACCAAAAACATGAGCACGTTCATTGAACCCTCTATGCACATCACTGATTCATGTTGCTCTGTAGCTGCCCAATGTGTAAATAGGCAGCTGTTTGTTAACAAGTTCATCATATCAACTTGATGATAAGGACAATAATAATCATTTATTGCAGGTTTAATCCACGCATGGCAGTTTTCGGCAAATCCCACATAACCAATTTGTTCAGCGATTCAAATAGTTGCTCAATGACGGCTTTTTCGCTGATTTGAGAAGCAAGCGACCAATCAGAGTTTTGTAGGTGGGATTAAGAAAGAGGACAGCATCCTCCTATAGGCTATAAATCACTAGCTACCTAGCTTGACAGAAATAACAAAATGAGCATGTTTTCAATTGTCATGAAAAATGCTAACTTGCTCTGTAAACCTCTACTGCAGCTTCAGTGTTGACTGGCAACAAATCAGAGGGAGGAAAAAAAAAAAAAAAGGATATAGGATATACAGTAGTTAACAGATAACGGATTCATTCAATAATCGTCATACATGCATTGATTGTCACATCTGACCGGGGGATCATTAGTAATGTTGGGTAATGTAAACCTAACCCTTCCGTAAAAGATATGACCTTGATTTCTAATTCTCATGCTTAATCAAGTTATAATATTTTAACCAATTCCTTTTAATAGTAGTTTCTATTTTTATCCATTCAGCACAGTGCGCTAGTTTTCCTCCAACGAGAACAGTACAGAGTATGGTGCAAAGGCCTGCAATAGGTAAGAGTGCCAGTACATTTCAGGGAATGCCCCTGCCGGAGTACAAGGCATGGCCTGTTGTGCTTATAGACCGTGAAGAAATGGCTTTTGTCAATCAATAAATTGTATGCGCAAACAAAGTGAATGCTGACCCACAGAATCACTCACAACACAAACTGTCATCCACCGCAGTGGATCTTGGTTTTTCCAATTTGAGGTGGCATTTGCCGTAAGACTTTTATGCTTTGAACATTTGGTTCAATCAAACGATACACTGTCCCGTGGCTTCATCGGGAGTGAGAGCAGGATCACTTGAGCAGCTAATGAAAGCTGACATAGGGATTGAATTAGTATTCATGAATTTGCCGTGTAGCTGACATGAAGCTATTGTTTAGGTGTTACGAATGCTAAATAAATGAGCGCTAAATTGCTGGCGTGTCTTCTTGTTTAACTGTTCGCACGTTGTGACTTTTATGGAAATCTGAAACTATGATGAGTCAGGACACAAGATGGATGAAAGCATTTCTTGACTTTTAGTATGCTTTTTTTTTTGGGATTTTCAGTTTTAACAAATGTAAAACTTCTCATCATCGCCATTCTCGAGATGTCTTTCCCTCTACTATGGCACAATATGAATCTGTTGTTTTTTTTAAAGCAAGAATCTGTGGTCCATATTTAGGGGAAGTTGGTGGAAACCCAAGAATATCATTCGGCTTGGCAGGCCTCTCTAGGCAACCAGTTGCTACTGCCTTCTGCCTTTGTAGATGAAAAGACAGAAACAAATTTACACCCCTTATGGATCCAGTCACTGGGAATAACTGAGCGAGACAATTTATAAACACTTCTTCCTGTTGGACAGCATGTGCATACCTGTTTCAAATCAAGAATACGAGAGCTAGGGTTAGCTTTAGTTTTTTCAGATGTGGTGCGGTGGTTTTTCTTGAGCTTTTCATGGAGTCCACGCTGACTTCATGTGCTGGAAATATGGCAGCTGAAGGTTGTTTGATCCTTTGCTGAGAAACATGCCGGTGCGAAGATTTGATAAAGCTACAGATAGCAATTCAACTTGGACGTTGCATGTTTCCCAGCCCATCGCTGACAGTCGTGCTTCCACTCTCTGCCTGATTGAGAGACAGCTTCTCAGCTGCCAACAAACACAAATGACTTTCTCCATTTTCTCATTGTGTTGATGAGGCGCTGCGAAGGTGCAACGTATAGAGTCGCCAGAGTAAACTGAGCAGTGATTGCCTCGGAGTTGAAACGCTTCCATGTGAGCTGATCTGCCGTCCCCCCAGCACAGTTCCACATTAAACCGGAGCTGTGAAACAGTTTGACTTGTGCAAATATCATTCATACATAAAAAATGATCATGCTGTTAGTAATGTTTTCCTTTTTATGGAATCTGTGGCACCGAAGGTTATTTTACAACCGGGACTTCTTTTTTTTCAAACGGGTTGCGGAATATGCCTTATATAAAACTCCCCACACACAGTGCATGAAAACATCAGTAAATTTTAAATATCTATAAATCGCTTTACTCAAGAAAAGCTGGTGAAGCGGTGAACTGTCTGCAGATGTGTCGGTGGCCGCAAAAGAGTAGTAGAGTTTTTCTCTTCACTCAACGGGTGACAGCAGTGGAGTTCTTCAGTGGTTTTCAACAGTGGTGGGTTGTACGGCAGCAGCAGGGTCACTGGTTTGGCTGGTTCACGAGACAGGACGCACTATTTGTATGAGTTTAAGATTTCATACGTCATTAGAGGAATGGACTGACTGACGCGCACTCTGTCGCCCAACCTGAAAGACAGAACCACGTTTCTTCCCTATAAACAGACACCAACATCATTTACTGTAACATGGCACCTTTTCTGCTGGATTTTTGCATCTGTGCACATAGTACCACTGACAAACAGCAAATGAAGTACAGCAGAGCGACCTCGTGAAAAGTGTGCTCATTTGGAGGGAATATTAAAACAACAAACGTAAATAAATAAACAATTCAGTTCCTCCAAAGACTTCATTCTTCCACATTTCAAACACCACAGCGGCTAATTATAGCCTTAAGTCAGGCGCTTTGATGCATTTCCCCTCAGCAGGAATCCCTGGCTTTTCTTTTCCTGGAAGTGCTTTTCTGTCAGTCCTGAGGTAAACTGCTCGATGGCGCACAGCAGGCTCTGATCACTCTGAGCATATAGTGCATTTATCAGTGTGAGTTGGTTTATGTGCACCGAAGAGACACAAAGGAATAAGAGGGATGACCCCATACTATGTTGTCTACATGAAATGGCACAAGAACCAGCCCTTCCCCAGCCTGCGCTGAATGGTCATTCTACGCTCTATAGAAGCAACCAAAGCTCGCTCTTGACATCTTGCAGAAAATGTGAGTCTCCACAGCTAAAATAATACCTTCCTGGACTCTCTAATGGTGTGGCCCTCCACGTCTGACATTGGCAGGCCCTCCGCGTGTGTGCAGCGCAAGCCCAAGATCAACAGCGAAGAAGGAGAAACCACCCCGAGTGTGGGCAGACCGCTGCTGTTGGGCCCGTCACACGCAGGAGGGCTGCTGCTGTCACACTCAAATGCACGAAACTGTAAACTTGTCCAGCCTTTATGAAATTCTTGGGAGGGAAGGAGCAGAGGGGGGTTGCTGTGTTCATGTAGGGGTGGAAGTGTATACCCTGGGCACCGCCGTTTCCTTTTGGCTCACTTCCCGGTCTGTCTTCGAGCCCACACCCCGTACAGGCATCCAGGCCGCCTGACATGCAAAGAAGTGAGAACGCAGAGTGGGGGTTCACTCTGGGGCTAAATGGTTTCTCTGAGCAGTGACGCAGCTCCATCGCGCTCCTATTAAAGTCCACCCAGGGTGACATATGACATCCAGACATGCAAGAAATAATTGTTTTCACTGATGCTCCCTGATGATGCTTCGTCCATGTATGAGGCTCCTTGTCTCGGCGGACTGCCGCTCATGTGTTTCCCATCAGGAAAGTCTGTGGTTACCTTCCTGATTTTGCTGGACTGGAAAAACATAGCTAATATGGTGTGATCTGGAAAAAGCTTTGATGCAGGGGCTTTACAAATAAACCTCGAATGCCATATGGTTTGCATTCATCTCTTAATTTATTTCCTATAAATGTCTATTGAATATTCTGCGGAGCCAACATGTGTGTGTGGAACCAGACTTGGAAAACAGAAGGCTGGGGCGAGCAGTTTGTGGCAAAGTGTGATTATTATGATTTGTCCTTTTTTTTTTTTGGTCCTCTCCTTGCTGCATGGATGAGAAAGTCGTTCCAAAACAAGAAAACAAGAAAACATGCAAACAATTCCCCTCTGAGCTCAACAGTTCCCCGGCTTACCTTACCGTGCCAGGCCCGACACAAAGAAAATTCCACTCAAAGAGCAATTAAAAAGTAATGATCATAAAGCTTCACGATGACACATAAACTGACAGACTTTTCCCTATGAAGTTTGATATTGAGTTACCACCGACAGAGAAGTCAACACACAGCAGGCGTCCAGCGGTGGAGGACATGGAAGTGAGCTTTTCCAAATGCAGCAGACTTTCCTACGTCGGCTTCCAGCACAGTGAAGATATAACCTGCTTTATGTGCGAGGCTATAGGGAGCCCAACATTTGTCATCAGCAGCTGCCTGTGTGGGGCTTTATAAAACACACACAGCATTTTGTTCCTCGATCATGCTCAGAGCCATCTATGCAAAGAAAGAAAGAAAAAAAACATTGAGGAACAAACATGTCAAACGTTCATTTCACAGTCGCGGTCAACAGCGAACTAACAATAGACATATTTTCCACTTGCTTGACCTTTTTTTTCTCGTGATGATGTGTTTAATCTCTGCAGCTGTGTGAAAACTTGCAGGAAGCAGCTCGCGTAAAATCACCAGTATAGATGGAGTGAGAGTGCCGGACACTAAACAGACGCCTCAGAGAACGTGTCACATGCCATTTGGTGGACACTTTAAGCCAAAAAGAGACGTTTTTAGCACGTCTGAGGCTTCTGGCAGTGTTAGTGCCACGCTGGGCTGTATACAGAGCAGTGAGCTATTAAAGGATGCACTTGCAGCATGTGACACTTAGCAGCACATGGTAAATATGTACCAGACAGAATATTCATGCCTATCCCTCCGGCCCCACCAAATGCATTTTAGCCCGAGATAGTGGAGTCCCGTATTTACTTTCAGCGGGGTGAGAGGAGGAGGCTATAATCACTGATTGAAATGTAAATGTGAGGTAGCTAACTGAAGTATAAGAGCCAGCAAGCGCACGGAGTGGAGATATGAATTACAATCTGTCCGACAAAATTTTCTCTTCGGACATTATGTAAATGGGAGTATAAGTGACTGGTAGTATTTGAAACAAAAATCGATGCAGGAGGCGATAAGTGAGAGTGGTTGACAGAGTGGTTCTGGATATCCACAGATATTTCAAATTCAGGGATAATAATTTGATCAAATGCAAAGTGTATTCATTACATAAGGGCCCCTGCATGCTAATACAAGATGTTCTATGAAGTTAATATTGTCGGTCATTTAAAAACTAGATGTTCTAATCATGGGATGTTTTCTGATGTAGGATTCTTAAAGTTGAACTGAAATTAAAAGTCATTGTTGATAAGAAATAAATACGTATACAGATATGTATGTGTATATATATATATATATATATACGTATATCCTTTGTGTACTGACTTTTCCTGCAGTAATGGCAAAGTGATCCCAAATTAAACCAGATTCTGGGTTCTGTTAAAGAATCACACATAGATACATTTGTATTAATAGAAATGACAAAAACACAACAACAACAAGCAAGTTGTGTGGTTTTTAATTATCGATCTAATGCCTGATTTCCACTGTGTGGTTCGGCTCGACTCACTTTTGGTCCCAGGTCCTTTTCTCTATTTCGTTTCCCACTGCAGATATTACTTGGGTATTATTATTATTCAGTGTAGGCAGGATTCTTGGCTGATCGCCATAGCGATGCCGTGGGAAAATGCTGTGACATTATCTTCAACCTTCAACCTGAATCTTACAGTTTGATGTTTTCCAGTCCCCAGCACACCACGGTTAGTTGGGACTCAATGCTTATGCTGCGGTCCAGTCTGAGCTGGGAATGACACACGTCACACCCGGGTTGAACGCGTTCACAAGTTGGAAAACCAATATGAACGCCAAAACCTCTGTTTTTTTGTCTTTACCAGTTGGAGCCAGGTTAGACATTGATCACCATACAAGTCGATAACAATGCATTACGCAACATGTCCACAGTTAGAAGTGCTAATGAACAGTATATAACACTATATTACTACAGCTTTTGCTTGCTGTTGACGCGCAGAGCAGCCATCTTAGATTTCAAGGTCGGGGCTGCTGAGGTTCTTCCGACTTTCGGAAATCTGACTTCAAGGCGCGTTCCAGTTGAAATCTCCAACTGGGAATTCAGAAATTCAGACTTTCCAGTTCAAATGGAACGCACCATAAGACCCTTTTTTTCCCACAAATATGTATTCAGAGTCCTCTTTTGAAAAAATGGAGAACTAGGCCTCTGCATAACAGTTGTTGTATCATTGTAGTAGGACTATATTTTCCTTTAGATCAAAAGTCACTGTACATCACTGAATATGATTGAATTTAGAGGACAAACACTACAAAATATTCTAATGCTGACCAGAAATAGCATCAAAGTGAAGCTTGACAGTTTTATCTTTTTCCTCTTGTTTAGAATCGGAGCGGCCTTGACAGCAGGGGGAGGGGGGATTAATCGGGCTGGACCGACCCGGTCTGCACCCAACCCAGTTCCCCGTCTGTAAACAATAGGGGTGTGGATTAGTTTGGAAACAATGTGTTTATTTAAAAATCCCACTTCCTGTATGGACTCAGAAAGTCTCCCATTAATTTTATTGGCGGCGGCTCCAGTTCTGAAAATCATTGTTTAGAGGGGGGGGAAAAAACACAAAACACACAAGGCAAAAAGGAACGCACTTGGTTCCTGTGTGATAGGACGACAGCATTAATAGAATCGGTGCTAGTTATTTGTGTTTTTTAATCATCTGGAGGGATCTTACATTAGGTTCAGAGGAAAAAAACACATGAGGAAACATTCCGATGTTTTTGTTGAGACTGCTTTGGCATGAGCTCGCTGCGGCGTGCTCTACGTGTACAGATGTGAGTTTCATGAAGAAAAGAAAAAAAAAAAGGAAAGCCAAACAGTTTTTCTGCTTAGTCTAAACTGCCACTAGCGGTCTACAGAATCAGCCTGCAGGGGCTGAGATTCAGCTGAGGGCTGTGAAGCCCAGGAGCGACGCCCACCATCCCTAACTGCCCAAAGCCACATCCTGTCCAAAAGGAAAAGACTTGCACTTTCTCCTCGGGAGGAAAACATGCATTAATGTAATCTCAATTACCCATAAAGCAGTCCTGCAGCAGCTCTCACACCTCACAGCCTCATTCATCCTCAGTCGGGCACATCCTGCCGCACACATGCGCTTTAGCTGTAGCTCATCAGATGATTGCTGTGGAAAGTTTTGAGGCCATGCAGGAAACAAACAAAAAAAGTCCTGATATGCCGTTACGCCAAACCAATTTTGAGATGCTGAGTAGCCCCGGTGGAGTTAACGAGTTCATTGCTGAGACTGACAGATATGAGGGCGGATGAAAAGGCATTAGGAATAAGCAGTGCAACCTTAGCCCATCCAGACGCGTGCTCAGAGGCCAGAGAGTAACAGGTAAACTCGGGGGAGGGTGGTTAAGCCCTAGTTAGGCATGTAAATCCCACCCTTTACAGGCAAAGCGCTCCAGTAGATCCCTGTCAATTTCCTGCAGCTGTGCTTGGGCGGATTTACATGAATACACTCTATCACTTGCGCTTAGCCTCCTGTGTTATACATTTAATTTTTTTTTTTTTTTTTTGGTTGGATTCTAAAATTGGTCTTTTTTACTTTTTTTTTGTCTTCTGTAAAGAAAGACGGTTTTATTTACAAGCCACCCGGCATGCCTGCTTTTGTAAATTGACTCCTCAGTTTTGTCCACGGGCCAGGCACGAGAAGGTTAGCTGCCTGTTTCCTGATAAGCTGGCAGAACCTATCAACCCCGGCAAGAAGATAGTGCTCTGTATTTCTGTCATGCTTTATCATCAGCTGGGGTGAAACTAAACCGGTGTTAAGCGAGAGTAGAGGGACCATTTCCCTGGATTACAGGCGTCAACTTTAATTTCAAAGACCAATGGTGTATCCAGGGAAGGTGCAGGCTTCGCTTGCCACTGATTGGCAGCGGGCTCCTGATAAGGACCCAGCAGCGTTGTTCGCATTCACCACGGGGGCACATTGATCTCCGAGCCGCTGGTTCATTTCATAAAATAAAAGGCGAATGGTGTTAGAGCGGCAGTGTGGCTCCCTATTCACCAGACACACTGCGTCCTGTGCCAGGTTGTCTCGGCTCTGTGCTGTGGCAAACAGGAAACGCGCCGCAGGAAGATGGGGTATTTGTCAGGAGTCATTAAAGGGAAGGTGGTGACAGTTCAAGTTTTTTTTTCTTTTCGCTTGTAGAATACAGTGCAGTGAGCTTCAGAGGAAAGAAGCCCTTTTTTTTCTGCACAAGAAAGCCGAGTCAGGTTGCAGACAAAGTTTTATTCGGCTCAGCGTGAGACGCTCTCACTGGCCACACTGAACCTGAGCGTTAAGCAGAGCTATCGCTTGCAGCATCAGTGCGATGTTCGTCATTCACAGCGACATATTGAGCCCTTATTCATAGTGAAATGTCTCCCTGCTTTTTTCCTTTTCTAAACCAAATTTATGAAAAGCATAATCACAACATGAGGGGCCCTCTTATTTTATTATCAGTGGGTGTTGTTATTAGAAAACCATTTCAAATGATATGTCACATGGGAACAAATATCATTTACAAACCACTAATGACTAGCAAACACTCCTCTAGCCTCCGGTGCAGAGTGACGGCGTCTCACAGTGTGTGATCTGCTCGCCTCTCTACGGGGACGTGCAGTGGGACACCGCGCCGCGCTTCCAGAATCAAACAGAATAAACAGGAAGACCTCTTTCCTCCAGCGCAGGCCAAGCAGTGGCAATAACACATTAATTCTTAAAAATCAGCCCATTTAAACCTGTCATTACTGCGGCCGTCTAATGGTTTTAAGGTGTGTGTTTGTTGCAAAAATTCAAATGAGACAATAAAATATGTACATATTCTCTGCAGAGATGGATTAGGTTTTGGGTATTAATAATTAAGCAGGCATTATTATTATTACACTTTACATCTTCTGGGTAGATCAAACTCACCTCACTGCTGGACTGCTAATAATGAGTCATCAATAAAACATTCTCATAATGTCAGGGAGACACTTGTGTAGATGCACGGTCTAATTTTACATGGGCTGACTTTGGTCATTAGTTCACTATGGCGTGAATGCTTCGCCATGCAAAACACAGAGCAGGTTGCAGAGGTGGCCTGATGTGGCCTGACAGTCGGTGCATCAAGCCGCTCCTTCATTAATGTTAATCATCTTGAAATTGTGAATAACCAAATCAGCGCACCTATATGCAAATATTTAAAGCGTTTTACTTTTTAATGGAATAGGTGTTTTTGTTTCCAGCACTATCATTTGCATAGAAATTGTGTCTATTGTGTCGTGCTTCTTTAACCTCAGACTGGCCTGGATGAGCACTGGATAGTCATCTATTGGAGCTGAAAATGAATAGATAAAGGCACACGGGCAGAAAAGGGAAATCATATTTAAAAAAAAAAAAAAACTCCATGTAAAAGTTTCCCTCTTGAAGTCAGAAATCATGCAGGCTGTTGGACTTAAAAACTTTCCAAAATTTCACAGAGCTGTAATGAGAAACCAAGAAAAGCACAGACCAGAGGGAGAGAGCCAGCCAGACATAATAAGTTAATGCAAATTGTAACTAGTTAAGCACAGCAAAATAATATGATATCATTGTCTGCGGCAGATTGATATTATAATGTTAGCATGTGCAAATAATCACATTTTCTCCCTGATACAATTACATTATTTGTTATGGTTGTATCATACACCAATAAAAGCAAACATCATATTAGGATTCATGGCACTTTTCGCATTGCGTTATCAATATGTGGGAATAATTGTCTGCTGAGAGATTAAATTACATTATTGTGTATCTTTTTCATGCCTAATAAATAATGATGGATGGCTCTTATTTTCATCACCACCTGCAACCATTTTGTCTTCTTCCCCCTGCAAGTTAAAAATGAGAGAAGAAATAAAGAAATAAAAGGGGAGTGTGAAGAACCTCGAGCAATATGAGCCCGGAGGTTTTGTGTTGCTGAAGTTTCACTGTCTGATCAAGGCGGAGAAACTGCAAATATGAGCCAGATTGACACACTAAAAGTCAACACTATTTGCCACTATTTATTCATTGATACATCTTCTGGCAAACACACGCTTTAGATGATGAATAACTGATTGACAAGGAAAAAGCCTTGCAGGGGATTTTATGTTGACTTAATCAAATGTTGTTTCTTCAAACTGCAGCAAATTTTAAACAGAAGGTCTCATGCAACACACCTCAGAAACACCACAAAGGCAAATGTTTGGTGTCTTTATATTATTATTATTTTTTCTTTTACACAATCTAGCAATAGTCTTCATCAGAGATGTCATGTTCTAAGTCTAACCTCATCACTGACTCTAATATATAGAATTATGAAAACAATATGCTCTCTATCAATCAATAAATAGGATTATTACAGGTATAACTTTCATCAAATGATTGAAGTGGCTAATCGTTAAACTAGTCTCTCTGAAATATGCTACTTAGCTACAAATTTAGAGCGTTATGTCAATACATCCAGTAATAATGTGGGCTAATATAAGTGGTGTTAAAAAGCTAGCAATTTGGTGGTTACACGCGTATCAACATAGTAATATGAATAATGTAGTTGAGGGGTGCGTCACAGTAAATACTGTATATACTGACAGAATGAAAAGCTCCTGTTAGTTGTCACATCTGTTGTAAATCTGGTACAGTTGAGGTGAAGATTCAAAAGAATTTCCTATTTACCTGAAATATGACATGACGAAATATTTTCTACCAAAAAGGGATTGAAAAGAAAAACTAGCCGGACAATTTTGAACCCACATCTAAATATTTCTGAATGTATTGCACTGGGATATCTATACATCTATGTGGTTATAATTCGCCTGGTCATTTCTCAAATTTGGAAATTTCAAAAAAGAAAAACCTAATTGAAATGTATCAGAGCTACCTGAATGTGTGAACCTGAAAACACTAAAAGTTGTGAGACTTGTAATGACCTTGTGATCATTTTGCAAGAAGGGAATTCAAACCACATATATTCAGGTACATGATTTTCAGAGTAAAACATTTGAATGTTTAAATTTGAACATGAAACAATCCCCAGTGGATACATTTCACAATCAGGTATAAAAAGTCCAAATCATTCCGGCCTTTTTTTTTTTGCTTCCATACAAACTGAGTAAAGTGTATCTTTAGCATATTGTTTTCCAGTCCTGACAAATGTCTGAGATAAACCTGCTGTGTGGCCATGACTCATTTACAATTCTCTTTCTTTTGCATAACCTTAATTTTAATCACTTCATTTGCACTTTGAGGAGATAAGAGAATTGATTAGCCACCGCTCTCCAGGAGGCTTCTTGTTTGACTTTCGCCTTTTTTTTCTTCCAGTCCACCAATCTTAGCTGTCGATACCTGAAACTCCTGTTGCATGTGATGCATTTGTTGCCGCTGTTATGCAGCGATAAAACAAGGTAAGGACATTATAGTCCCCCCACCAGTTAATTGGCATCAGAGAGAGAAATGCTGTTATAACTTCATAACTTCTTAAGTCATGCCTTGTGCACAGCTAGACGTACGGCGTAGTAAAAATTTACATTTTAATGAAATATTTGAATAAGCACTTGAAATTCACTCTACCAGGTCTCCTGGTTCTAAAACCAACATTTCATGTTTGTGTTTTGAATGGCAGCGTCAGAGAAATTAGCATGCCAGTCATACAGATTAGGAGGGCATCAGTGTAAAGTCACAGGCTTTCTCAATCAAGGTTCACTGCAGGTAAACACTACCCGTGACATGTTTAAATGATAGCTTTTTATTTTATTTTTTTCAAAGAAAGCAGGGGAACAAGCATGCACAGGGAAAGGAGAGAAAGCCCCATATAGGAGTAAGAGCAGTGAATAGAAACTCAATAAAGGCTATCTACAGTTTACAATGATGCACTTCCTTTTAACTCAATCTGTCAGAGAACCACAAAACTACTATTTAAATTTCCACATGACTGAAGCTTATAAATCAAAAATAAAATGAAAGCTTGTGTATTATGTGCAATTTATTTAAGAAAATATGTATTATGTGGTTGTAGTGATAATGTGTGACCTTTACATGTATTAAATTTATATATATATATATATATATAGGTGGTGGTGTTGTTACATGAAATAGTGTAAGAGTTTATCTGTTTTAAAGGAATAGAGTGACATTTTGGGAAATGTGCGTATTCGCCTTCTTTATGAGCGCTGGGCCGCATTTCTACTGCATGGAGCGGCTTGACATGATTCGACTAGACTCAATTTAGGCACCAGGTCCTTTTCTCCATTTCGTTTTCCACTGCAGATAATACCCAAGATTGTCAGCTGATCGTCACAGCGGCGCTGCGTGAAAGTGCCATACATCATCGTCAACGGGACGATGTAATGTGTAGTGCACGTAGTTGTACAGCTTAGTTTTGCGGTTTGCCATTTAAAAAAAATGGGAATTGTAAAACATTGCGGTCGCCTTTGAGGATAGCTTGGTTATTTAAAGATCGTGGGTTTGTGCAGGATGCCCCGTGTCCCACGAGTGACAATTCTAGTGACGATTCTCTCTGACCAACCCCTGAAGATCACCAACTAACACGTTATATCTCAGATGATGTTTCCCTTGGATAGGGCCAGGCCTGCTGTCTCCTCCCTGTTATTGTGCTAAGCTACGCTAACTGGCTGCAGCCTGATATTTAGCACACAGACATAAGAGTGCTGTTGATTTTCTCATCTAACTCACAGCAACAAATCGAATAAGCACGTTTCCCAAAATGTCAAACTATTCCTTTAAACACAAAACAAAAACACTTTTCGAACATAAAAACGTTTTTCAGTCTTGAAACATTAGCTCCAACATGCAAGCTGCGTGAAACCAGACGAATAATCAGTACGGTGTTTTGGTACCACGCTCTTCTCCTCACCTGATCAGAAATCTATCATCTCTTTTAGAAATGGTCCCAGCAGCAGCCACTTCTCTGTTAATCCACAATGACACAAAGTGCGAGAGCGAGACGCAATTATTCATGTTGTTTTGCATCTCTTCAATTATTCAGACAAAACAATTCTTACAGTAATGCAGGAGAACAATGAGTGCAGGTCAGACAGTTCACCATGGAAGTCACTTTGTTTACAGCGACCTGGCGCTCTCCACACCTGCTAAAAGCAGTCAGGGTAAAAGTGATGACGCGGTATCATCTACTAATGGTGACATGGCAGCCAACCAAGTCTCGAGCCTTCTTGACTCAATTTTCACCTTAATATATAAAAAGCAAAAAAAAGTGTAATATTATTGACCTGAGGTTTCCTTTTTCACCAGAACCAATCAAATCTAAACAAAATTTTCCATGGCGTATGTCAGATAGTAGACTATCTGGATGCTGGAGGGCACACGATCCCTGATCTACGTCTCTCCCTAAAAAACTACAAAACTACGAAAAAGCTGCCGATTTTTTCTATTTTCTCATTGTCAACAAATCCCAACACTCAATGTTGTCTGTGGCCCTGAACCCAAAACTCATTGGTTCCTACTAAAGATGTACATTTCTTTTTTTAAAAAGGCCCCATTATTTCAGATGGGCACTGTAGTTTTAACAGAGTTTACTGAGAGAGGAGTTAACAGTGCACTTCAGCGGTGGATTAATCCACGTTTAGTATTCTTGTGAGTATTTCAGGCTCTGTATGTGGGATTGAGTCAAAATAAACTACAGTCTGCGTGTATTCATGGTAATGAAGGAGCACGTCTCCCAGGGCAACAGTGTGGCTCATTGATGTGTTTTTAATAGTGTTTTGGACAACAGTGGAACTCCATGACACAGAGGAATAAGATATATCACACTTTGAATACACACAATGCTTGTTCCTAAAAATCTATTTATTGTGGGGTTTGGGTCATTTCAAATTCAAAATGTCACCTGACTTTTTTTTTTTTAATTATATATTTTTTGAAGAAGTGTTAAGTTGGTCTGTATTTGCAACACGTTCTCAGTACAAACTCCTCACATACAGACGTTTGGTAAGTACCCCATCACGTCACTTTTTATAATACAGGGTAGTGTCATTTTTCAAGGTGCAGGCTAGTCCAACAGACTTCAACATGTGGTTGGAATGCAAATGGAGGATTTGAATTTCCATCCTCTTTTTGTCGTCAGTCACGTACACAGCACAGTCAAATTTAGACTGCATTTACCCCATCCCAGTATGAGTCATACAGCTGGGGGGCAGTGTGTCCGGTGCCTTGCTCAAAGGCAGAGTCCAGAAGGCTCACGTACTGAGCTACTGCCACCCATGTTATCATTTTAAGCATGTTACATTACTACTTGGTTGGGTTTAGGAATAGATCATGGTTTTGGTTCAAATAAATACATTTGTTACATAACGTAAGTTAAGTACGTGGCATAAGTTACGTGAGTAAATAGGTCAGTTACACACACATTAAGTTGGTTTCACGCGGGACACAAACAGCGGTCTCCTGTGTTTGTTTGACCCAAACCAATCTACCCCAACCTCCTACGTGGACTGTGTCGCTCTTTATGCTACGTCACCTGACCTACTCCTTTATTACCTTCAGAATTACTACGGCCATCCTGCATGTGCACAACTGACGCTACGTACGCACGTCACACATCATCGTTCGAAGCTCAGGGCCAATGACCAAGCTGCCGTGTCTTTGACGAGATGGGAGCGAGAGCGCGGTGTCGACTCGGCCTCAGCACAAACTATAAGTCCTACAGGGGATGGATAAAAGTGCTAATAAGCTTATGCTAAGAATACAATTTATCCTTGACATAAAACTTCACTAAAGTGGTCCTGACAGCCAAATATTAAACTGAACCTGATTCCAGAGAAGAGGAGAAGAAATGTTAGGGTTTCGAGTTGCTATAACAACACGAGCGAGGGAATCATTTAGTTCCCATCAGCACCTGTAGTATATTGTTAGTCATCGTCAGTTACTGGACTCATCAGTGGATCCAACATCGAGCCCATCCTTCACCCTCTGTTGCCAAGAGAAGGAGACATCTGAGCATCTCAGCTGTTTACTCAACGAGCATAATTACCATTGGCTACTCATACGGGGCCTGCTAACTGATGTAATAAGTACCTTTATACTTTCATCTTCCTTTTAGTTCCCTTTTTAATTGCTTGGACTCTCTCAGAAACCTAGCTGTGCCTTCTAATAAAGAAGAAAGCGGGCCCAGCTGTGAATTATAGATTGTTTTGTTGGAGCTCGAGCTGGTAGTAAAGCAGACACCGAGTTATTGTTGTGCATGTGTGCATGTGTGCGTGTGTGCGTGCGTGCGTGTGTGTGTGTGTGTAGGGGTGGGGGCAGCGAGGCATGCCTTTTGAACAGCAGGTGGTAATTGAAACAAAACAAGGGCTGATTAGGGAAGCGTCTGGCAACTCATGATCCAAACAGCGAGCCGCCGAGGAGCCCAAACACAAGAGCCCTGGAATAAAGTGGTCATCATCTAATTAACAGAACACGTTTTAATTACCGAGTAAACCAAGCAGTGCAGTGTGTCAATTTAACTGATGTGGTAAGTGCCAGTTTACAATATCAGAAACAGACAAATAATTGGAATCTAATTACAAGCAGGTCTATTGCACACCAGGGCCTGCAGCCCATCTTAATAAACACATTTTTACATCAAACCATGAATAACAAACACTGCAGGACGGCTAATTGCCTCACTGCAATGTTGGGAGTTTGCCAGCTTTGACTATTTGACTGAAGCTCTTGTGTGAATGGATGAGGCTGTGCCACACTTCAATTAGAATAAAGTGAACAGCGGCCGTCCGTGTTTGTTTTTGCCATCTAACAGAGCTAAATAACATGACTGGTGATCTGTCTGTAGAGCACGACAAGAAGACGAGAAGAGAGCAACACTTCGATAGGTTAAATAGCAATATTTGTGATGGATGATGAACATGAACCGTGTACGGTACTAGGGTCAGGCCACACTTACCTCAAGTGGTATAGGCCTGACAGTTTTGGGTTTTATCTGCCCAGGTTTTTAAGATATCTCACTTCAGTGCCCTTCAGGTGGATGGAAGTTTAATTTGCGGTGCTCACAGCATTAATGTGCCCGGCCCCAAACCTCTGGAACGTACGGAAGCCCATTTCTGCCAGTGATAGAAAAGAATACATGAAAGGTTATGCAAGGTAACAAGAGTAAAATAGTCATGGTGGGTTACAATTATGATGTAGTCAAAATAATAAGATACCAACGCAACGTTTCGACTTAGCAGGTCAAAGTTTTAACTTACTATGATTTACATGTTTTATTCCTAATGTCTTTATGTATTTATGAACACTTAGCTGAAAATAAAGGAAACACAACCGAATACAGGAACCCAGCGTTAGCCTTTCGCTTATTATTAGCCTTCATTCAAATAATCAGGCGAACCTACACCTCATTTATAGTGAAACATAAATGAAGTGCTATGTCAGCTTTCTGTAACGTTAATAGTTACTTCATCATAATAGGGGACACGCAAGTTAAACTGCAGGTAGGTTTTGATGAAACCTATCACTTTGCTTATCAGTTAACAATTAAGTAACAGCTGCAAATATGGTATTTGTGATATAAGGCTAAAATAAAATCTGATTGATTGTTTAAACTGAAACTTATTTGACTTGTTTTAAACCATTCATTTATCCATCCATCCATCCATCTTCAACCGCTTATCCGGGGTC
>CALSBV010011423.1:2090714-2109651 GCA_943590825.1 Bovichtus diacanthus | reverse complement strand
GCCCCTCCACACCCAAAGCCTTCAACATTTCTGGACGGATCTCATCCATTCATTTAACAATTTGCAATTTATTTTTATCCTTGAACGTTACATAGAGACAATTCTGAAAGTAACTATAGCCAGCGAACACAACGTTAGCCTGCTTCACAATTAATTATGTGTGTATTTTCAGATTATTTGATTTGGCCGGCTAATAATAAGCAATAGGCTAAAACTTATGTTAAAGTTAAGACGACTAACCCTTCTAGCTAATTTTCCAAATCCACTGATGGATAGCCGACTTCGTTAACTTCATAGCCAAAACTTGCCAACAACAAGCGTCTCCCATCCGTGTGCATCACTTTTTAGTGTCCCCTGGAAACAGTTTCCTGATGTCATTAGATGCCACTGACAGCACATTTCTGTGTGTGGTTGTGTTTTCTATATTTGCAGCTATGTGTGGTCAAATTGGTCAAGATGTTTTCTTAATTTGCTTGTGCTTTGTCTATTTGCGTATTGCGTATATATGTGTTTTTTTTTTTTTTTGTTGCAGTGTGTTCAGTGGCTCTCAGGGCCACCGTAGAAAATGAATGATAAGGAATTACACCAAAATATCAAGTTTTGTAAACGTTCCTCTGTTGTGTTGTCAATGGTCTGCAAGGAGATTGAGATTCATGTGTAGAGGGCCAGTATTGGCTGATCATGTCACTGCACCAATAGATCCCCAGAGACCCACTGTTCCCATAATATTTCATCCACCTTTATGGTCCATAATAATATCATATGGTAATGCCTCTCTATAAGTTACTGTGCAGTTAATTTATGTGAATGCTTCTGCTCTGGATGACTTTTGAACACAAACACCTTCCATTACTGTGTGTTCCCTCCAACTTTATGTTATCTGATCCAGTTTGTGATCGGTGTCATGACAACAACACATATACACACGAATCCTGTGCGTCCAGTGAAATACTGCCTGCAGAAAGATTGCTTGTGATTTTATATCGTTTCCATTAAATCTTGTCTTTCAAAGGCCTTAATTAATAATACACTTGACATTTATGTTTTCCAGCAATAAGCTAAGCAAGAAACGATTTATGTCACCTAAAGCTTTTTAACAAATCAATGCAACTATTTGTAATTGCTTGTTTCACAAGATTAAAAGTGCTTAGACTTGATCTCTGTCTGCTGTTTAGTGGCCAACATGACCTGTGCCTCTGTCGTAAAAATGCAAGTCCTGGTCATCAGCATTAGCTCCCGTCACCAAATCCATATCGCTATTATTTCTGGAATTTTAATGCTGGTACAATTTATAGCTTATCAAATGCAGTTACCTAAATTGCTGTTAGGAAAAGACAGTATAACTGTCTCTTTTTAATTACGATATAATTTAATGTTGAGGCTGAGATGAGAGTCCTGCTGCAGATGACAAACACAGGTCTGTGTGAAACTGCAGGCCAAACAACAGTACTGAGATTTCATTCACGCTGTTACTGCTAACATGACGACCTGGTGTGAGTTCTGGTATCTGGTATAATATGAGTTTGCATATGAGAGATGTATTCTCTTAACTTCTGACGCATTGATTGACTTTACTGTAGCGTGCAGCTCAACACAAAGCCTGTGTTTTGCATTATAGGTGCTTCAAAAAAGAGAGCATTTTTCATGAATACGGACGAGAATAAGTGACACGTGTGATTAAAGTCTGAGATTAAAGTCAGAAATCTGTGTTTAAAGTAAGAACACATACACTTTTAAAATACATTCTGACATTACACTGGGAAATTAAAAGTAAATGTATTCAAACGTAAGAGGACTTCTTTATTCTGCCTTCTGCACAACAGTTCAATAAAGTGAAAGAGTAAGAATGTGCAGCTCCGTGTTGCCACACTGCACGGATACAATGAGACACTCAGGGCACACGATCTGAACAACCAGCATTTTATTGCATGTTTAGAATGCTCACGTCAGTAATCACCACTGACTACAACAGAGTGGTCTGCATCATACAGACGAGGAATGATGAGGAGGTTACAGACTGATGGAAGTGATGAGCAATAATATTTCTCTCTAAAAAAAACAAAAAAAAAAAAAAACAGGAAAAAGAAACTACAGAGTACATCTTCAAAGAAAAAAGAAAGAAAGAGATAGAAAAGCTTCTGCAGGATGAGAGCACCGTGACAGCTCCTGGGCCCCCCTCCCCCCCTCTCCTCCTCCTCTCTCCCTCCTTCCCCCTCCATCTGGAGAAAAACCAAAGTGTGGTGTAAGAGAGGGAGGAAAAGGGGGACGGAATGACAGCGGGCTGGATGGTTGGTGAAAGATGAAACAATGGCGTTTTTTTTTTTTTAAGCTCGGGTGCCAGCGTGTGATGTCGGGGGATCTGATGCCACACGGCCGCAGTTTGCGGGACGTCGGTCTCCAGCAGCGTCTCACCTTTGACCCGCCCGCTGTGCTTGGTTCGACTCATTTACAATGACCCTTGAGATAAAAATATAAATATCTTGATGCCAAACAAAATGTGTTTTACCTACATGACATGGATGAGAAGGACACATCTTTGATGCGTGAGTGAAAAGAACTCTTCAAACAAAAAAAAAAAAAAAACAGCATTTAACAATATTCTTTACATCTTGGCACTGCATTTTTTTTTCTTTTTCCTATTCATTTCATATAAAATATCATTAGATTGATACACCCTTATATTATTACTGACCACTTAAAACATATTTCCCGCCCCGCCCCCATCTCTGTGACCCTGGGATTAGTCATGCAAGATATCTCCGTCTTGTAGAGGAAATATACCTGTCTGCCCTTTTCTCAGAGCAGTAATCTTTAACATACAGCCACAGAAGGCAGTGGTTGGACCATCAAAAGGAAGTATCAAAAAACAGCTTAACACAAAGAGGGAAAAAAATCTGTACAAAATGCTTAGGTCAATGATAACAGAGAAAAGTCTGTTTTTCTATATTACAGTTTAAAATCCAAAATGGGGGATAATCTCCCCCCCGGCCTGCCCCTGCCCAGCTCACCCAGATGTCTGCGTGGATGATTTTTTTTTTTTTTTTTTTTTTTTTTTTTTTTTTTAAAGCAAGGATTACTAAGTAAAATACATTTGCAGCACAGTTTGCTATTCCAATACATACAGCAGTTTTTTTTTTCTCATAGCTATTTCATAGTTAATACAAAGCAGTCGCGATAAAGCAAACATCATAACACAAATGTATTTTTTGATCTTAAAAAAAAAAAAAAAAAAAAAAAAAGACAAGAGAGGAAAAGACAAAAGGCTATACCGACATGTATGTACAACCTAATATTGGAACGCCCTTAAAACAACCCATCAGTACATCGGAGGACAGACGGTGACAGGATGAATGGTGCCACACAGCTGGGTGATGTTTCCATGAACAAAAGGCCTGAGGTTTGGATTGGTTTGGCAAAAAAAGAAAAAAGGATGAAACCTTTAAGATAAACAAGCTCTAATTTCATTTTTTTTTGTAGTTTTCTCTCTACAGTATCAGACTACACATGCAAGACATACAACTAAGTGCAACTGAGTGAAATGTTTATTTTTTTCCTCATTTAATTGAATCATTCCCTATAGGTTTGAACTGAGGTATGCGTACAAACGCTTTTCTCATGCTGTTATCTTTAGTAATGTCAGGCTACACATGCTGAGAATGTTGTAATCTACCAGCGCTTTTCCTCCTTTTTCAATACCAAACAAAGCAGCCAGATGAACTGGGGGGGTTTGTGGATGAGCTCGGCCCTGTTCTCACGATCCGAGCCGGACTGGAACTGACCCATCCCACAGCTGCCTGGATATTAAATACAACTTCTGGAAACCACAGATTGCCCTTTTCCTTTTTTACTTAATGAGCGATGAACTAAAAATAATATATAATAATAAAAATAACTGCCATAAAGTACCTTGTACCCAGCTTATTAGTTGACAGGAGTGTTTTTTTTTTTTTAATATAAAAAGTAATAAGTTGACAGAAACTAAACACAATCATAAAGTCTTGCCAAAAAGACGCTAAAAAACCCTAAAAAGTGGCTTACAATCAATCAATTTCAAAGGATACAAATGAAGAAAAGAAAGAGAAACATTGAATCATTGTGTGGTCCAGTTGAAGTATAGAATCCGTTTCACATTGCTCTCCGCAAAGCTTTTTCCATTTACCAGTATATTTTTCCTTATCGACCTAATCTACATACCCTTTATGTTCAAATCTGCTCCTGACCAAAAAGCTCCCTTTTCCACTCACTGGCCCAAAGACAAAAAGTTTCCCTAATTTGGTCATGGTGTAGTCAGACAGTAAGCGCCTCCCGCTCAGTTTTGGTCACTGCAAACATTACTGCAGCCGTCACGCCCCCTTTGGTTTTTTAATAAAACAAATGAAAACACCAGTTTGAGGAGCATCACCTCGATTCGATCTGCCACCGGCTTCCATCGCAACTGCTGAGATCGCCCGGTGGGAGAGAATGGAGGAGAGATATTTGGCCTTATCTGATATTGCATGGAACACACACTTTGTAGTTTATCTTTGGTAGTCACAGAACAAGATATTAAAATACAACAACTAAAAATTTTTTGAAAAAAAAGGCAAAATAAAACATAAAATAATTCTAGTACTAATAATAAATAAAAAAAAAAAAGTGGTTGATTGCAGTCTTGAAATTCATGGTCTTTGTAAAATTTAACTTCCTACCAAAGCTGGACTTGTTGTTGCTGCATCACAATGTGGATTTGTCTCGGTTCAATGCTGTGGACTACAACTATTGGCTTTTTGGGTGACATTGAACATCGAGGTATCCACATTCTCTAAATGGCATGTACTGTATGTTTGGGCCCTTTTTGATGGCTGTCAAAATGCTGGAATGTGCAATGTTTCGGTCTTATTGCAAGTCTTGGGATTTCTACCCTTTCGTGAAGAGAAAATGAGCATTTCATCCAGTGTGCAATTCTTCTTAACACTCACTGAAACTTAAAACTGGTCATGCGCGTGATACAAATAAAACTACAGGGAATGCACGTTCATCATCAAGCACTGAATGAAATTACAGCGTGGAAAAAGCAGACACGTCTGATTAACAATGGCAAGTTGTGTTCAGGAATCCCAATTAGTTGGTCTAAATCATCATCTCTCCGGTGCACACCTGACATTTCCATTCTGCTTTGAAAAAAAACCAAAAAAAAAAAACCCGGAGCCTGTAAGTGATCAGAAATTCTGTTGCGGCTCAACATGCTCTGCCGTGAGGGGCTGTTTTAAAGTGAAATTTCATAAGGATAAATCATAACCTGCATGATTTCTCTGTCATTCATTCGCATCTCAAATTAAACTTCATTGATGCGTGGAGAGAGCCTTCATTATGAGTAGTGCATTGCCGGTGGACTTCATGAGCAGGTGGGGGGAGGGGGAGGGAAGAGCGGGTGAGGGGCGAGCTACACGTCAGAGTGGTGACTTCTTTTCTTTCTTTAATTTTTTTTTTTTTTTTTTTTTTTTTGAAGATCGTGGAATAAATGACAGAAAAATACTACTCGGTATGCGACATTCTGCTTCATGTGTGTTTTTAAAAGAACAACATGAAAGGAAATCATAAACATTCATCATCAAGTGCTGACCACAGAGAATCTCCACAGCGTGGGCATGAGGTCTGATCAGTTTAAAGAAGTAAAAAAAGAAAAGAAAGATGCAACAGCAATAACAGCATTGAATGGAAAAGACACATTATGTTGATATTTTAGAACATCTCAACCCCCCCACCCCCACCCGACAAAAAAAATACACCCAAATAAAAACAACATCCCTCCCACCCGAGATGGAATCAAAGCAATGAGAAGTGTTGAAGGCAGTGACAATGAACAGAAGTCCGCGCTCGCCTCGTTCACACACACACACACACACACACGGTGTAAATTAAACGTCAGTCACTCTCTCTCTCTCTTGAGTTTGTGGTCAGATGTGTGAGAGAGGGAGGGGAGAGAGAGAGAGCTGGAGGGGGGGGGGGGGGGGGGGGGGGGGGGGGGGGGGGGGGGGGGGCCCTCTTGCAATCCGCTGAGTGCAGTCCGTCCCGGCTGCGCGGCGAGGGTCTCTGACCGCGAACGTGTCGCCCCCACCCCCCCGTACCAAGCGAGTCCATCCCACACATGAGTAGAAATGAAGTTTCACTTTTTAAGCTTTACTTAAATCAAAAGTAATAAGAAATCAGAAAAAAAAAAAAAAGAATCCCTCATGTGGGGCCGAGTTACTTTTGACTCTGTGTTCTTGCTATGTATTGTAATGGCACTAAAAAGTGAACTGGGAGACATTTCAGAGCTGAGACTGCAGTTCAGTGTTTGTTATCTGCGGAGCGTTTTCTGTCTCCCAGATGACCCAGTCTGCCTCTGCCTCTGAGGCCCGGGGAGGGGAGGGGGTGGGGTGCGGGGGGAGAGAGAGGGGGCGCCGCTAGCCTTACAGCATGTCGTCGTGGCCCTGGTCGTCATCGTAATCTCTGTGGTGATCGAAATCCGGACTGTGATTGGCGGTCGTTACCAGGGAGAGGGGCCCTTCGTGGTCTTCGGGGTCCAGTGGTTCCTCCTTAACGCTGATGTGATGCCTGCAGGAGGAGGAGAGAGAGACACAATATGGCTCCAGTTCTGCTATCCTTAAATCCTTTTCTTTTTTCTTTAATAACCTTTCACACACAAAATGCCACAGACCTGATTCTGTTTATAAAGAAAGAAACAGGGGAACAAAAACAAACGTCTGGCTTCAATGAGACTGTGAGTGGGGGCCTCACTGGTGCTCATGATAATTTCAGCTTTCTTTTGAGGTATTCCAATCCCAGCAAAGCTGCAGGCTTTTTTTTATTTTATTTTCATGGCAACCGACAACAGGGTATTCACTTAGAATTGATAAATGAGGAAGATTAACAACGTGAGACGAAGAGAGGAGAGAATAGACTCTGTGGAGCGAGTGGGCTGCCGTTGTCAGCCTCCTGGTGGCGGAGGATCAGCGGCGCGCTGTGTGTTCCCCTTCCTGCTCGTTAACATGCACAACCTGCGAGGCGGGTCTCCAGAGGACGACCCCGAGCCGGCTTCTATCATTAATCAACTTCAAGCAAACACAGCGACCAGACACTGCCGTACATGCTTTAAACTCCAGAATTAATGCATATTTTCAACCAAGTGTCAATAAAGGGAAGAAAAGCGCTGGCAGGAAAGGCGCGCGGGGAGAGCAGCGGCGGCGCAGTCGCCATAACACTGCGATAAGAAACAGAGCCCTTATGAGAATAATAACGCTGTCACTTGTAAACAAGGCAAAAACATGAGCCCCCCCAGCTCACAGCCTGGGCAAAAGAGCCACTAAAGAGATGAGATCTGCCACATTTCTCATTACAGAAACAGAGCAGGAATAAAGCAGAGGGGGGAGAGGAGGCCTGGCTGTGGCAGAAAGGAGAAAAAAAACATTATGAGCAGCTGCAGGGGACTTGCCGCTCTAACCCGCGGTGCCAGGCTGTGTAGTCTAGGTAGAGCGGTGTCAGGATGAGGCACCGGGCTCATTTACTACAACAACAAGGGACAACTGGCACATTCTTCATCACCAAAGCCTAGCATTTGATTTATTCACACCGGGATGTCTTGTGTGATTTGCAACTATTGTGTCGTATGCTAACGAGCTGACATATTTTTGTGTGAATTATAAAAAGGAGGGAAAAAGTAAAGTCAGCTTTTCTATCATTTTTACATCAAAGTAACTCCACAAGTGCCGTTGCCTCAGGTCTGCCTCTGTGCCTGCAGGGCAGACATGAAATTGTTATTATTATGCTATTGAACTGCATGCTGATTCTACACTTTGCTTATAATTAGCCGTCTCTGGTATGCCTGATTCTCGTCTGAAGTGCTCGGGTTACTTCGTGGCTGCGTCCTGTCAAGCGGCAGCACTCTGGCACATGTGGAAAACACATGTTGTTACACGGTGAACAGTGGTGATGAACTTGTGTTTGGAACCGTGTGAGCCAAGGCATCATGGCTGTTTTTAGCACATGCTTATTCCCTGAGCAAGAGGTGACTTCCAGCTATGGTGCTACTGTATGTAGTGGGGGAGGAAGTATTCAGATGCTTTACACAAGTAAATGTACTAACACTACACTACAAGTAAAGGTCCTGCCTCATTAACCTTACTTAAGTAAAAGTATGTATCAGTAAAATGTACTTTTCGCAGTAAAATGTTCCCTGTTAATGTTTAACATTTATATATGATGCTTTTGGATTAATATCCATACTGCATTAAGGTCTATGTTGCATTTTGCTGCTGTAGATGTTCATGGTTGTGCTCAGTTTTAATCCTTTATATACTATCGTGTAGTTTAATCTACAGCAATGGATCATATTCTAAAAGATGGTCAATCAGTAGCTTTGTCGCAGTCCTGGGAGAATCAAGTATTTCTAAAAGGTGAGAGTTTCAGCTTTGTGACGGTGCATTCTCCAGCTGATACAATACAGATTCAATTTAATTACACCTACATACAATGAATCCTTCAGTTTATTAGATAAATTAAAATTTGTATTTTTTTCTTTCCCACTGGGCAAAAATTGTAATCTGAGAAGTAAGTAACTCTAGCTGCGGAGTAAAAAATAGAATATTTGTCTCTAAGATGAAGTGGCGTATAAATATAAAGTTGCATAAATGTGAAACATGCAAGGAAAGTACAAGTACCTCAATTTGTACTTTAGCACAGCACTTGAGTAAATGTACTTACATTGCACCACTGACTGTGTGCAACATCTAATGCTCAATCTGTAGGCATGAAACACCGGGTATGTTTTGTTAATAAGAGAAGAAAGTTCTTTAAAAGCAAAAGAAAACAGATTTAACTCATTTTGTGCTTGCATAAAGCTTATAGACATAATTATGGAGAAAGAGTTTGTGAGCTCCATCAGCCTAAAGATAGCAGCAGAGGGGCAGAGGGAGAAGCAGGCTGCCTTTAGGGCCAGCACACCCATCCTGTCTCTGCCTTTCCTGTTCCACAGCCACGCTCAGAGCTATGTTCACAGTGATTAGAGATGGCACTTTCCTCCATTTGGCCAGGAGCTCATTACTGCACCTTTTTTGTTTTCAGGCACAATTTCCCCCAAAGCTCAGACATTTCAGGAGGCCATCCCCGAGTCGGTGGTCTGCCCCCACATCTGGAAACGATGCAGCGTGTGCTGTATTATTTTAGGCTTCAAACAACTTAGCAGACACTGCTATACAACAAGTGAACGGGGAGCTGCGGTTTCCAGGCCGACCGCAACTTTCCTACATGAGAATCTTGGATGATGTCCTCCAGACTAATTATGCTTTTGTGTTGCTTTTTTTCTTCTGGCGGCTCGGAGGTGTTTACTGAATTGCTGCGGCTCGAGTTTCGCCGTGCCGGAGCCAACGGCTCTGTCACTCTGCGTTCTGGCATTTTGTAAATATTTTAACAAATAGGAATGATGGCGGAACTCAGACAGCAGCAGGACACATAAAGGCGAGTTCATAAACTCTCTGTTAAAATAACAGAGGGGCTTTTCTTCCTTTAGAAAAAGGTGGAGTTTCCTTTTTCTGCTCGGGAGGCCAGCCACAGCTCTGGCCGTGACCCCACACACCGCTCCAATATCATCCCTCCAAACTTTATTTATTGTCCTCATTGTTTCTCCTTCATCTCATGCCATGTGTTAGGTAATTTCAGAGTGTTATTTAGTTGGCCATTGAAATCATTTTCTCTCTCCGTGGAGCAAGCATCTGAAACTCTTTGCCTCTTTTCTTACACAGACTGTGGTGGAGATAGAAAAAGCGTGCTGTGCCACTCACATAGCTGGCAGAGGCGAGCGTCCCGGGCTGCTGTCACTGCCGTTGCTGTTTCCATGGTCCATCGCTCCATTCATCTCCTCGCGGATGGCGTTCGCCAGGGAGTGGAGGGTGGGACTTCCAATGGAAGCAGTAGTGTATAGAGGTATGTTGTTTTCTGCCATTGAAGCCTGAAAAGCAAAGCCCGGAGCATTAAAATGTGAAACGGAAGAGGCTTGTCAGCACTTTCTCAGTTACCCATCACTCTTTTGACACCAGTACACCCCCTTAAAAACACATGAGATTGAGAGACTTTTCCTCTTCTTTTTGTCATCTTTTAAACTTCTGAGAGAGGCTCAGTGGTGTACTGTACTTCAGTATAAATTCAAGGTACTTGTACCTTCATACTGTAAGTTATTTAGCTGATAAGACTTACATACTTTTACTTAAGTAAGGTTGTGAATGCAGGACGTTTAGTACTTTTACTTAAGTAAAGAATATTACTTCTTCCACCACTGACGAGGTGGTCACTTCTTCATGTTTACCTGGAAGGCAGCAGAGAGGGTCGGACCATAGCCCAAGCTGGTCTGAATGTTCTTCACTAAGGCAGGACTTCTGCAAAGAGAAAAATCGAATTACAACCACAGACTCATGTCTCACATAGCATGCATTCCTCACCTACGGTATCTTATTTCATAAAAAGAAATCAATGCACTTTGTATCAGAACTAAATACATTTACTGGTGTAGTAATGTGGCTACGGTTCTAAGATGTTCAATCACTTGACAATACCACAAAACTATCTTTAACACTTTGAGAAGAAAGAATTTGATGGAGGCAGATCTTGTGAGAGCATGATGCATGAAGCTAAACACAAAAAAAGCATGATGGCAACACTGAGAGGGGGGGGGGGGAGCATGCAGGCGGGGGGCTGAGCCTCTGGAGTTTGCAGGGGGCAGGCGGAAGTGCTTACTGTACGAGCAGCTGGTCAAAGTTCTCATCAGCGGCGTATTTCCGAGGACGGCCTCGCTGTATGTGGCGGCCGCGCTTAAACTCCTCATCATCAACGGTCCAAAAGGACCCAAACTCATCCTCTACTCTCACAAAGCACTTATGCAGGGAAAGGTTGGTGCGAATGGCACCCTGGGAAAAGCAAACCAGCAGGGAGGGAGGTGGGGGGGCAGCCAGATGCAGATGCAGTGATCGATAGGACAGACAGAAGACGGGCACACAGACAGACAGACAGACACAGGGAGGAGGGGAGAGGGTGAGGATCAAAAATGAAAATAAGCCATTGTGGGTTATGAGGCATCACCATTATGAGGCTTCTGAAAGCATGAAGGGGGGGGGAGGGGCACGCCAAAGCAAGCAGGGACTTTGGACGTTATAGCAAACAGACAATGAGATGGAGCAGCAGCCTCTTGCCATCAGTAAGCGGTGAGACAGACGCTAGGTCGAGGCTCAAAAAGGCCAAACCTACCCACTGATCTTTTGAGGCCGTCTCTTTTGGAACTCTATTTCGTCGACTGTCCACACAGCCCCTTTTACGTTTTCTACTCGCACAAAACACTTGTGAAGACTAAGATTATGCCGGACTGCATTCTGCAGTTGGTGTAAAAAGAAAGGAGAGAAAGAAAAAGGTTGCTATCAGTACAGTAAACAGTGTCTGCATGGGAGGAAAACAAGTCTCATATCAACGAAGAAGTATTTTGACAGGCACTGGATGAAACCTGAACGAAAACAATAAATAAAGCACCATGTTATTGGCAGTAAATGGCCCCGAAGTTTCAAATGACTTAAACAACACATCAATATTTATTGGTTTCCATGGCGATAGAGTTAGTGACATAATTTTTTCTTAGGTGCCTTTTCTGATCTGTGAGATACAGAATGTGTTATTCCGAATATTTTCACTGACTAGAAAAAGGTTTCTGGTCATTTCCCAATTACAACTGTGAGAAAAAGAGAGTTATTAAAACTTAAATCCAAGTCATTTTGGCATGAAAGGAGACCTGCATATATCATCCCTTTGTTATTACAGGAGCTGTGCTGAGTGCATGTGTGTATACTAAGTGTGAGAGAGTTGTGGAATCCAGTGGTTGTAACACACAATGTGCCCCTATGGTAGGGCTGTCAGTAAGTGTGAGAGCTGATGGAGGATGGGGGTGGAGCAGGGTGCTGGTGCTGGTACTATGTGTGTATGTGTGTGAGTGTGTGTGCGTGTGTGTGTGTGTCATCAGCTAAGGTTTAGGAAAAGGCTTTCAGTGCTTGATCACTGACTACGTTTACATGCAAATTAATATTCCACTATTATTCTGAAAATTACAAAATTCAAAATTTGATACGGGTCGTGTAAACAGCATGTTCCGTTGGGATATTCCAAATTAGGTGTTTTTCAGAATGTAACATTTTCCAGATTTAAGACATGTGGGATATGCTGTTATTATTCGGGTTTTAAGAGCATTCCTTGGACATGTACACAGCGCATTAGGAATATGCGTCTCATTTGGGTTTTTAACCGCAGACACGCGGCCTTGTGCCTGTTTACGGCAAACTCTGTGCTTTCTACACAAAGTAGAGATGCATGACCAAAAGAAAAGCCCACATTTCTGGTCAGAAGGAGGAACACACCTACGCTTAAAGATGACAAAAGACTTGGATATCAACAGGGTCTTTTGCGCAAATATCGCAAACAGCAACCTCTTTATAAGAAGGAGGATGAAGGAAAGAAAGAGAGAACTCCGCCCCCAGTGGAAAACTTCATTCGTCATCATATGTTGAATATAAAAACAATATTTTGTGCATGTTAATGTAGTCACTGTCTTCATTCAAAACTAACTTTCTCTAGACTCCAGTCATTCCTGTTTTTTTGTTATTTTGTTTTTGTTGTGTGTGTGTGTGTGTGTGTATGTTTGTGGCCTGTTTGAAAACAGACTGTTCCCTTCTGAAGTGAGTGTGAGAGGCTCAGCCTGGAGTCACTGGCAGAGCACTGCTATGTTAAACTAATGCCACCCACCACCAGAACATCCCCACATATTATGGGGAAGTTGTTTCTTTCGTTTTTTTCTTCCCTCTCTCTCTCTCTTTCCCTCTTTTTTTTTTACAAGAATGCACATATTCCTCCCCTTGGTTTTTCTATGTGGTTCACTTTGTTTGTTTAAAGGGTGGTTCATTTGGACAGAATAAAGTGGAGCACTGTTATGCGCCTGGGTAAAGGTTCATTTACAAAGACATTAGGCCTGGCTATCATTGAATTCTCCCCCAACACGAACACAATGTCTCCTTCTCCTCTGGTGCCGGTTTAAAGAAGTCAGGGGGAAGAGCACAATTACCTTCCACGTAGCCGCGTTGCGCCTGAAATATGCAAACATTCGTGTGAACCAGTTGTAGATTTCGTTTAGTGTTAGCTGCTTTTCTGGAGATTCAAGGATTGCCTGGATGAGGAACAGTGACAGAAACAAACATTTACAATAATGCTCCCGTCACAAAGGGATCAATAATTCACAGGAGGCATGCAGGTTTGTGTGTGTTCCCCACAGACAAACAGCAGAGAAACTGTCTGTGTAAAGAGTCACTCTGTTTAGAGAAGTCTTCTGCACTTCTCATTCAAAAACTGCAGATTTGAATATATTTTCTTTTGTGGGTGTAAATGAAGGGCAAGCGAAAAACATTTCTCAGGCAGATTACAGGGCAGCAATTATGGCCCGGCTCAGATTAATTCCTGAGATCCCAGATTACTGCGGCCCAGCGATAATTGACTGGCCATCTTAAAACAGGTTCATCCCTACTGTTGTGTGAAATGAATTTGGTAATAATCACAGCCAGTGAAATGCTTAATCAAATGCAATTGTCATATGTGGCTGTTTTTTTGAATCCCGTACGCATTCTTGCACTCATTTGAAGATGGTTAATCTGCTCCTCTGTCTAAATTGCATTCGAAATTTAACAAGGAGCGAGCAGAGAAATAAATCAAACAAAATGCAGTTTGTGGCTTTCTGAATAGCTGACTGCTGTTTTTCTCGCTATGACTAAGCAGAGTGGAGGATGTTAAAATGTCGACACATTAAAAAGCACAAGCTCACCTGTCTTATTAGTGAAGCGTACGTGAACGGCGGTCTAACGTCTGCATTCATGTAAAACTCTTTGTTCTGACTGAGATCTGCACACAGGAAAACACAAACATGAAGTAAAATGATCAGGTGTCAGCAGTAATGTGCCACCAGTGGCTGAGACAAACATTAGCATGATTATAGTATTGTGTGTGTATGCAGTGGGGCTGCAACTAATCTGCAGACTATTTTATAAAATAATCAATACATTTTTTGGCTTGCAATGGTCATAGAAAAGTGAAAAATGCCCATCGCAATGTCTCAAAGTCCAAGGTGATGTTTTAAATGTCCAAAAAAACCTATGATATTCAGTTTAATATGATATAAAACAGAGAAAAGCAGAATATTTATATGTTCGAGAGGCTGAAAACAGCACTTTCTAAAATTTTTGCATGAAAAATGACTCATTGGCGATTAATTGATTATCAAAAATATTTTTCTAAGCGATCAGTCGAATAATGGTTACAGATAGGATGTGTGGTCTGAGTGTCAGTTATTGAGCAGGGCAGGTATTCATTTGTACATGTGAGCGTGCGTGTTCCTCCTGCAGTACCTGGAGAGATGGGCATGTTGTATTTATCTGAGTAGCGCCGTCGCATGGGGCCCACACTATGGAGGCTGTTGGCTGTTATGACGGAGTGGGTCTGGGACAGCGGTGTGAGGGGTGCTGTGGGTGTGGTGGGGGTCTGGGGCAGGCTCAGAGGAGGAGAGGCCTCGGGGGCCGACTTGGACAACGTGACGTTGGACACCAAGTTGAGCTGGAAGACCAAACAAACAGAGAAACACTGACAGTTAGCCCTGTAATTACCCATGTGTCTCAGACGCCTCATTGACTATGCATATCTCCTCTCTAATTGCAGGCGGGCCCTGAGATGATCCATGAACGTTCGCTAAATGTTTGGAAAATAACCCCGGAGCCTCTGTCCGCTCCCCAACTCCTCTATTCTTCACGCTCTGCTCTCTCTCCCCCCTCCCTCTCTCCCTCTTGCTGCCGTGTCGGGCCCGTTCCCCGCTTTCTGTTTCACCGCCTTTGTTTAATCTTTTGTCCCTCTTGTCCTGTTTGGACAACACCCCCCCACCTCATCCACCCACTGCGGGTCCACGGCATGGTAACCACTGGCGAGGGCTGAGTAGAGAAGGGAAGATGGAACGGCTCTGAAAAATGACAGTGTGATTCTCACCTACCGCTGAGCCGCCCCGCTAATAAGGCAGCCAGAGGAAGAAGCCAATCTGGGCTAATTACAAGCTGGAATTGTATTGTGAGGACTCTAATTAGGAGCTGCTTATGGAGGTGATCTGGTGATTAACTGCTGTCTCTGAGTGACCTCCATCATCAGGCCGTGGTAAAGATGGCCTCACAGTATGTCCACGGTCAGCCTAATGCAGAGAATAGTTGGTTTTGCCACTGAAGCCTTTGAGTGTGGATGGGCTGGGTGGACTAAAGGAGAAGGAGGGACTTAAGTAATAATGGCTACAAGGTAAACTAATTAAGGCAAGTGCTCCAAAGGTATAGCATGGCTTCCAGCAGCTGTGGCGGCTCCGAGCCAAGCGCCAAGCCTCCATACTGGAGCAGCAGTCAAGTGGAAAATTCGAGCCCGACCCTGCTCCAGCTATTAATTGGCAGGAAAACTAATGACACATATACATATTCCCACAAAATTGTTCTAATTGCTAATTTGCCGAAGGAGGCCAGCATCCAAATTAAACATGACTTCAGACTGTGAGAAAAAGAAAGCGGAGAGAGAGAGAGAGAGAGAGAGAGAGAGAGAGAGAGAGAGAGAGAGAGAGACAGAGAGAGAGAGAGGAATGGAGAGCAGGAAAAAAAAGGGAGACAGTGATGGGAGGAGACATCATCTGTTGATTACGAGTCTGATTTCTGCTGATGACGCCGTGGAGGTGATGGCAGGGTTTGACGACAGACAGGTGAGAGTGGACAGACAGCAACACAGATCCTTTTTTATATTTCTATTACCACTCATTACCAACAGGTATGATAAAGACATCAGAATTCCAAGATTGGCATCTGCAAATCTCACACTGTCATAACCATGTTTTTTGCTTTGTTTCATTTTATATAAATGTAGGGCTGCAACTAATGATTATTTTCAATATCGATTAATCTGCCTAATATTTTCTCGTCTATAAAATGTCAGAAAATAGTGAAAGAAAGTGTCCATCCCAATTTTATTAAAGTCAAAGGTGATGTCTTTATATGTAAATATTTTTGCCAGCCCAAAACCCAAAGATATTCACTTTATGATATAAAGTATGAGTAAAGCAGGAAGTCTCCATACTTGAGGGGCTGAAAACAGTTCACTTTTTTACAAAAAAATGGACCTTAATAAATGATTAAGTTGCAAACTGCTCTTGAGTGATGAGTGAACTTTGTGTATTGTTTTTTTGACTCTCCCGCTTTAACAGACTCATGTCCAACTCATCACAATGTCTATTTATGTTTTGGAGGCTGAACTGTGGCTTTTTTGGCACGGTCTGCCCAAATAATTTGGATTACTGCTGGGATGCACAAGTGCAAGACTACATCCTCACCAACAGTAGCAGAAGACGTGTTATTCTAAATCATGGACAAAATAAATCACACTTGGGTTCGCGTGTTCCTGACACAATGCTATCAATAGAACGGGGCTTGCGGTGTTGACTTCTCTTCCTGTGGATTAGCGAGCTTTGTTTCATGTTTCATCCATATTCCCTGGCCATAAACACAGAGAGGCTTCAACAATAGGCCAGACAGGCTGGTAATAGCCTTGCCTTTGTTTGCCTCACCATTTGGGCTCACTCCAGTGCCTAGACAAAATGAGACTTCAGACTGAAATTAATTAAATGGTAATTGGTGATCTAATTATACTGGCTTTGACTCGGCAAGCTGCTAAAGAAAATAAACAAAAAGTCCCTCCTTAATTATGTATGGCGTAAAAGGTCAGATTTCTGACAAGAATGCTTAGTGACACCGAGTGCAGACACCCACACACACACACACACACACGCACACACACACACACGGAGGCAAATACAAACACAGTCATACACACACAGGAACATGCATTGCTAATGCGGCACATTTTGTTTTGATCTTCCCCCGCTTCACATCCACCTCAGAAGAATAAAATAATTCCCATTCATTTGACGTCGTGCATGCACAGTATCAGTTTGTTTGTCTTTAATTATGACTAAATGTAAACCAGCTACTTTGCTATGACAGTTGGCTACTTACACGCGCCTTTATTAAACGCAACAGCACAGAACGGCAGAAAAGCAGCAATTACTGGAAGAACACAATTGTTTCTTCAGACCGGCGGTATCTTCACTCGGCTCTGAGAATACTTTCATTCTGCATCTGCTCAAAGGAGAGGTTTTCTTTTTTTCTTTCAGTGGCCACCTCTGTTGCAGCAATCTCACTAAAACCTCAGACGGGGCCACGGGCCTGACCTGTGCACGTCCACCGCTCACCCAGCCGAAGCCGGACATATTTATCATAGCATTTCAGAGCAGCTCGCAGCAGGCAAAGTGGCGCTGGAGAATAGGAGTCTATTTATTTGAATAAAAACCCCAGCTTGCCCCCTTGAGAGTCTTAACGCTGAGCTCTGACACAGCCATTCTCACAGGCCCCGGGGAGAGAGGAGAGGTAGTGAACTGAAGATGCTATCTGCCGCTCCTACCACTTTTCATATACAAATGTGCCCGTGTCAGAGCCCTTGTTTTTGCACTCTAATCTACACCATCAGTGTGTGTGACACACGCGGCTTTAACAGGCAGCCTTTTTGTCGGTCCATATCTCCGGGCGGTTTATGCTGGAGCGTCAATAGCCGCCGCTCTGACTGTAAATAAATGATCCAAGCGGCGCAGTATGCTGAAAGACAAAACTCCTGGATGTACATTGTGCATCTGTGTGTGCGTGATTCCAGATTCACGCCCTGCAGTAAAATTATCTCTGTCATAGAGAGTGAAATATGGTGCTGAGGCCCCTTCTTAAACATGACAAAATAGCGCAGACACTTAAATGCCATATGTTAAACCCTCGCCCCTATAGGATAGGGATTAGGCAGTGTGCTTTATGGCATGGCATATATTAAGAGTGATAAGCATGATGTCTGGAATGTGTCAAGAAGATAATAAATAGATCTGCTTGTACATTTATTCAAAATTTCAGCTGTTCACTTTTCATGAACTGTAAGGGAATCACCAGGAGGGCTAAACTAGCAGTTCTGTTCATTATCGATTAATCTGCAGATTATTTTCTCCGTTTTCTATCTCTATCTCTTAATCATTTGGTCTATACAATGTCGGAAAAAAGTGAACAATGTTCATCCCAGTTCCTCAAAGGTGATGTCAGTCCAAAGCCCAAAAATATTCAATGTAATATTACATAAAAATATTTGAGAGGCTGAAAACTGCATGTTATGCCATTTTTCGATCTCTACTCACATTTGTTTATTTTCATCATTATTTTCATTATTCTATCACTCAAACAACATTCTTCTGTTGAGTTTGAATCCAAAATTAAACAATGTTTAAGTTAAAACCATAAAATTATTAAATTTAAATTTGTTGTTAGTATTTTAATAAATGTTTCTTATATTTTAATGTTATCAGGCAGGAAAACCACTCTGTAACTGTGTTGTTTAAAAGCGCTACAAATAAACATTATATTTGATCTCTTTATTAAATATAATGTCAGTTATTATTACTGTATTTCCATTTTCCTGTGTTTTCTTATCTTTCCAGTCTGCCCCAAACAGGCACTGCTTCTCTGGAGCTGTTACAGCGTGTGCATCCAGTTCATCACAGGCACCAAATTGAATCTCGGATGTCAGCAGATGTGGTCCAAAACAATATTTACTGCCTCCCTCAAGAGAACAGCTGTTTTTATTTAGCAGATAAATAAGAAGATGGAGGAAGGGATTAATGAATACATGTGTGCCAATTAAGACAAACAAAAGGATGGGGGAGGGACGAGAGAGAGAGAGAGAGAGAAAGAGAGAGACAGAGAGAGACACGCAGAGAGAGAGAGTCTGAGGGAGAGAGACAGAGAGAGAGAGG
>CALSBV010011423.1:2067978-2084273 GCA_943590825.1 Bovichtus diacanthus | reverse complement strand
CACACACACACACACACACACACACACACACACACACACACACACACCAGTCCCCGTCTGTCCAGTGACAAGGGCAAACATGCAGAGCGCCCTAAGTGTGGGCTGCCACAGATAAACATCCTACTGTTGTTTGTTTGGGAAAAATGGCCCCCGTCACCATGCGAACTGCACTTATCACAGGAATTAGAGGCCCATGCGGTTCTCAGAAGGAGACCCCGCCACAGTCGAGAGAGGGGCCAACCCAGGCACCCACACTCAGGAATAACAACCGGCTGCACCTGTAGTGCCTCGGAGTTGCCGGGGGTCACAAAACGTGTAATCGACCCAACATGAGGACAAACAAACTGTGAAACAAACCACCGACTGCGACTTTTACTTACTTGAGGAATGAATAGAAATCATCAAACACCGCCTCACATCCAGGCCACTTGCAAACACCGTGACCGTAGAGAGGGTGGCTGTGGGGGGAATGGTCTTCTAGCGTGGATCTGAAAAAGAAAGTCACAGATAAATACAAAAACTGATTTGAAAGTGTTTTCAATACAAACACCAGGCGTAGGAGTTAAGTCACAAGCAAGGCTTTCGGTAGACCCAAGTTACCGTGGTGAGAATGAAGAAAGTGAAATTGAGTCCCTGCTAGGAGTCAAGCGAGTCACATGTCAAATCGTACGGAAATTCTGATGATTTACCCCAATCTAAACCGCCCCAAAGTAGTATAGTGTCACATTTACAAATTGACCGTTTTTTCCACAATTAACGTATTTCCATAATTAAAAGAGATGCGTGGCCTAATAGAACATCACAGAAATTATTGCATTTGAAACAAACTCACATTTTATGAAAAAAAAATGCAAAAACGTAATCCTAAATCGCATGACTCGATTCCCACACCCCTGACAACGGGTCACAGAACATGGTTTCTCCTGTTAATCTGATGCCTGGTTAGCGCCTCCCTGCGTGTGCTGTATGTAGTTTCCACATGAAAATCTTTGGCTTTGACTTGATCTGTGAACTTTGGCCTGTGTGGAATCAGTGCACCTGTGTGATCTCAGCATGCTCTTCTCTTAAAAGAGGGGACTCACGTTGCGAAAGCGCAACCAAATCAATATGTAATTATTTAGTATCACTGAGCCGTGTTGCAATTCACTTTGATCAGGACTGCTAGGGGGCTTCCTCAGCCGCTGCTTTTCCTGCTGCATCATGTCCCGGAGCCCACCTGGAGGAGTGTGTGTACCACAACATGAAACCCCCAAAAGCATCAGGCACTTCTCACACCGTGCACATAACTGTAAACATCCCCGCCTGGTATCAATTTCTCTACTGACCAATCCATGTCACCAGGGGCTGACAAGCACCGCAGCTATGGGGAGTTTATGGCTTCGTGCAATCAGTCTAAATAGAGGGGAACGGCCCTTGAAAAACAAACTTTACAACATCTTCCATATGGCGAGAGGCTCGGAACCACAGCTAACCAAAAGGAGCACTGAGAGAACACGGCCTGTGTCTGCTGAGAGCGAGACAGGCAGCCATATGGACACAGGCACCATACAAGACACACAACTTTCAGCTACAAGAGCCTGGGGGACTGGCCTATATCGCTGCCACCTGTGCTTCTGGTGGCTTGTGAGCAACAGCGCTGCTGCTTCTCCTCCAGTCTGAGCCCTGCTCTCTAAAACAACGAGGCCAGATAGGGAGATTCATTACAGCACAAACGCCGTCAGGTAATGCATATATTCAATAAGAAATAACGTCTAACCCTTCAGGGGTCGTCTTAAAGGACAGAGAGGGGAAATAAATATTTAGAATAACACGTTGCACTGCTTAGCCAATTACCCATCTGCTATGATTTTAAAAGTTGTAATCTAACCATGGCGTGCCAAATTTGCAGGATTACACAAACTGATGTTCAGATTAAAATCTCATTTGTATCAATGTAAGTAAAGATGTACTTCAAGTTGGAAATCTTAAAGGTCGTCACAAGTTTCCTTGTGTTATAATTACTTGCTTAGGAGTTCGCATTGTTCTTAACATGTGATAATTGCATTGCAATTAGGAAGCAGTCAAGCATTCATGAATGTGGTTAGCAGTTTTTTTCTCTCTCCCTCTTTCAAAAGTCAGAATTTTTTCTCAATTCAATTATGAATTATGCATTCACATTAAGACCTCTGTTTTGATACAGCTAATAAATAGATGGCAGACGGCCTATTATAATGAGTTTTTAACAAGGAAATGTGTGGACTCGTGAAGGTAACGCTGGTTTTTAATTTAAAAGAGATCTTTTTTTTTTTTATTTTTTTTTTTTTATTATTCTTTGCGAGTAGGCTTGTTGGTTAATTCTGTATTAATAAGAAATTGAAATGTGGAGTGCGCTGGGAATCAGTGAGCACAAAGCACTGCGAGGGGCTGGCGGCAGAAGAGCCCTTTTAAACGGCGGATGGCTAAACAGTAGTAAATGACAGAATTTACACCAAATGAGCTACATTAGTGTAATAGGAGAAGAGTGTAGGATTCATGGGGTTTTCTCCCATTTGAGAACATGTTGAAGGGAGGGAAAGAAAATTAAAAAAAAGAAAGCAGTTCTCTGCGTTGCGTTGAATTTGACTTCCACGACAGGTCTGTCATGATGTTATTATTGTCAGGTAGCCCGGGGGGGAGAGCATTCGAATGATCTCGTAACAGCGATGAGGAAAAACCGTGTCATCAGCTTCCTTTAGAGGAGAAGGAACATTAGAGGGGCTATAGACCCGGACAGAGAGGTGTTGCACTGTGTTTATGTGTAGACACGGAGACGACTCCGACAGCTTGATTTCTAGTTCACTGCTTTTGATGAGATGCTTTGGGCCATAAACAAGTCATGATCTATGGCATCGTCGTGTGCTGATGGACTCAATCTATCAGCAAGAAGAGGGAAGATTGATGTCCACCGTGCTAGGTCAGAGTCCGGCCACAAAGTGCGTGAAGACAGTCACAACACTCTCCCTCACTGTTGGTACTAATGATAAGCCCTTTTCACACAAGCAGCAAGTAGGCCAATCCGGAAGAATTCAAACATTTGAAGGTGAAAAAGAGAGGTAGTTCACGCGAAGACGGCAACGGAAATGTCTAACTGGAGCAACGGCGAGATTCGGTAACTTCTGTTGGTAAGGGCCGAATTCGAGGAACGCCGAAAGACTCGGTTGTTTATGACCAAATTAAAAACCGGCTCTGTGACCACGGTGTAATCCGCGTTGCGTCCTGCCTCCTGCAAACCCGCCACCCCTCGCCTAAACCACACAGACCACTCCAGGAAGTGAGAACGCTGTGTGCTACACGTGTGAAAGGTAAACTCAGGACACTGTGCGGACCTGATTCTCTGGATATTGTCATATGGAGAGTTCATATGAGCAAACAGAGCCTATTCCCTGGTGTCCTCCCCCTCAATCCTCCATCCATACCCCCTTACCCTCCTTTTTTTTCCTTTTTTTTTTAACTCTCTGGCCCCGATCCTTTCTTACGTCTTCTCCGTGCCACTGCATGGTTCACCCTAAATGATTTAATTATCAGTGTTCTGGTATAAGACAAATGAAAGGCAAGAGAGATGGGAGTGCTGTGCCAAATCTGATTATTTATCTTCTTAACAGATTGCTGTGTTACAGTCCCCGAGCTGTGGTTACTGATGGTTGTTGGGAAGTAAAGTGGGCCAAGCGCTTTGTGACGACGCTCCCCCTCACAAAGCTGATGCAGCACTGCATTGGGAATTCGTGTCAGATACAGATCAGCCACATTTTCATTTAAATAAGCAAATCATTGAATAAAGATGACCTGGCTCACAGGGGTATATCTCTATCTATGCATCACAGTTCGTGGGCTGAAGCAACACGGGCTGACAGATTGAGTGACTCAGGCAATGGTCATATCAGGGATGTTGTTCAGACAAACAGGAAAATCCCAGCCGGCCTTGCCAGAGTGTTCGTTGAGACAAGTAAAAGCAGGAACGTGCACCTTCGTCTTCGGTGTGTCAAGCCGGCAGTGATTGAATTTCTCCTCCTTCCTTAAGACGGAAGTGCAAAGCCGGTGAGTGATTCCTGTGGATGCACTTAAGGTTTTAGTTGCAGGCGTCGTTGTGCCTGGGCAGATTTTATATGACACATGAAACTAACTACATGGTACTTAGGGCCTGCTGTAAACCAATCTGAAGCCAGTCGGGAAAACAGGCCCATCAGCAGAGAGGCTTGTTTCTGTTGCATGACAAAAGGACTTGCAAAACCGCATCAATTAAAAGTTCATTAAGTTCAGCGCTTGGGAGGATGAGTGGATGCTCTCTATTTACGCCCGGGCCGGCCCAGCCCATTATCTTCAACCTGATTATTCAAATCCCTGGATTATAACACAGACGTTTTCTCAGAGCCTTGCTTAGAATAACCACACTTAATAATATTTCATTTTTCTTCCCATGGAGTCTGATTAGAATTGAGTCGGCATCATCAAAAGGCGAGGAGGGGAACAATGCTCTTGATAGTTGTGTGGTTTAAGTGTTCTCGAAAATGAACGCGAGAGAGGATTATTGGTCGCGTGGATCTAAATGAGCGTCATTCCGCATTTAATAAGCAATGTTTTGTGTTCGCTTTGTCCCAGTCGTCTGTTCTTAGTAATTGCACTTTGGGAAGTCTGGGTAGGTAATCCACGACTTCCTCGAGCAGATGTGCAGGATGAGAATCACCTGCTTGGTTTTTCTGACAGATCTAAGATACTGCGGGAATATTCAGACTGAGACTGCCTTCTTCACTTAAGCTCGTGTTAAACTGCTGTTGACATCTTCTTTAATCTCTGACAGTCAGCGCGAGGCAGAGGGGCTGCCAGCTCTTGCGTTATGTCTTCTCCGATGTTTCATGGAGCCCTCAGCTTCTTGCCTTTCCCTGCCATCGATGCTCACCTTGTTTGCTCGCTCGCGACAATGCGTGATGGAGTGAGCGAATCAATATCCTCCCCTGCGATTTGTCTTCGGCTACACACAAAAAAAACAAAAAAAAAAACAGACATTCAACCAGACTCTGGATGAAAGGCTGGGAGCCTGTGGATACTCTATACTGTCAACGGTAGGAGCAACTAAGGCCCATTTTTTTATTTTATTTTTCTCCAGTGTCTGTGCCGGAAGATAACTTTGAAACACAGTAAAGAGGATAAGTCTGTACAGGTAATAAGAATTGCTTTAAATGGATACCACTGCTTGAGAAGAAATTGCTGTTTTCCGTTTGTATCTCTCCATCAGTAAATCATAGCATTTCCTCTCGAAGCCACTCAGATCCTCTCTACAACCCCCCACACACACACACCCCATCCCTCCTTCCCCCACCGGCAGCCCCTCTTCACCTCCAAAGGCCTGCCGGTTTACTGCGCTAAACATGTTTTCATCGGCATTGCTTTCATAATGACGCGTAGGGTTTTTGATCACTGAAACACAAGTCAGATGTTATGCAGTGAGCTCACGGTGCCTGGAGGCTCCTCACTAGCAGTTCAAAGATCAGGCGTTGGTGCAAGAAAACAAGCAAATATGTAAGATGCCAAATTAATTCCTTCTTTAAAGACACAGACACACACAGCTCGGAGCGCAAACATTTTTCACAGATGATTCATCTGTGATGATTCATTCATTTTTTTTCTAGCATAGTTTGTTGTTCTTGTGACCGCGTATGTCATTCCCAATGTGACAGGTGATGATCCGGTGGATTTCTGCATGTCAACGAGGGAACTGATTTTCCTTGCTGAAAAGAGACCTGTGATGTAAATGTTTTCAAGGTATGACTTCACAGCTGCACTTCCTCCAATGTGCAACCGAAACAATAGGAGCTGGTCAATAGCCTGACCCCCCCTCATTGATAGTATGGCGATACCTTTTCAACTGCGTGTACATTTCTCCAAATCGCTGCATTCCGACCAGGAGAAATCCCCAGCTGTATCCAGGCATAGATAGGCTTTGTCGGCCTTAATGGAAATAATACTTACACACTATAAATTAAGAGTGATCTCTAATGCAAACCCTATGGGGACATGTGCATCTACTGAGGCCTGGTGGCACATCGACTTTCTGTTTGCTTTACACGAAGATGACAGTAAGGACTGTTTCACAAGTTTAATTGCTGAAGGTGTAACATGTTTTTGTAGGCCAACCCGGAATTTAGCAGCGCACTTGTTTCCTTGTCAAGAACCCAATGGCATTTTTCCATTGGATTATTGCAGAAAATAAGATCAGTGGCAAACAAAAAGTTAATGATACTTACATGTTTTCTTCAGCAACATAATCTTGACAAATGAAAACAGGTGGGGTGTGGGCTACTTGCTGACGTTTTTTATGTCGTAGAACAAAACTTCTAACCAAAAACCTATCCAAGAAACACATGACACATGCAGGACAAAAAATAAAAAATAAATAAAATATATATATATATATATAAAAAATACAAAAGACCTTGAGACTCACCCTTCTCTCTTGTGACTCATGTACTGCCCGTTGGTGGAGGCATGCTGGTTGAGGAGTGGGTTCTTTGGCGGTGCCGGGGAGGACAGGTCAAGGCCCCGGTGGTGGCCGTTGTTGCTGCTGTTGTGCTCCTCCTTCACGTGAGCATTTGTAACCTCCTTCCACAGTTGCTGCAGCTCTGCTGGAATCATGCCTGAGACAAACAAATTGGATAATTAAATCAATTAACAGCTAATCCAACTCTCTTCTTCATCACTTAATTAAATCAAAGCGTCTGTAAACAAAGCCGAGTATTAATTAGAAAATATTCCACTACAGGGTAATGCACTGAGAGCTCTTGCCTACCCCCCCACCCCCTCTCTCTCTCTCCGCCACCTCCTTCTCTCCCTCCCATTTTTCCCTGTGATCTGAAGCGTGTTTGTATACACAAATCCCTGGCATTCACACAGATTTCATGCTCAGAGTAAATAATTAACACCCAGACAAGGCATGAAATCTGAATAATCACCATCATTTTCTCTCAACAACAAGAGATGTGCAGAACATACACAACAAAAAAGTTTACAATAGCAACACAAGAAAACATCCCACCCCTGCCTCCTTGAGAAACAGGACCCTGGGGTAATATTCTCAAAAGCGCATTAATGTGCAAAATACTTAAAGCTCTGCACCGCCTCCAATTGACACAGAAGACTTAAACCTCATTTAACAAGTCAAGCACACTGCAGCTCACACAGCCCTTTGAAAAAGAAAAAAAAATCCCTTGAAGACGGAAGACATTTTTCTGTGTGCTGGAAACACATCTACGGAGCATGTGTGCTTTTTCTTCTGCCTGGGAGTGACAGCGATCCCCGACACCCAGGGCCAGAGTCGGGATGTAGAAGGATAAAGCTTGTTGTTCGTGCACCTCACTTTCCATGTCTGAGAGGACAGAGCCTTTGTCGCCACACAATATATATATGTGTCCATCTATGCCGTGTCTGTTAGAGAACTCTGCTTTCATTTGACACAAATGAGGATAAAGCTGATATGTAAAATAAGATTACGCCTCATGGGTGCGGAATCTGTGGCTATTTGTATTTCCAGTCGAAACGTCTGGGTAACCCTGATTTTAATAGCACACTGAAAGATCTAAGAGGGTAAATGTGTGTGGATTCGTATTGGGTATTCAAATCTGTGCTTAAATAAGCCACATGTTTTAAGCATGGTGAAAGAAGCCCTTGGATATGTGGTGAATTTAACCACAGAGCAAATGGGCAAGACCGCTCGTTTAACATTACAATTAATTAAATCCATTCTCAAAATGAGCACTGGCAAATGAAAGATGATTTGCACATGCTTATCTTCTTTTTTTTTCCTCCTCTGGATCCCCCCCTCCTCCTCCTCCCGTTTCTCATCACCAGCTCTATAGATACCAGAAGTGCTCCTTTCAAGCACCAGATTGTAATACATTGTGTGCAAAATGCTTAGTCTTAATTTATTTCTGTTGTGGAAAATAACTGTGAGGTGAAGATCTCAATACGATCAGCAAAAATATTTTTAATTTGATAAGCTACTAAAGATTTTAATTATGCTGGTAATGGAGAACATTGGCCTAATGAGGCGGAGGACTCCGGAGAGACGCAGGGGCTAAGAACTGTGAAATGAGTCTGATAGGATTGCTGTAAATTCACACTAGATCGTTTGCATATCAAAGAGCAGGAAATGATTACAGGACAAATCAATAACCTTTCCACGTTCCAAGGAGCGTCTTTCCTCATTCGAATATCTCAACACGCTTGCTCTATTCTGCCTGTCTGTATTCTCCCTTATTCTCTTCGATGCCTTCATGTGCCCTAATCGAAATGCACGTCCATGACAGGCTAAACATGCTTAATATTGCGCTCTGTGTTACAGCATGCTAATCCACAGCGTGCTCATTCCCATTTGCATTTTCAAAGCACCCATTGTTGTTTTGATGCTTTAAGGAGACTTTGGAGCAAAAGTTTTGTATTTTCTTTTTTTTTTTGGGGGGGGTTTCTGTGATGGCTGGTTTGGAAGCGGAAGGTCACTGGTGATGCGAGTGTCCTGCGCTCCGACAGCGGGAACAATCATTTTCCCCCCACTTGGTGCCCGGTGACAGTGGGCGATGTATTTTTAGCCGATGTGCTTGACAGGGCGGCCCACACTGGCTCAATTACCCAGCAGTCCTGGTGACCCCGACGCCGCTGTTTACTCGGATGAAACCGCAGCGGATAGTGCGGTCTGATGAGAGAGGTAACGGAGTGGGACCGAGCTGTCTCTTTCTGGATCTAGTCCCCAGTTTTATCGCTCGTCCCTCTCGGTGCTCCGAGCTAACCCTAACCTCTTCAAACTCAACAACAGCTATGGCTCATGATTCCACATAAATGACAATAAAATGTCATTACAGAAATGTCTCAGAGGGTATTATATTTTGTGTTTGGACAAAATGCTCTCCATCTGATTACTGTGGGACACATAATGACATTGATCTGTAAATCCTCCTCCTTGGGCCCCCCAGTTTGTCCGTCCTTTAAATGCAGGATTGGTTTATCTTTCCCCTTTCCATTTTTCAACACAACTATTCCGCTCATTACGACTGGGAAATACGGACAAGCACTTTAAAAAATGTATGTTGTTGGGACACTTGATTGATCACCGGCCTCCCAACTCAATTTTACCTCGGCAGGTAGCTCTGGCACACAGACAGGCCGAGCTCTTCAACCTTTTCCTGTCCTTGTCCCCCTGTACCCAGGTGACCATGTTCAAGCAAGCAGAAAGTTGATTTAAGGTTCATAATGACATCAGTTGCAGGCCATCATCCCCCAAATAAAAAATGGCCCCCAGTGCTCCGAGCTCTTTAAACCGAGCTGTTACTTCTCGCACACAGTGCCGTGGGGGGACAGTGACATCGCTATTAGTTTATTGTTCCGCCGGGCTGGGACCTTTACTGCACCCCTGTTTATGTTGCCGTAATCACTGGCCTGCTGATATGCACCCCTTAGGCCTGAAATATGTCCTGTCCTAATGCTGCAGGAACTATTACCAGTAGCCCACTGCTGGACGTATCAATCACTGACAGGTCAGCCGCATTACCCGCCGCTGTCCCCGATGTGCTGCTGCTCTGTGAGCACTTCATGGCTCGCCACGTTCTTTGCTTTCATATTACCGACAAATTTGTCTTGTCACTGTCCCACTGGCCTCTCCCAGACAGCTTAAATGATGTTGTGCAGCTTCAAGAACTCACTCTCTACCAGAGCAACCTCGGAGGGGGAGCGTAAACATGCGCACACACACACACACACACACACACATACACATACACACACGTACGTACAACACCTGAGCAACATGAGCCTGAGCAGCCACTGACTCACTTATCAGGTCAAGAGGACAGGCTTTTTTTGTGAGAAGGGGGAGGTGGGGGTGGATCAAATTTATATTTATGAGAGATATATCCTCCCCAAACACATTGTTGTAATTTATAACAGATACCGTCTGGCCGCTTCCAAGACTTTGAACATTAATGTCAAAAGAATTTACGACAACAGAAACAAATTACACTCCAGATAATGTGAGCAATTGTTTTTCACTCAAAACCACTATCTGCAACTTTGTACTTAATTAGTGCTATCAAATGTTTGAAAGGCAAATGCATTCCTTCGGTCCGTTGTTTTGGCCAAAGAAAGAAAAATCACAGTCTTCTGTCTCAGCCAACGATGCAACTCAGCAGGAGACTGATGCAAAAATGAGCTGCGAACTGCGTCATAGTACCCAGAACACAAGTGAAGATTGCACACCTGCTTTTATTTAATTACTCTGTTACAGTGACCTATTCTCTGAAATCGGACCAATGCGATGGATTGCATGTGATAACAATGGCTTCCTAAAATAATTCTATCGATATCTACATTTTGAAACCAAATGAAAATGATCAGTTAAAAAGTCAATTTACTACCACCAAACACCCCCCCCCAATCCATAATCAGCGGGACCCAAACAGAGCAGATCAACTCATCACTTCCGACGCAGTGCTAACTGCTAGCTGAGTATTGCAGATTAGATCTGAGCACCACAGGCCTGGCCCGCTGATGCATGAAAGAGTTTAGTGATGTGGAAAACAGAAAGGTCATCAATAACTTCAAACAGTCAAGCAGAAAATGTGTAGAATAGGAAGACAAACTGGGGGCCTCGAGCACAAGCCTAAGTGCTGTAACAGCTGTCGGCGGCACAGCGTTAACCATCAATGGATTGACGAGGACACAAACTAATCAGGTTCGACTGGTTGTGACAAACAAAAACAGTGTGGGGGGGGAGGGGCTATTGAGTATAATTAGTTTTAGGGTGGAACATTCCCTGGACACATTTTTTTTAAACCATAGATTTCTCATTTAGAATTACAAGTAAGATTATTTCTCATGATTCTTTGAGATGTTACTTCCTCGACTGAAGAAATTCTTTTCGGTTTTGTCGACTTGTCGATTTAATCAACAGACCTGTAAAACTAATTTTCTCCACAAAGGCTCATACCAGAGAGGTGCTCATGTTATTCTTGGGAATAAGTCCGTCAGCATGAAAAAAGCATTCAATCTTATTCGACTGAGAGTGGGCAGCTCTCGTAATTTCATTGTGTCTATGACACCTTATGGTATCATGTGCCGATGCACTGTAGATTTCTGTGTTGAAACTTAGAGAGGAATTAAGCATGTGGTGTGACGCATGGCTCTTCCCTATTAATGCAATTGATTATTTAAACCCTGTTGTTTGAATAGAATAACAGCCTGCAGCCATGACAAAGTGTATTAAAAACTGAAAAGGTGAAAGGGATTTCAATTCAAAACGCCTACTCTTTTGATAAGGTGAGATGCCTTGGAGGTATTTGAGGATGACACAATGTAAACAGGATGTTCTGGGACTGTTGTGAAATCCATCAGCAGTACAGTACCCAGGCATATCACCTCATATTGCTTTACTCAAGGGGTGTGTGTGTGTTTGCCAGACATCTGACACAGAGCAATTCAGCAAAGTACACTCGCAACACGGCGACGCTCCACGCCTGTGCTCGTGGCAATCGTTTGCGGGTGGATGAGTGATTCCATACCCAGTCCAAACAATAACACCACTGTACAAACCGTGTTTGTGTTTGCCTATTACCTAAGCACCCCCCCACCCCCACCCCCGCCAACCCTCCCTGTTTTTATCGCCCTTATCTTGTTATTTCAAAACTGTTTGTCTTAGCTGGGAATGAATAGTCAATGTCATGTTCTAAAATCCTTGTGTCTTTGTCACAAGGGGACCACTCCTTAAAGAAATATTAAAGCATAAATAAAGAAACAAACTTCTGGCAAACAACAAGTATTGACTCCCTATCAGGTAACAGGCGTTTCACAATGACAAGTTCACTGGCAGTTTAAGAACAATAGATCCAGTCTTCCTTCAGGCTGAAGGAGACTGTGCCACCAGGATGCCAATCACAGGCGCAGAGCAGAGAGTTCAAGGACAAAGTCTGAACAGTCTGAACAGTGGGTGTTTTACTTCCAAAGCAGAGGATGGTAATAAACAAAGTGGGGCTGCAACTAACGATTATTTCATTATCCATTAATATGCCAATTATTTTATAATCGTCTATAAAATGTCAGAAAATGTCCCATCCAGTTTTCTCAAAGTCCAAATGTCTTGTTTTGTCAGCCCAAAACCCAAAGATATTCACTTTAATATGATATTAAACAGATCCACATTTGAAATCCATTTGAAATGACTGAAAACTACATTTTCAGCCATTTTGGAATGAAAAATGACTAACGATGAATCGATTATCAAAATATTTTGCAATAATTTTTTCCGCCGATCAACAAATCCATTAGGCGACTAATTGTTGCAGCTTCACAACAAAGTGCTATTTAGTAAGTAAAAGTGAAGACTTGCAGTAAGTGTGTCCTGAGCCAGTGAAACCACACACACACTATTTGGTATCAGACTCAAGCGGTGGGTTGTTCACTATGACTAAGCACATTTGTACAGGTATTGTAGCAGAGCCATAACATTAGCAGATGAAACCGCTCCAAAACATGCAGAGATATACAGCCGCACGAGCTGAAACGTTAAAAGAGATTGCTGATAAAAACTGGTATCTGAAAACGTCCCAACAATTTCTACAAATTGCCACACCAGTAGCGCTGCGTGAAGGTGTTGTGTTAGCAGGTGTCACTGTGGCCAGTAAAACACAGCTTGTTGAAACCCTCCTCTACCACAACTGAACACGTTCTCTGGTTAGATATTTGAAAAAATTAATTCTGCAATTGTCCTTGTTATAAAAAAAATGGTCGTTGCCAGATGTACGATAATTCTCATATTTGTACGATCATTTGGCCCTCTGTGCGGTGTATGGTGAATAATGCCAAAAAGTGCCATAATGTACGATAATTTTGCCATTTTGTTACGCTTTCAATTAGAAGTTGGATTTAGTTTGCGTTCTCTCATTTTACTTAATTTCCGGTTGAATCCTAAGTCTGTTTTTAGCGTATCTATAATCATGTGACCTCTTTCCAGCCAATCATATTGGGGTAGGCTAATATGTTGATGAATGTGACTCGCGAACACGACTGCTGTTCTCTCTCTCGCCGCTAAATGCTCATCAACGATAGCTTTGAATGCACCACATAGCCACGTCACTTATTTAACTAGCTTTGCTTATGGTCTCAACTGTTTTTATGCAGAATTTGAGTCTTGCTGTCTAATTTTTTTTCTTTTTTTTTTTAACAGTGGGCAATGACAAAAATTGTGACTAATGGACACATACGCCCTTCCACGCATCATAGCTACGTCAGCTTGCTTTAAAACAAGACAAAACAATGGTGTGGGTAGATTTGTAGGCGTGTCAAAAAGTTGTTTAAATACCTGTTTTGGAAAATTACACATATACGGCTATTCGTTCTCGTGGTTATGACTCACGTGCGATAATCTTCCTCAAAATATAATAAGTGTAAGCCTCTGACACTAAAGTTTAACATTTCCCATCTGGCAAACCTGGTTTTTAGTGAACAACTTCCATAATCCACAGACCAATATGGGTTTTTTTAAATAGAAAAGCCAGGATCATCCAATATATCAATAAGCACATGAAGCATAACCCTAATCTACATCGTTTTTTGACCAAATCTTTATTTTACGTTGGCAAACACATTTTAGCACCTCCAAATATATTTGAAGTAAAACAAAAAAAAGGATTATCCCCAGACATAGTTGTGTTGCAGTGTTTTGTTAGTACAACGTTGAGCAGTGGAGGACTGATGGACAGGAGATTCCACAAGGTGCATTAGGCTGCCAGTTGAGTACAGTGCTGTGATATTAGGTACTGACCCTGAGTGAGGGAGTGCAGGGGCAGGCCGGTCTGTCCGGGCTGGATTGTGAGCAGCCCTTGCCTCTGAAGGTTGAGCAGATGCTGCTGCTGGACCTGCTGGACCTGCAGGAGCTGCTGCTGGAAGGCCAACTGCTGTGCTGACACCTGCTGCTGGTGGCACAAACACAAAGGTAGAGCGGGCACAGCATCAGCAAAAACACACAAATAACAGCCAGTGCAAACATTCATGTGTGCCGTTGAAGAAAAAACGTTTTTGAGATCAGGGGCCACAGAGCTCATAGATAGTAAAACAGCACGTTCATTCATAAAAAAAAAATAAAAAGAATTATTGGGTTTTGAGTGCGTGGACACTCAATAGCACAGTGTAATTTTCAGATTTTTTTGCCTTTAGTGTGGGTTTGCCTGGGCCAGCTGAAGACAGGTGGAGTATACATCTCTCTCCCTCTTAATTAATGAGGAGTCGGGAGGCAAACGACAAACAATGAAACAACATAGTTAATCATTCATAATAAGAGCCACAGGAATTTAATTACAGCCATTCATAATTCAGCAAACAACGTGTGACTAAATCAGAGTGCTTAATAACCACCCTAGCAACTCTCCCAACTCTCCCAGGCATGGCGCTGAGCTCAGGGATGCACTCTTCCCCCAACCAGCGCAGCACGCTTTGTTCAGTCACACACTGGACTGACTAAGAGATAGCTGTTTTGTTGATCTAACCGTGCTGCGGCTGTTTCATCGAGGCATTTTTAATGAAAAGCTGGTGTCTCTTTACTGACTTAAGGGTTGGGGAGGGGGGGGGAGACATTTTTTGGCTCTGCTAAGTGATATGTGTGAACTTTGATAGGATGAAACAATGATGTGAGAGTGGAGAAGAAAAGGAGAAAAAGAAAGTCAGAATAATAAATAGAAGGAAATTATCCAATATCCCCAATCTCCTACCAGTCAAAACAAATGAGAGATGTTATTTCGATAACAGAGGAGAGAGTCGACTTTTAACCCTCTCATCAATTCCATGCATCTCAACAAATCCACAGTCGAATCCCTGAAATGTTTTATTATTAATAAGGCTGTCCTCAACTAAAGAAATCCTTATTTGACTAACACTCACAAGTTAACTAATACTGACAATTTTGTCGACTGATCGATTAGAATGATTTTAGGGCTGGGCAATATATTGATATTTTATCGATATCGTCTTTTGGACATCGTAATACGGCATAAGTGTTGTTTTTCGCTGCTTTTATAGTCTGCATTGCAGTAAAGTGATGTAATTAACTTACCAGACTAGTTCTAGCTCTTCTGTTATTGACATTTACCCACATTGCTGATTATTTATCAAAAATCACATTGTGTAAATATTTTGGTGAAAGCACTACAATATCGTCACAATATTGTGTAAAACTGTGAGTTCCTCCGCAGAAGAATCATGCAAAAGCACCACTTGTGTTTTGTGACATTCTAATAAAATTCTTGGAAATAAGTGATTCTGCATGAGAAAAGCATTGAAAAAGGACTAAAAGACTGAAGAAATCTTAGTCGACCAAACAACCGGCAGCATTATAAATGATAACCAATTGAACAACAACATCTACCAGGACACCTTTTGTGTTTTCCAATCGGTACAATAAGCATTGAGACTCAACAGGCTACTTGGCCTGTTTATGAGTACACGGGGCTAGTTGTCCAGCGGGTGGGAGGGGAGGAGGGGGGCACTTAAAACAGTGCAGGGGCTGCCAAGCTGGGCACCGCACCCTGTTACCAAACACAGGATACACCACTTTGTTTACTTCTCACAATTGAGTGCATACAAAAAAGGTCTCGGTGCAACGCGGCTGTCAGGTCACTTGCTGGCGGCTCTGAAAGCACTGAAACAGCCAGATAAAACGCGCCCGCCCCTGTTCAGCTTGTCAAAAGGGTCTAGCGGCCTTCCTCTCCCTCTCCCTCCTCCTGCCCCACACCCCGCCTGCCGCTCCTGCACCGGCTCGCTAAAAATAAAGCTCTGGGCAGCACTGGTCTATTACAGCGAGCGGGGTCGTCTCATTGGATCAATCAGGGGAGGAAGGCGCTTTGACAGCGGTGGCGGAGGGTCATAATTGAGGAGTAACCTCATTCATTCACAGGCTCATGTGTGATCTAACCCAAAATGAGAGAAGAGCAAAGTGAGATAGAGAGGAGGGAGAGAGAGAGATTTTCTGTGAAATTCCAGATGCAGGTGGCCTATGATCTGCTCTGATCTCATGAAAAGGTGGCTGCCTCTTTTTTCCCCTTCCATCAGTGTGAGAAAAGTTTCTCATGTCTTCAGTGCTTTTCTGTTCTGCGGCTCTTCCCTGACAGCCTGAGACAAAGATAATAGTGCTACGGGGGTGGGAGTTCACAAGGAACAATGTCTTTCATCAAAACGCTAAATAAATAGAGGGTGTCTTTTCTGAAGAAGAAGAAGAAGAAGAAGAAGAAGAAGAAGAAGAAGAAGAAGAAGAA
>CALSBV010011423.1:2031041-2052547 GCA_943590825.1 Bovichtus diacanthus | reverse complement strand
ACCCCCCCCCCCCCCCCCCCCCCCCCCCAGTTTCTGCTTGGCTGCGTGGAATTGGGACAGATGACTTCATTCTGACAGGATTAACCCAAACCTGGTTTTGATCTATACAGTACACATAATACATTTTTACAATATGACAAGGAAAACAAGCAGCAAAAGAGACGGCCTGATCCCGGGTTCCACGCGAGCACCGGGCCGCGCTGTTGTGCTGATCATTCCTGACAGATTGTATCACCTCAAAGCAACGCATGCGTCAACATGACATTTCCTGAAATATCGATAGCAACAGCGCATTCTGGAGGTAAAGAAGCTGAGACAATTTCAACTAAGGGAGGGTTCACAAGCTCTGGTTCCTGAACTGAACCTGTGCGAGGACGATACAGTTTCAATTTTCCAACTGGTCTGGTTTGCGATCACAAAGGCAAATCTCAAGCGGTCCGGAAGTTGTGAAAGAAAAGTCATGAGATGGAACGCTGTCGGTGAAAACTCAACTGTTGCTTTGACGCGTGTGATGTGCTTTCCTACGCTGTCACGAGTGTGTGGTTAAAGCATTAAGATGGTACATTTTACTCATTTAGTGGCTGGTCTAATTCCACCACGCTTTCATGCTACACTGGTACAACAATTGAGCCGAACAGCTGCAGCGCTGCGTCTTAATGATCCGACCGTCACCGACAGTGACGAGGAGGGACTGGGGTTGCGCTAGCTAGCTAATTATTGTCTCATTTGTTGTCTGACAAACAGTGACTTCATTCCATTCAGAGGTAGCAAACCAGTCACAGGAAAATAAAATGTCTTTTTAACCAATGAAATACCACATAAGTGGTACGCTTCCTTCAAAAGGAGTTCAAAGTTTAAGAAGATCCACCAAGCACCTCAAAAGCTCACTAAACAACAGATTAGATCTCATTTGTGTGTTATGTGTAAAAACAACATGCCGTGGTTTGTGGTCACTTCGTAGGTGTTTCCCTTTGTTTCCAGTCTTTTTGCTAAACTGAGCTAACAGGCTGCTTGCAGTGGCTACATATTTACCGTACAGACATGAAAGTGGTATCAGTCTTCTGTTCTAACTCTTGGCTCGACAAGTAAAGAGAATCTCTATCTCAAAGAAACTAACCCAGAACATTAATCCAGTCCTGTGTTCGCTGTCACCTCGCCAGTGGGCTACCACTGCCGTGCCACTTTGGGCCACTGGACTGCAGGAGCACCTCGAAATGCTGCCTCAGATCGCCCCGCAGCGCTGGCTGAATTCCAGCTGACAGGCTTCGGCCTAGTGCTCTAATGACTTACAGATTGGAGCACTGTGGTATACATGTGTCAGGACAATGCCATGGGCCTACTGCAAAAACAGTAGGAGAGGGAGAGAGAAAGAGAGCCGACGGCTTCTCCCTGTCCTGTCAGACAGAGGCTTGGCCCCTGGATTGTGTCACATCACGCTTCCCCCCAACAGACCACAAATGAAGGATGTGAAGAGCAAATGTGGGGAGGAGGGGCGTTGGAGGGGCGCTCTACAACTTAAAAGGCTTTCATCCTGTAAACTGAAAAGACATTATCTTTTGACCTGGAGATGCCCTCTGTGAGGCTGTACACTATGGTGTGAAAACAGAGAGAGGGAGAGAGAGAGAAAGAGAGGGGGGGGGGAAGAGAAAAAAGAAGTTTGGATTGTGGCTTCAACTGGTAATAGTACAGATAAGAAAATTGTCTGCTGACAAGGTTTTGAAACATTATCAGTAGTTTCTCTCTGTCTGAAGAATAACAAGTGATGCACCTTTGACATCATGAAAATCTTCAATGCAACATTTATCGGAGAATAGTGAAGTGTTTCTCATTTCAAAACAAAAAGCCATCACATAATTACAATAAATATAAAAAAAAAAACAATGAAACCCAAAAGATAGAGATGCTCTTTCAGCTTCAGATTCTCTACAAAGAAGCTCTTCACTTTAAGATTCAAAGCTCTCAAAAGTACGTAATGTGACGTTATCGTTTTCCTATATGCTTCTCTATACGCAGCTCTCCAGATCCAGATGCTCTGGATCTGGCCATTCATGTATTCTCAATACAATCGGCGCAGATGCACTGCAGACAGAAAGCAGTCAATGTCATTCAAGCAGCGTCCACACAGGGAACTTCAGCTGGCTGCTCGCCATACCTCACACTGTACCGGTGACATGAATAATGAAGGCCAATCTCAGGCACAATCCTGGATGGGAAACAAGCATAATCTCAGCATTACACTGATAGCAAAGACACCATGTTGACACAACATCTTCAGCCCAGCTGAATGCCACATAATCCCCTGTAGGAGGTGGATGCCTACCTGGGATCTCTTGCAATGAGGTTGTAGTTAACCAGCGAGGCTCGCGCGCAACGCCACAAACACGCTTCAATTTCCCCCTCCTCCTCCTCCTCCCACCTCGGTGCTGGTGGACTATCAGCGAGGGTCCGACAGTGTTGTTCCTAATTACCTATTTCTCCACTCCTGATCCTGCGGCTGGCATAATTAGTTACCTGGGGCTGCAATCCAATTTGAAGTGATGACAAGAAAGTGATCCATGAAAAAGTAATAAGTTAAATCCAATTTCAGCCTGCCTCTAATTAAATGCACATTGAACTAATGAGTCAAACCCTACCATTTCACTGATAATGGTAATTAGCGGGGTGGGAGTTGCCGGCTCTCGTCGTCGTGCCACTGTAGGTGTGAAGCACAAGAATGTAAAAGCGGCATGGATTCTTTTAATCACACGTGTCATTCAGTCAATGTAATTTACTGGCTTTTTGACCAGTCAAGTATGTTTAGCTGCTTTCCAGCCTGCCAAGCAGCTGTTTGTATATCGAGCCTGATTAAAGCGCCTCTAGGCTGCCGAGTACACAGCGGAGGCATCTTCATCCAGAGGCAGGGGTGGGCGGTGTAGGGGCAAGGGGGTGTGTGGTGGGGGGCACCCCTGTTGGAGATATAAAACCAAAGAGCCATTTAATGCTGATCAAGGATCCTGAGGCTTGTTTGACTCGTATTTTTCCCCCCCTTTACTACTCTATGCAGGTCCTCTTTCTTTTTTTCAGATGTTCTGTATATACCGTGCTTCATTATTTTTTGACTTGAATAAGAATGAATTGGAAAGTGAGTCACATCTCCAAATGAGTGAAAGTCTCTCTGCACATCTCCTTGTGCCTAATGGGAAGACCGCTGAGATGAATGGAGCCCCCGTCCGCAGATCAGATGCTTTTATGGGGTGTCAGCTTACTACACAGCCACGTAATTGTTGGATCATGTCTTTTGATGACCCAGTCCGGCTCAACAGAGAATCATTATCCAGGCTGTGTGATGGAGATAGTGGATGTTCTGTGTGGAGGGCGCTCCTCTAGGCACGGGTTTGTTCTTAAAGGAGGAAGTGAGATGAGACTCTGGTGTTTCACAAAATGTGTTTGTGTGTGTGTGAGAGAGAGAGAGAGAGAGAGAGAGAGAGAGAGACGTGTGTGAGAAGAAAAGAGAGAAAACAAGACACATCTCACCACCATGAGTGAAGAAGAAAAAAAAAAAAAAACCCCAACAAAAACAAATGTAATACATCCTCACGCTGATGTTTATGTATGAACGCTTGGCTTCTTAAACTGTGTTTGTGTATGCGGCTGGGGTTGTGTTTAATTAGTAGAATATGTAATTCAGAGATAAACAAACACTTGTCTGGACCTGTGGCTTTCTCATAGTGGCAGTTTCAAACCAGTGAAATGTAACATGCAACATTAGAGAGCAGCCAATTTACGGATACTACAGCAAGCCTGTGCTCTCTTCACAAGAACCGGGCAGGAGAGGGGAGGGGGAGAGGAAGCGGGGGAAAGGGCCCGACTCTCTTTTCAATAGCTGAGTGACAGCTTGGCCAAGCTCTCTGTATACATTAATAAATTAGAATTTTAATTTTGTCTTTGTCTGCAGGAGATGGTCTAGTACTTCACTATGTACCAACAACTGGCTGTACGCTGGAATCTGCCGTTGTGGGTCCCCTCTGTTGACCTCTGCAGCACAATTCCCTGCCAGGCTGGGGAAACAGTTTAGTTTGATCCTTTCAACTTATTTGAATCCTGACAAATATGCACACAACTGAAAGGTCATCACAGTCATATTTCATCCTCTGGAGCTATTCCGAAGACATCTGCACAACAAAGAGGCTTTTTCACAACCTGACATTAGACCTAGCTGCTACAATAGCTCATTAAAAAGGGCCCCCAATGGGATGGTAAAGGTATTAAATATTATATATATATATATACACACATAGAGAACAGGGCCTCCGTATTAATTACCAAATATGCCCTGAAGTCGTTTGCAATTTCACACTGACACAAACAACCGCTCCTTGATCAAACAAAGATATATGTCTCTGATGCAGCTGATCTGAAATTAACGTAAATATTGCATCAGATATCCATTCATATTATAAGCAGAGCAAGACGAAAAATAGATGTTTTTTTTTCTTTGCATCACAATGGCAACTGTCCTACCACCTCTGTACCTCTCCCCGCTCCTCCCACTTTCCCACCCATGGCTTGCCTCTCGCTACTTCACCTCCAAGGCCTCCACCTGGATCACCCACCCTACTCGTGGGCTGCTCCATAGCACCTCCTGCTGCTGGTGGTAGGGACCTACCTCCTCTTTTCTTTATGCTCTGTGTGTGCATGTGTGTGTGTGTGTGCAGAGCAGTGGTGAAAGGCAAAACAGGATAAGCATAGTGTCTCCTCTGCTTGACTGGACTCACTTCTCTGTTTGGAGGAATGGAGCTTTCTCTCCATCCATTTCTTCTGCTCATTTCCACACTTTCTCCTGCTTTTAACCCAAACTGTACACCTCCTGAAGGAAGGCCCAGTCCACGCGTACACAGGTGGGCACCTCCGCATTGGCTTCAAAAGTGCAGTGACTAAGTAAAAGGCCTTTTCCACAGCAGAAGTCAGGACCAGCCGCACATGCTGACGTGTGTTACTGCACTGGAATGACTGGATGAGCTCATGTGACTTAATCTGGCCACACAGGCTTTTCTAACAGCCTGGCCTATATACTTCACACCAGCAACCAATCCGAAATACTTCTGACGTTCTATGTCAAGATGACACATGGTTTGATTGTGTGTGTGTGTGTGTGTGTGTGTGTGTGTGTGTGTGTGTGTGCTGCTAAATCACACATAATGCGTGAGCATACATAACTGCAAATGTTGCACTGCCAATTTTAATTTCCTGTTTGTGAACTTAGCCTAGCGCTGTGTTTTTCTCTGCACACTGTGTTCTGGTGAGAGTTGCAAAAGTTCACTTCATGTTTTTTTTTTTGATCAACCACAAAAGTCAAATAACCAAGCCATCTGATAATCACAAGCAAATAAATGAGAGAGTGTCTGACGGTACCTGTAGGCTCTGCTGCTTGTCGTTGGCTTTGGGGGATTTGCGGCCAGTGTGTTGTTGAGACTGCAGTTGCTGTGACTGGGGCTGTTGCTGCTGCTGCTGGAGGAGTATCTGCCGAGCCACTTGGAGAGCCTAATAAAGAGAAACACATAAAAAGAATCAGTCCAATAGAAATTCTAGATATGTTAAAAGTCCCTTGAGGACACCTTGAGGCCTATTATCATAGCAGATGTATCTCCTTACAACAATATTCCCTTGGCCTTGTGATAGATAACAAACAAACATTACAGACCGTCTCTTTATACTCTCCCATTCAGAGACAAACATTTAAGGCTGCTATAAACAAATCCCTGCGCAAATACACCGGGAACAATGCTCAGACGTCAAAAGAAATTCACAGACAGAAAGAGTTAAAAAAAAAAAAAAAAAGATCAACTGCAGCCATCTAGAAGAAATATTTATCTGTTGATAAGTTGCACTTACAAGCAAACACAAAGACACTATCAGTGCTTTTGATCCTCCTTTAGCTCGGTCAAACTCCCCAAATAAAAAGGCTTTATGGCTGCTTTGAATATCTGCTAAAGGACACGGCCTTCTCAGTGGAAAACAAAATACAGTGCAGTCACATGTTTATTGCTCCAGCTACTCCCTTTTCCCTTACGATAAATAATCAAACATACCATCCAGAGCAAACAAAGCTGGAGAGAGCCGGGGGGAAAAAAACACAGTGGTCTTGAAAACGGTCAGCGATACCAAGAAAAGCAAGCGTTGTGTTCCCACAGTGAACTGGCCAGCCTCACACCTCCACCAGTAAACCATCTGGGTAAATAACTGGCCTCATTCTTTCCGTGTCCCTCAGACGATTGCTCCCACAATTAAACAAACAGCCGGGGCACATCCCAGCTCATCTCGCAGACGGACAATTTACAAGTTCTCCAGTCGATTATTTGAGTTCAGAAATTGTAAAGAAGTAAATGGCAGAATGTTTAACAAGATAAGTGGGAGAGCACAAAAGAAAGGGGAAAAAAAGTTAGAGCGACGTGTGAACAAGTGAGTGAAACCCGTGAAAGACTGTGTGAAAGTAAGATATCTTCAGGGAAAGGGCAAACAGAAAGCTCTGCGGACGGATGAAAAGATAGAGATAACTCTGAGAATCGGCCTTAGTGCCGGTAAAGTCTGACAATACTTTAAGACAGGGAGGCGAGAGACAGTTAGGGGTTGGAGCGAACAGCTGTATGATGGTCTGTGTGGTTGTGTGTGTGTTGACCCTCCCAAACACACGGCTGTCGGATGACATCATGACGCATAAATATGACCACAGGCTACAAAAGAGGCCACACTCCTGGCATTTCACCATGCTTAACTTAAACTAAAAGTGTATAAACTATCACTCTCTCTGTCTGTCTCTGTCTTTCTCCGAGCTCTGGTGTAAAGATAAATGACACGAGACAAACATATCTCATTCTGCATGCCTAACTCTCCGTGCTTTGAAATTTGTGGATGGGGGAACCCCCACAGCCAGCAAGTACACTCATAAAGAAAGTGTACAAATTGAAACTAAGAACTATGTGAGCAAGATTAACTCCCACACACAATTGTAATATTAACATCTTACATTTTAGGCTTTTGGCTTTTAACAATCTGAGAAATCAGAGATAAACACACAGTGTGAAGAGATCGGAAAATAACTATCGCATAGTCAAATAGAGCATGATGGTTTGTTTTTCATCACATTATGAAACCTTTAAATCATCAAAACAGATCAATATTTTTTTAAAAATAAAAACAAATATTGAAAGTCCTTGAAATTCAAAAAGCCCATTTAAAAAAGAAAATCAGTTATTCAAAAGTAATTAAATATCACCTTGATTTCCTCTCACAATAAACACGATTAAAAAAACAAACAGCTAAGAATAAAACTAAAAATAAGACATTTTAGCATTAAATCAATATGGAAAAGTCACCAGCTTTTGAAAAAATATTCTAGTATGAATATGTATATATTTTATTGTTGTTGATGTAAACTAAATACAAATTAAAAACAAAAACAATATGAACAATATTAAATATAATTTGGGAGATGTGGTGTAATTATTGATAATCTCCAATGACAATGATGTTGATTTTTAAATTTTTTGCCACTACAACCTCATAAACCTGAATGACTAAGACAGTGAAACGCTGATAATTCTTGAGGAAATTCTAGAGACCAAAGAAGCTGTAACAAAATCATTCTCAACGCCCAAGGCGTGGTATTACGGGCACTCTGAAGGGTAAACAAAGTTAGCTGTTTTCTTTTCCCCTGTAACTGATGACACATGCAGTGAAATGTGTGTGTGGCGAGTGTATGTCTGGGTTTACAAGCGAGGGTGTTGGAACAAAGACAGTTGAGTCAACAGGATATGATAGGAAATTCAGACAGTGAGGGATAAAGAGATACATTTCTGGGAAGTCTAACTTCATGATTATCTTCATGAAAAAAAGAAAATAAAAAAACTGCAAACTTGCTCAATGATCAGTAACCACAAGTAGATAAAGACACTGGGAAACTTTTGAAAAAAATAGCTATTAACAAGTACATTCATATTCGAACAATATATGAACAAAGTGCAAATAATTATCTCGGCCAAGGAGATTCTTTTCTCCATTTATTTGCCTGTTTGTCAGCAGGATTACGGAATAAATAGTGGCCCGATTTTCATGAAACTTGGTTGAAGGATGTAGCATGGGCCAAGGAAGAACATCTTACATTTCAGAGTGGATCTGAATCATGGGGCACATTCACAAATGATCTTTCACTTACGTTGACATTGTGAAATAGGGCATTTGTACTGCATTCATGTGGTGTCGGAATATTCGGAAGAATTAGTTTTCCGACTGGGAAAATTTGCATGAACTTAAGTCAGAACAACAACTTGAAACAGATATCAATGTTTTGTTTAAACGTTCCGAGCAATAAAGTACAACACATTTCTACTGTAGCGTTAATGTTGTTTTCACATTGCGACTTAAAACTCATGAACACACCAAAAGTTGGAAGAACGATTTCCCAACTTGGAAAATGGGACCATCCGAGGAGCATGTGAATGCACCATTGGTGCGGGTCTGCTCTCCGAGTGCCATTCTAGTTGTATTATGTTCCTCAAAGTAAGATTGTTTGCAGAGTATTAATCAAACCCGGCAAGCACCTGAGTCTGACCTTAGTACTGTCTTTATATACATCCTTTGGTAACGGTAGGAAAGTTAATTGAACGTGAGATAATTGTGACTGCATTAAGGTAAAGCCTCATGTGTTTAGCTTAAAGCGGAGGAGTAACATAATTTCATTAGCAACATTGCATGAAACATAGCCTCCTGCTATTCATGTCAACAGCTTCATTAAATGACTCTTCCAGTGGAATTAAAGGCAACAATTATGTCATCATGCACTGGGAAATATAGTCAATGATCTCCCCAAATGAATATGATTTGGTATGCTGTCTTAATCACTTTGCAAATCCAAAGATACAAGATGAGTAAAGGCTGCGGTTGGTACCGAAAATAAAGAGCCAAAACAGGGCGAGTGGGCTGAGAACCTGTGTTGTGAGGCCGGCTCCACGTTTAGGAATGTTGCCGTCATGTTTGTTATTTTCAAAAAGGCCACTGGAGCTGGTATTCCTTTGAGAGGCCTAATGCTGGGCTAAAATAACCTATTGTGAACTGTCACTGCGATGTTTACACAGCACCCACTCCTCTATATCAGAGCTCCCTCCCCCTCCTGCTCCTCTGGAATGTATCTTCTTTTGATCTTCCATTCAAAACTACTGGACTCTTGATAGACATGTGGGTGTAAGAGCTGCTCCAGAAAAATGCGATTAACTGGAAACTGATGACAGGCGCAAGGTATCTAAAGCACAGAAAGGGGGGGGGGGGGCGCAGCATGTTGTCTAGGTGCTATAATAGTCCAAATCAAGTGACAGATGAGGTTAATGTGGTCAGTAAAGAAATGTTCTGGCCAGATAATGATAACTACAGTAAGCCTGGTCTCACCAAATGGTGTCTCATTAACACAGAACTATCTTAAGTCATTTTGTGTGTTATCGCTACGTCATGGTAATATTAGATAATCACGGTCAGTGCTCCAGAAGTCAGGTGACGTAGTATAAAAAGCGAGGAAGTCTGCACAAGGAGGATGTTGGGGTGGATGGGTGAGCCAAAGATGAGTGACTTTCACCCAGGAGGCCGCTGTCCGTGTCCCGTGTCAAACCAAAAGTCAATAGTTGTCCGAACAACTCATGTACGTACCTCCATTTATGCAACAAACATCCATATTTGAACTCAAATCATGATCTTCTCCTAATCCTAACCAAGTTGGTGTGTTGCTTAAACCTACTCAAGGAGTTTTGTTTCATTTCGCAACAGCACTCGTTAAACGTGACGGTTTACGTTGACAACTTAACTTGCATTCAAAACTTATTTTACTTAACAAACGTCCTTATTTGAACCCAAACCATGATCTTTTCCTGAACTTTACCAAGTAGTTTTGTTTGAATTCACAACGTGAACCACATGCACCAGGGTTAGGGTCAGTGGCGTGCTATTTACACACCTCCCCGTCAGATCACATTGCTACAGTAGATTGCCACCAGAACTATACTGTATTGAAAACGGTCACGCGGACAGTATCATACTTTTATACTGTATATAGTATATTGTACAGTTTTTTTAAATAAGTTAGAGTAGGTAGTTCACTTAAAAATAATGGAAAAAAAGAACAGAAAAAAAGCAGGATTTGTGGTATGCTGTGTGCTGATACATACATTGGATGTGTGAAGGTTGCATCATATTATGTGTTAGCATACAAGACAGCAGCCCTATTATAATGGAAAACTGAGGTGGTTTGGGAGGCAAGCTTGTCACTAGAATAAGAACACAATGGCAGAGACATACGCCTACATCCACACAGCGCTGTGTGTGGGTCTACATACATGCACACCAATACACACACACACACACAGACACACACACACACACACACAGACACACACACACACACCATGGAGGGAGAGAAACCTCCAGGTGCTTTTGATTAGAAAACACCCTCCAGCACATGACAAAGGTTTTTATCAGCAACAAAGCCGGTGCAATTTGGTATCCTCGTCCTCTTTTATATTCCCCGTTTCAAATGTGTTCAAAGTTCACACCCTCTTCCCCCCGTTAACACAACTTCCTCAATAAACAACAGGCGTTTTTTTTTATCTGCATCTACTTTCACACCATATTAGCGAATAGAGGTAGGAGCGTCTCTTATGTCCCTGGGCTATCACGCTGTGATAAGGGAACTGCTAAGTACTGGATGTCTTTATGTGCAGTCTGCACATGTGGATTATTTACAGGCTTTGGGGTTTCCTGCTGCTAAAGCCAGCTCTGGGTGTCTTACAAATCCCAGCTCAGAGCATTGCCACACAGTCAAGTCTGCTCTCTGCTGAATCCCTCGCTGCACTACGACATAAAACAGACATATTGCAGATACGTCTCCCTTTAATCTCATTTTATGCAACTTTACTGACCCACAACAGATCTAACTCTGTGTAAAGGAAAGGGATCAGAGAGAATTTGCCTCAAGTGTGACGGACACACAGCACTCGCATCACATTTTGTAAATTACAGACAAATAGGAAGGCGACGTGAGAAAAAGGTCCAGAGAATAGAGATGTTGGTAAATGCAGAGGGGGTAATCATTCGGGGGTGTCTCCAGCGGGAGTCAGGCGGTGAGAAACGGGCCGCTGTTCTTTGTCCAGGCCCATCAACAGAGAGACCTCTTTACTTCTATAAACGTCCGGCTCCCCATGCCACAGCTGGGGAAGACCTTGAACGTGAAATGGTTTCAAGCAGATTGCTCCTAATTGCTAGAAGATGTGCGAGCAGGTGTAACCGGATCCCTGCGGCCACTCAGAGAAAGGGAGACGGAACGAGATGTGCATCTGCTTGTGTGTTTCTGCACTCGTGTGTGTGCTTCAGTGTATTTACTCAGCGGCCACGTTTTGCCAGGCTTTATTAGTCAGGAGAGTGTGGCTCAGAGACAGCCAGCAACAACACGACTAATAGGTTAGCTCTTAATGTAGTCCGGCTCAGAAGATGCCGGGCCCTCTGGTCCCGCTCCGCAGCCCTCTGTGGGGCTTCGACACCGGTGGCCTAAATGTCAAGGTTATCTGCGTGACTTTCCGACTGATCGCACGTCTAAACTCACCTGACATTTATCACCTCTGCTGTTTCTTAGTCTTTTTTTTTTTTTGCTTATGAAGGTTCCTAACTGAGTAAAAATGACCTAGAAGTGTGTAAGTCGCAGCCGTGATAAGAGCTGTTTGCATTCTCTAAATGCTAAGGAAAGGTGCTTCAATGCTTCCTTCCTTTACCAAAGGAAAGCAGATAATGTCATCCCGCAATTGCTTGCGGCAGCAACATTTAAAGCGATGCATGATTCGGCCGCCAACAACATCTGTCATCACTGATTAATTGTACAATATGGATAAATTAAAAACGTCCTTCTTAGGAGGTGTGATTTCATTTTGGACAGGAATCCTGACTTCTATTGTGCAGCATTGAGTTTATCACTACTAATTTTCTATGCGTTATAAATAAAGTTGCTTTTTTTCATCTTTATTCGTTGTCACGTAGTGTATGAGCAGTCGGATTGTGTTTTCCCAAGTCCTTATAAATACTCCTTTACATCTTCCCTTGACCTCATGACGCTCTCCATCGAGGTAAAGTGGTTCGGAAAAGACATAGTACAAAGTTTTTTTTTGACTAATCGACTGCAGCCCACATTCTTCTCTACCCAGCTCCTCCACATAAGTTGCTAACATGTTAAGCTAATGGGATGTCCTTCCAAACGCTTCCCAAGAAAGCAAAGTCTCCAATCATTTTATAAATTATAAGGGGCTATTGTAGCCAGTGATTCTATATTCACGATATGACAGATAGAAGATATGATGTTGGAGACGTGTTGACTATGCAAACATATAGTAATGGAATTCACTTGGAATACTTGTCATTTTAATTGAAATGCATATTATTTTTTTTTTTTCCGGAGGTGGGGGGGATTTTTAAACATGTAAGCGGATAAGTAGTGAGGATCATGTCTATTTATATTAATTGCATTTTTTTTCTTTCTCTTTTCCTCAGTAATACAGACATTTATCTGCAATGCAAAGCAGGGAAAGTCTGGTTTCCCAGTAAGTATATAATTAATGCCATTTCCAAAAAGCCACTCCACATGGAAAACAGGCCCTGATGCCCAAACCTTGCGCATTACAGGGCCCTCGCAACAACACTCTCCAGTCTGTGTTTAGATTTCCAAACTAATTCATGTAGAATACATAAATAAATCAGCGTTTTATACCCACTTCAACCATTAGATACCCTTCCTTTGCTGCACTTTTCAACTAATCTATTAATATTTATGACAATACTAAACATTTCAAATATCCACATTTAAAACAATAAGGCACTGTGTGTGTGCACTTACATAAGACAAAATCTGACTTCAATAAAAAGCCCATTTTGTTTGTCAAACACACCTCACCGTGTAACACCCCCCCCTATCTCCCCCCATAACAGGTAATGCAGTGCCCTGACAAATGTTTTTCGGCAAAAAAAATGACTGTAAGAAAAACAAGACGAAAGCAAAGTTATTAACTGTGAGTGAAGATAGAAGGGGGCTGTGAAGCAGGACTGATGATGGAAGGAGTGGAGTGAAAAGAGGGGGGGTGGGGGGGCAGACAGATGGAGGAAGAGAATAAGAGTGTGAAATAGAAGAGAGAGGTAAAAGGGAGATGGAAAGATAGGGGAGAAGAGGAGACTGTAGCAGAGGGAAGGCGGAGGTTCCAGGAGGTGCAGAGGGGAGGGTAAACAGTGCCCCAACCAGGCGGTTCGGGTGCTCGGAGCCTGGTACAGAGGGGTCACCCCCCACCCCCACCAACCTGGCGAGGTCAGCTCAGCTATGCGGGCCTGACAGCTTCCGTTTGCTGTGTGCTCGCCGTTTGTTTGGATTCCCCAGCCTTGCTTAGCCAGCAGCTTAATAACAGATGGCTAAAGAAGGCCTCCATTCAGAGTGGTCTGGATCAGAAAATCACACCAAGGAAAGTACACAAGCTGCAGACAAAACACACAGACACAACACGAGCACACACATGCAAATGACATGGATTGTCAGAGTTGCACATGCTGCAAATGGGAGAACGGCAAATAAGCTTTGCTTGCGGCAAACAGTTAAAATGCATGCAAAACACACAGACACGCGCAACAACATGTGTGCACACACACATGCAATGTGTTGTCATATTATACCAAACAACTTCCCGGGATGGTTAAATAACTGAGCAGAGCAGAGCGAAAGCATTTCCGTCCCCCGCCATTATTAAACGAATACTGTGTTTATTACAGCTTTAGTGCGGTGTAAACTCATAAACAGCCTCCCAGAGTACAAGAGGAGCTGTCAACTAAATATTGTTTCTCTCATGAGTCGCTCTTCCACCTCAATTACGCCTTTCAACTTCACAGGCTCAGTATGATAAAGTGGCAGTAAAAATCATTCACATTAATACACCATTGTGCATCTGCTGCTAAAGGTAATTAAAGAAGTAAATGACTCATAAGAAAAGACATATTAGCCGCAAAATGAAAGGCAACTGGGCTGCCTCATGAAAATATGTACCATTAAGATACTGCATTTTCATATTGGGGTAATCAGCTCCACTAGCCTGATGCTGATTTAATCCACTCCAGTGGAAAGTCCATCAGCGCACAGCCGCGTGTCACTGTCTACCCACCAAGAGCCAGGCATTCTACTTTAGCATTGCCTGTGAATGGCTCCACTAAAGGAGGGAGGTCACACGCAGGCAAATCAGTTGGAGGAGCAGTCAGTGCTTCGGTGTCATTTAGAGGCAGATGGAGAGAAAGAGAAAAGTATGGGAGTGAGGAGAGGATAAAATGAGCCAAAAAGAGAAGAAGAAACAAAAGAAAAAGAAAAAGCACAAACGATCTGGGAACAATGCAGCGGGCAGATCTCAGCAGCCCCTCTCTGCCTGACCTTAGCTTTCTGTTCTGAGCATATGATGCCTCAGGATGCCCACCACTGAATATAGCGATAATATCCGTCAAGTTGATAAAGTGGGAGGAAAAGAGCAGAGGCATGCCAACTGTGCTGGGGTACTTAGACGGACTGTTAGAAAACACGCGCTCCTCCCGATTGCCTCTTTGTTGGAAGTGTTGCATCACTTTGTAGCGGGGAGTGTTGTGCTTGGGAAAACGGGCGCTTCCAAAAACCCAGCGTGAGACCTAGAATACTGTGAGCAGATTTTATCATGCCTGAGTGATATTGTTTAGAATGGGAAGCTCTATCTGCCCTGGTCTCATAGACGGAGGACTTATTGATACGCTCGAGACTTCCGGGATACGACCAGTAAAACCCCCTAAATCTTCCAATTTAGTTGTGGTGAATATAGATGAATGTAGTCGACACGCAACTATAGAATAGTGCTTGAGAGGGATCAGACAGTTGTCCACAGCCATGCAGCGTCCCAGTGCTTGGGGCCTGAACTGATGGCCTGCGTTGTCAGCTGACCACTCTTCAGCCTCTGCACCACGGGGCGCGATGATTAACTCAGTGTGGATGCAAAAGTAACTCATCTAGATGAATAATCCCACTAATCATCAGTACAACAGACAACAAGCGTGACACTGCCCGAAGCTAACTTTGACTGTTCCCTTGGAGATGGATTAGAAATGACATCTGCCCAAGAGCAGACGAGTATCTTTCCAAAGTATCCCGTTTCATTAAGACACTGAAACTACGATCTTGAAGTCAACAGATTTCTGTTGTAATACCTAGCATTAAACAAATGCACCGTAGCCTTTATGGAAAGGCTTTCTGTGGCTTTTTGACTGTACATCTTTTCCCACTGATGCTCACTGCCTTGAACTGTCCTGACCTGAGACCTAACACATCAAGAGCTGCGGAGGGAGAATTCCCAGTGTATGTGTGTGTGTGCATGGAGCGAGAGTTCCTCTGAAAGGAGAGGATTTTCTATAAATCATGGGCCAGTCCAATTGGCTATGGATTGAGTTGCAGCAGGGAGAGGCAGCTCCCTGGGAATAGCAGTGTCTCTGTTGAAGTCATTCCAAGATGGGTAATATGATCCTATGCCGCCAGGAATAAAGAAAGGGAAGAGAAAAAGAGGAAAAAAAATCTGATTGCTCCGGCCATAAAGAGGAGTAATCTCCAGCAGGGTCAAACTCATCACCCGTCACACTGGACTGTAATGTATTATAGTCTCACCAGCAGATGATGTGACACATGGTGGGCCTCACTCTTTTGATGGTTCAAGGATTTCTTTTCTTGTTCAAGGAATTTTTAAATGTTATATTGACATAGTTGGAAGATGCGGAAGGTATATGGGAAAACAAATGAATGCCACTTCTGGTGCCAAGGAAAAGGAAGACCCTCGACTCGTCAATGGAAGCAATAAACTATATAGAGCTATAGATCTAAAAATCCAGTTTAATATTCTGCATAGGTTATTGTATAAATATCCTGTTAAATGTTGTAATGTCTGCGGTCTAAAGATATCACACAACACATCCACCGGACTGATGTTCCCTCAGTAAACCACTCCGTACAGCAATGATGGTAACTGAAGAATCCCACAGCCATAAAATATATGTTTAAGCAAGATAAGGTTTAACAACCTCAACTGTAAATCCAGTAGAGCATCTTCCCAACGTCTCGCCCAAAACTGTTACCTCATGTTAAGCTTCTTACTTCCGCCAAGGAGGTTATATTCTCGGTTGATTTGTTTGAAAAACTACAGGCCCGATATTCATGAAACTGGGTGGAAGGATGAAGCATGGGCCAAGGATGAACCCATTACATTTTGGAGCGTATACGAATCATGGCGGCGGGTTCACTTATGGAAAAGGCCATGGCGGAGTCCTGCGCTCTGCGAGTGCCCTTCTAGTTTACTTTGTGCTGACTAGCATGAAAATGAAATGAGACATGCTTTACATTACATGCATCAAATGTAACAGAACCCAATAAATGGCAAAAGAGGTGTGTACTTTGCAGCTCTGCATGGCTAAGAGTGGCAGCTAGTTTAGCCAACAAATCGGCGGCAGGGTTTCTCTCAAGTTAACTAGCTGATTAATGAACCTGACAATCACACAATCAATGGTGAAGCCCAGTGAAGAATTCAACTTCAATCCATGTCAAAGCTGCTCAGAACGGAGCATCTGAACCAGGAAATACATTTTAAAGAGTTTTAGGAGGAGCAGGGAATTGCAGAACATGTAATGTAAACTGATGGCAACGCTACCAAATCAATGAATACCCGTTTAATGACACATTCATTGGTTTCCCGTAGCTTTAAGGCAACAACTGATTCCAGTTTTTAAGCACAATCTGCCACCAAAGATCTTAGGCCATCAGAAGTACTCGTATTCATCTGGGACTAAAGATTAAATTGGCCAAGCACATTCACAGTTCACAATTCTGAGTGTTTATGGACTAACAAGTCGTGAAAAAAAGTCCTTTGAGTGTAAGCACTTTTCCGTACCACCTCAAGCTTAATTAACATGCGGAGTGCAGTGTGGTGACAGAATTGGCCGCCCTCAATCTGCCTGAGCCACCTTCAGCTTTAGTCGCTGAGACCTGCAAGGCTGCAGGCTTCAATAAATGTCGCAGGAGAAGATGATCACAACTCAAATTAAGTTATGCACTAAGCTTGAAGGGCTTACATAAACATGTGATGGAAATATTAAACAAACTGCGGGAATAGAAGTAGGAGAAAAAGTATAGTTTATAAAAAAAAAAAAAAAATAAAAAAAAAAAACAGGTCCTGATGCAACTTGAAAACCATTTGAATTAGTGCAATTGGGTGAATAATTTGCCCAGATGTTTAATTTTCATTGATGACTGAACATTGCATATATACAATAAATCACCAGCCCCCCGTTTTTCAAAGAGCGGCACTTAGTAGCGGTTGGTGTGAATAAGAGGTAAAAGTAAAATGCAGGTGGCAGAAGTAGCCCAAACAACAAGCACTGCAGGAACCAAGGGCATGTGGGCTATAGAGCTGCTAGGGTGGTGGGCGGGGGGATGACAGACTGCTGTTCAACTCCATTAGCTGCTATGTGAGAGGGGTGCATCTAGCAGCACACGACCTGTGAAGAATCTTAGATCTCACTCTATCTTGGAATGGGGATTGCCGCATTAATTCTAGGAAACTGTAATCTCTCAAGCAAATCAAATTACTCTCATTAAGCGCAAGAAGAAAACTGCCTCTGTAATAAGTATGTATAAAAAGTATTTATTGCCAATAATCACCTCTTTAATATGAGTTCGCTTACAACGGCTTTTTTATTTTTGCTGATTAAGTTTAAAAATGGGGAAACAAGGAAGGGCACATGCTCACGGACGCATATGTGTGGCTTTCACACACACTTTCAAACACACAAGCAAACACATACACTAATACACACCTCATGGAGTTTATGAGAGCGGTTGATACAGTGATTAAAGGGGAGGGTAGAGGGACACAGTGCTTGAGGGCCATGGAGAGGACGTGCCTCACCTAGTCATAAAAACACACCTCTGTCTTTAAGCCGGCACCAGAATCGCTCTCAGTGGGTTCACTCGGAGGTGAATCGCTAAAGAATTTATATGCAAAGTAGCACATGTCATCACCAGACAGTGCGCTCGCACACGTAGCGTTGCGTTGTAACTTGGCATACGCTCACTGACCGCCACATATTTGCATCGGTTTGTGAGGTTGACAGCCTGACCCAGGGCAACAATGCTATTTCTGAAATACACACAGCTGCTGCAAACTTTTTATTTTTTCATTCTCATTTGCATAATTTGTGTACCTACAAGCCTTACTACTCTACCAAACAGCCAGCAGTATGTTAATGTTATGCATGTATGGGTTTTTCAAACCGTAAATAAAGCTAAATAACATTGCGGGCATAATGACTCTGGTGGGAGGTGAAGTCTTTGCTCTTCTTCCAGGATATGACATCATTCCACAGAGCACAAACTGCCAATTATAATTGCCCTGCTGGTAAATGGAAGAGACGCAGATGTCCTCCAACCCGGTTTCTAGTATTTGATTCTTTATTCACATAACCAATTAATTACATCAAAAAAAAAAAAAAAAGACAGTTAACAAAAACACATCAAAATGGGTGAGGGAAAAAGGATTTGCCTCTACAAAATCAATTAGGACTGAGGGTCAGTGGGTCATTCATTTACTGGTTCAGCATAATTACCTGTTTTTCTTCCCCTCATTTACTTCTTTATTCATCTGGGACACTGATGTCCCCGCAAACCAAAAGAACACACTTTTTTTTTTTTTTTTTTTTGTGATTATTCAAATTAAACATGGATTCCTGAGAGAAAACATTGACTGACTACAATGCGTCGAAGCTAATATGCTCCGAAAACAAACTCCCCTGAAGCAAAATGAGGCAATTCTATTAGATGTCAGCATACATACTGTAAATTCCTTTTTAATTCTCCCAATCAGGTAATAAATAAATACAGAATCAAATTAGAAATCGCAATTTGATCCTGTGGAATATGAATTATGATGAAAATATGGCTCCATCTGATACGAGTGCTTGACGAGAGGACAGGTTACAGCAGTACTGTTGCCCTGTGGCTACAAATCTCTGCTGGTGCTTCTTTGACTGTCTATCAAAGAGGCCGCATCCACTCCTGTCTGTCCTGTCTGCTGGCTCATAGTGAATCGAAAGTGAGGAGTAGGATCATAGCTGACTACAGGCGTTCCTGTAAAGACATTTATAAACTGCATTGCTCCTATAGAAAGTCCAAGGTCTTGGACTTTTAACAGACACTTATCATGTTTAGCATATAAAAGGCGACTCGGTTAGTCTGCCTGCAGAACATCACGTTAACACTTTGTCAACATCCACCCGTAAAGATAATTATTTCGATTGCAAGACTGTCAAAATAAATATGTGGGGCAAGTGGCTGCTTCCTGGCTCACGCTCAGGTGGTTAAAATAGACTGAACACATATTAATAGAGTGGTGGGTAACTTTTTTTTTTTTTTCCCCTCTAGCTTACAATTTCTTTTTTTTCCTTTGGTGGTGAGTCAGCGAAAAGGCAGGAGCTGTGGCTCCCCACATCGCACCTGCCAGTAAGTGATCCTTTTCTCTCCAGCCAGAGAGGCTGCTGGGATGTGCCAGGACATGCAGCTGTAGCGTGAGCATCTAGCCCCGCCGCTCCTACAGGCAGGGCATGCAGAGGTGCAGAGGTGCAGAGGCACACGCGGCACTTTTTCATTCATTACTTATAAGGCAAGCAAAGTCTTGGAATGAACTGCAGACTTTATCCAGAGCAAATGTGTCTTTGGGCAAAATGATTGATTTAAAAGGCTGAATGAGAAGCATTTTCCTTAAAAAAAACAACAATGTATAGATTCATACAAAAAGAATCCCTCTCGATCATCACTTATGACCCACCATAAGTGTGAGGTGGTGTCTGTATCTGCAGAGACCCTGCATCCCTCTGACTGAATTTTTTTTTCATTTTGCTCTGTTTGGGACATTTCTGGGTGTCAACCTCTATAAAAACATAGCGACCAGGTGCCAGATTGTAAGGATGCATCCAAGAGGAAGCCACAAAGCAAAAGTGAATCTGGGGTTGGCTTTCACCCAGTAGCAAGCGCCTTGACCCTCAGGGGCCGTGCGATTCTGGTGTAGTAGAGCCGGTGAGGGGGAGGGGCCAACTCTGAATGTTTTTGTTTAATAACCACATCTGACAAATCACACCTATTCTGCCTTCAACGGAATAATCGTCACTTAACTCAACAATGAACCATTTCAGAAACATTTGATCGTGATCGAAGTGATCCTGTGTTGTTTTTCTTGCGATCTTGGTTGTACCGGCGCCAGACGGACGAGGAGAGGCCTCAAGACAGAACAACAGAGCACAGGTGACTGTGATAATTGACCAAGATGCTGCTACCACTGAGTCCCCCGTCCCCTCACCTCCGAATCCCAGAGGCCCCGTTTTCAATTTAACACGGGACTTGACCAGATATCCCTCATTGCAGGGCTAAGGCACATCTTTGACACTTTTACATTAGAAGCACAGCTTTCTGCAGATTAAAAACCTTCCCTCTTCCTCTCTCTTTCTCCCGCTGTATGCGAGAGCGGTGTCCATTTCCTGCCCCCCCCCCCCCCAAATCAACCACAAATAACTCGCAGCCTCCTGCGCCTATCTTGATTTCGCTCCAGAAGATAAGGACACCATTTATTGTTTTCATTGAGCTTGAGTGCTAAGACAGAGAGCACTGAATTACTCTCAGATCGAGATAAATACACCACAAATCGCTAATTCAATCCGTCTTCGATGCCGTTGATGTTTTGAAGAGGGGGGGGGGTAATCAAAAGATTGTGCTGTGAAACCGGAGTCTGGTGGTGCGATACCGGCGAGAGACCTCATCAAATTGAGAAGAAAAAGCTAACTGTAACCGGAGTCAGAATTCCCTTTGGAGAGGCAGGGCGCTGGTACAATATGGCTAAGTATTAAATATGGGCTTTTATTTGCATCCTTCATAGCTGTGATAGAAATGGATTTATAAGAGGACGGTCTAAATATGGGTCACAATTTGGGCTCTTAGACGTTCATCACACAAAGAAGAGTGGAAAATGGAAAAGACAATAACAATACATACAATACAAATAGCTGTTTACGTGGCTAATGAAAATGAATATTCCGGCTTACATGCAGCCGCTGTTTCAAAGTTTTCCAGTGGTGGCGGACTGGTTCCTTCAACGACCTTCTTTGAAAAAAGGTTGGCATTGCGATATTTGCACATATCCAAAAAACCTGTTGATATCCAAGTCTTTCATAAAGTTTAAACGTAGGTGTGTTTCTCCTTCGGAGCAGCAATGTGGGCCTTTCTTTTGGACATGCATCGTGGGTGCTCGTGACGGTGCGGCGGAGGTCGGTAGACAGACAGAACACATCACAAATCCAAAGAGAGAGAGAGAGAGACAGAGAGAGAGACAGAGACAGAGAGAGACAGAGAGAGAGACAGAGACAGAGAGAGA
>CALSBV010011423.1:1986108-2030641 GCA_943590825.1 Bovichtus diacanthus | reverse complement strand
AGAGAGAGAGAGAGAGAGAAGATTCCCTGTTAAAACAGAGTGTATGCTAACAGAATGTTTATAAACTCTAAATATATTTAGTGCTCTGATAACAAATGTATTCTTTGAGTTTGAAACAGTAGCCTTATGTTGTTGTTATTTAGCATGTATGAGGCTACTGCATGGCTAAATCAAATGAGTAACCATGATTTTTAACAGCCTGCATACAGCTAACAGAGCTGGCCGTAAACAGGCGAGAGGCCGGGTGTCGAACGCTGCGTTAAAAACCCCTAATGACACTTATATTCCCTAAGCGTTGTATACACGTCCAAAAGAATGCTCCTAACACCTGAATAATGTTGGCGTATCACACAATACTACAGTCAGAATAAGGCCTAATTCAGAATATCCAGACAGAACACGCTGTTTACATGACCTCCATACGATTCAGAATATTGTCACATTCGGAATAATCGTGGAATATTAACGTGCATGTAAACCCAGTTTACAAGGTGTGTGGAGAGCAGCGCTGCCCCTGGTAGTGGCGGCGTGGTGGTGAGGGGCTGAGGAGTGGAGCGTATTTACTGATGTGGTTATCTTGTCCTGTGACAGGCAGGACCACTCAATCAGCCAGCGACGGCCGGGCTCAGGCAAGTGTTACACACATACTTCTGGGGAGGAGGCGTCAGCCAAGCCAAATCTGATCAACAAATGCAGTTTCCCTGTGCCACAGCTATCTGGAGATGGAGATGATATTATCTGGAAGTGCGTAAAGTGATGGAGGCAGCACGGGGAGGAAGCAGAGACCGACAGAAAGAAAGAGAAAAGGAGACGGCGTGAGACCTGAAGGTGGAACCTCCTCCAAGGCTCGGCTTCTTAAAGGCAAAGTGTCTCTCCACTGGAAAACAGGGAGATAACACACGCTGCTGTATTTTAATAAGAACCGTGAGCCTCGCAACACTCCCTTTACCAGATCAAAGAGCCAAGCATTTATATGCTGGAGACAGCCTAACATTAATTATCAAAAACTGGAATTAAAAAATAAAAATTTGTCCGTCGAATAGAGTTACATACCAATTAAAAACACAATCCTGGCAGAGTCTAACTGACATTTCTAATGATTCCTTTTTAAAAATTACTGACGTCTATATGTTATTAAAAGGTTACGAGAAATTTGCATTTAGCAATGAGGAAAAATAAATATAGTGTTGAGTGTGCAGATAAGAGCTCAGTAATTAGGAGAAGGCATTGCGGTGGTGGAAAACATTTGAAGAATAAACCTGGACTAGTTTGCTTCTTTCCCTGTTGCCCTAAAGATATTTTACATTATTCAATCCAAAATACCATCTTTCTGATTCTAACTTTTCTTTTTGCATGTTAATGTTTAATAAGAGCCCTTGGCTATCTATGGGCACAATTATTAGATATCCGCAGAGAGAAATTGAAAAATTAATCATACTCTCAATTTTTGTACTGATCTGATCCATTGGAAATGGCTCTAAGAGCTGTGGCTTCCCCTCTGTCACAGGCTCCATCTAAACACAATCAATCCGCTGCCAGAGAGGGGATTGCTTGTGAAACAAAGACAATTGCATCAATACAGTAATTAACAGATTATTTATATGTTGGCACTGATGCACCACAACACTGATGAGCCTGTTGCAAGTGGTTATGATTACAGAGATGCTTCTCCCTGGCCTAACATACGAATCGTGTTTAATGATACGAAGTTTTATACAAAGTAGCTCAGTGGGGATTCTCCTGACTGGACGTTGTGTCAAAGGGTGCAGACAGCGGGAAAATATCTCTCTATTGGCCCAGAGCGTTACTGTTAGACGACACATTCTTACACACTCCTCGGATTGCATGTAGTGCCATAACAGGATACATATTCACCGACAACAGTTGCTTAGACCAGGTGCAGTTTTCCGTCTATGCAACTTAATTACCCACGCGTGGGCCCTGTAGGTTTTCTATAATCCTTGTTTTGGCCCTCGCAATCACTGTATGCAATCTATGCTAATATAATGTGCTGGGTAAAACAATATGCTAATGTGCAGGCATAGCAGCATCAAGTTATAGTTGACAGAGGGATATATTCCACACTATCAAGTTTCTAAGTGGCAATTTTAGCTTTTGAAAGGCACGTATAGAATGAGGTATTATGCATGATGAGTCAATTACCCACATTGTGTCAAGTGATGATAACTAACATTTCAGTTCTGCTCAAATACTGAAATTCTCAAGTGCATATATTAGCATACATATACTCAAAATATTTACAAGTTTCAAAAAATGTGCAACTTATTGGTATTATTCTATCTACAAAAGCACTGCATCAAACAACATTGTAATAATTATTATTTACTGATGAGACAAATGTCAAATTAATGCAGAATTGCAGCTGTAACCTTTATACAATATGAGGATTTATCCTTGCAAAAAGCAACATAGATAGCAGTTATCTTCGGCAGTGGTAAGTTAGTAGCTGATGAATGGAAAGATGATGTGTTTTGACAGAAGCAGGGATAATGGAGTTAGAATTTTGCAAACTAAGAAAAATTCAGATAGCAATTAGTTGCCAAACATATCAATCGCTAATAACACTGCAGCGTAATGTAGCCTAAGCAAATGTGGCCAAATTAACTGGTAGAATTTTAAATGATTGACAAAATTCAGTACCATTAGATAAACGTAAACTCATTTTGTGTTTCATCTGTGTTGTTTCGGACCACCGGCGGGTCATCTGAAGCACTGAATTAATATTTTTATTGTAGGCAGTGTGCAGAATCAACGCACACTGATAACTGATTTATTACCGAGTAGGGAATAAAATAAAGGGAATAAAATAGAATAAAGGGATTTGTAAATTAGTATCCTGTAAAAATGTGCATCTCCGTTTCTCAAAGTCCAAGGTGATGTCTTTAAACGTTTTGTTTCGTCAGTCCCAAGCCCAAAGACATTCACTTTCCAATTATACAAAACACAGAAAAAGCAGGAAATCTCCTTATTTGAGAGGCTGAAAACAGCACTTTCTGACATTTTTGCATGGAAAATGAAAAGTTAGTGAGCTATCACTGTTCTCTCTATTGACTAATCGATGAGTAAAACCAACACCGCAGTAACATTAAACAGTAGACTGCATCCTGGGACTTGAAACCAGTTCACCTAAACTGCTTGATCAATTGTTTCCGGTATCACAGTTTTATTAGCGTTTTCCATATTAAATGCAGCATTGTGATGGGAGAGACATTACTTGTGTTTTGTGTGTCTGAAAACAAGGCCAGTGATGGATCTTGTGTGCTCTCCCCTGCCTCCCAGTACACTCATGTAGGCCTTACTCAATTTCCTCTACCATGCTTCAAACTCGACCCCCCATCCCACACACACGCACACACACACGCACACAGAGCCCCCGGACGGAATGCCCTCCTCCCTAAACAACTCTTTCTTTAACATCGGCCCAGAAGCAGGTCTGCTGCCTTTCGTCCACTCACTGTCTCCTAAGGCATGTCATCCAGCTCTAATCAAGCAAAAAATGGTCATAAATATTTCTTTCTGCTAGATTTCACATTCACATTTCACGCAGGGACATGATATTTTCCCCCTACCTCCAGGGAGTACCTAATGCAAAAAACAGTTACTTATATTCAAGGCTCATGTTCCTTCAGTCAAATGAAGAACATATTCCCCGTTTGAAGGGAAAAACAAGGGGGAAAAAAAAAGGGGGGGGGGGGGAAGAGGCGGGGGGAAGACATAAAGGACCGTCCTATTTTCTGTGCCATTTACTGGCTAGTACTTTCACAGCCATCCCATTACATCATGTCAAAGATTGTAAACAAGCAAATAACAACATCAGAGACCACAGGGAGGGAGCGGCGCACATTGTCCTGCTCTGGAGGTCTCTCTGCCGCCAACTGAGGAGGAAAAAAACATTTGTTTTTACTGTCCATTTAAATAATGTATCTCTTTTTTTGTAGAGAGAAAAAAGGTTGCTCGAGGATTTATAGGACCCATTGTCTCTGGCCTGGCTAAGTATTTATGGCATATGTCATTCACAGGATGCGGAGGTGCCATCACTGTTATTTATGACGAGACATCCCATCACGGCATATCATTCTCTAAATGGTATAAAAGCTATTCACCAGTGAATACCGACCTGTGCCATTTTTCTCTCAAATAGAGGCCATGTCACTGCTGAGCGTGCAGGGGGGTTGTTATTAATCACTGATACATACTTTGATGGGTGAATACATGTCAAACAATCAAATTTACTCTAAGAGATCTATACATGGTGTGGCTGTCCATGCATATTTACTTCAACGAAGGCTCATTTGATCATCAGCATCGGCCATTTATCACATTCCACCCTGTCAGCCAAAAACAGAGCTGTCAAATTTGTTTTTCTGTATCACAGAAAAGGCGATGTACAGTGTACACTAGTGATGTAATAATGACTGAATGTCATTACTACTACACAGGTTAAATTCTGTATTAAATCATTGTGTTGTTAGTACATTATTGTCAACATTAGCTCTATAGTTAGCAGCTTTTCAGCAGTTTACAGCAATAAGGAACAAATGAACCATCTGACTAAAACATCATTGTATATTTTGATATTTTAAGCCTTGAAATGGTGGTGATGGTGTCACAATACAGGGGGTTCTCTAATGTGTCAAGTCACATATGAATAATATGGGGGGGCCTCTGTGCGGTCTTTTTTTTAATTATTACTTAAGTAGGCTTGTTTTCATCAAATGTATTTTTCCTTACAATCGATGTACTCTTTCAAATTGAAGCAACATGTATGTACAAAATATAACGTTGGACTTTGACATTTAATAGGCCAAACAATTAATCCATGAATCTAGACAATGATCAACAGATTAATCGATGACGAAAATAATATTTAACAAACTTCATCGAAGTTTGCTCAAGTAAATTCAGTGAAAACACATTTTCGATAGGTACAGGTAAAATAAAACATTATATATGTCTGCACTCCTTTCTTTTTAAGCCACTTTATCCCAGTTGCATCAGTCAGCTCACCATCAGTCAGTTTAAATCTACTCTTTAACTTTAAGTCCTCTTTATGCTGAGACGCAGGGGGCACAGTTGTCTCAGGGCGCTCTGGGGAGCAATATCTGCAGTCTGTGTGCTAACAAACGGCAGCAGGTGGGAAACAGGCATTTTGCTACCATCACCTAGCTCCCCTTAGAACCCCAGCACTCCCCCTCTGTCCCCCAGCATGGCCAGTGCTTGCAGAGAATGAACACTGATGTCTATGACCCGCATTGTGCCAAGAGATTATGAATAAGATATAAAAGCGGAGCTCACTACAGGATTTTCACATTAGCCTGGCTGTGTAGGTGATGCCCTCTATGCATACATGTATACAAGCAAGTGCACGTGCTTGTATGTATCATGTGTGCGCACACATTTCCCTAAACATGCAGGCGCACACACACATCAACACTGGGTCTCCACAAAGTCAACTTTTATACCTTTATAGCCGTTCACATGTGCACTCAAAAGATGCCTTAATCTGCAACAAGGATTAGGCTTTATTGAAACAAATAAGTGTTTTAAGAGGAGACAGTCCCGGTTTCAATTTCAATAGCTCATTTAACCCTTATCTGCCCAAATCCTTGGGGTCCATTCTATGTTAATTGGATCTACATTGCACTAGCATTGGGGGTGTTAACAAGCACAGCCTATGAATATTAATTACCCTGAAGTTTTCTGCACAGGAAAGACTTCACTGATACATATTAATTCTATGAAGTTTTTAAAGTAGTGCTCTCATTAAAAATGAATAGGCCATGCGCTTGAATGTTTTCCCAAGAGGAATTGTGCATCCTTAAGTCTATCCCTAATAAATTGGGTCAGATTGGCTATCCTTAAAGAATAGCTTCTCCTTAAAATGGCATTATTATTCAACTAGATGTAAACATTCCAATCGCGTGAAGAAAAGCTTTTGTTGGAACAGGGTTTTGACAATGGCTATTAAAGCCAGTCATGTCTGAGCGTGTACTTTCCCAACCACAGTCTCCTGAGGCCCTGTTAAAACGGTTACTTATTTACAACACTAAACACACAAGTTGTTCAGCTAAGCAGCGCAAAATTACTCTGTGTGCCAGTGTGTGTGTGTGTGTGTGTTTGTGCATGTGTGAGGATTTGTGTGTGCATCGTCTTGATGTGGTGCATTCAGAGGCAGTTGTTGGCACTACTTTAAATAAAACATTGAGGATGCATTAGTCCTCCCGCTAGGCGAGGCCTCTCTCTAAGCCATTTAATACTGAACTGACGCAGACGTGTTTCCCTGTCTGCCTCCAGCCAGCTGCTTCAGACACCTGCTCAAAGTTTAGAGTTGCCCACTTCAGCACAAACACGCAGCCATCAAAGACCATCCGGGCGCCACACAATGAGAGCCACTTCACTCTTCCTAATGATACCAGCATACACTGGCATCATTTACATGGGAGGCATTTGTACGTGCACACGTCTTTGAGAGGTTTCCTCATCCACACATTCTTCACAGCGACACACACTTTATCAAGCCTTAAAGACTGAAGAGGCCGAATCAGTTTTTCTCCGACTACGTGAACACGCGCACAAAACCAGATTAATATAAGAAATCAGTTTAGGAATTGGACGATGCCAATTCACACACAACTGGTAAACAACGAGCGGCAACCTCTGGGTCTGAAAAGTGAAGCCATTGCAGAAGTGCCTAAAAACTTCTAATTTAGGCAAAAAATCTAAAAATCTTTCTAATATTTAGTGTGTGTGTGTGGGGGGGGGGGGGGGGGGCGCGCGATTCCACTGGTTGCAAAAAGAAGTCAGATTGTATAGAAGTCTATGAGAAAATGTCTGTACTCCTCACTTGATTTATTACCTCAGTAGACATTTTCCTGATAAATTAATGGTTTCAATCGCGAGTCTTTTTCAATACAACATGATGTTCATTTTGTAAATTATGGTCCCATTTTCAGTAAAATAGACAATAAAGCAGGGTATTCTCGCGACAAAAGCTGTTTTGGTATTGTCCATGTTTTATTCTTAGAACTTTAACCATGTCGCAGTGTGTTTTAAATTCATGAAAGTTAATTGTAACATGTTGGTCACCTAAGAATGTCTTATTCAGCGTTGTCGTTAGCGCCACCCTCTCGTGTCACTGCCGGTTCCAAAAAAACAAAAAAAACAAGCCAAAAACCAAGATGGCAACTGCGGAAAATGCTAAACTGGAAGCTTCAAAACCGTAGTTCTACAAACCAATGGGTGAAATCACAGTGACTACGTCCACTTCTTATATACAGTCTATGGTCAGCAATCAGATTTGTCCCCTTCCAGCAACCATATTTCTGAACCAGCATTTTCACATGTCCAATGTTTTTTTTTTTTGCTAATATGTTATATAAAGAATCTGCTTGGTTATGTGATGCTGGTGCATTTAGAGGTTTGTTTGTTTAGCTGGAGCAATTGCAGTGAGTGGACTGTAGACTGTGAGCAGTTTTTTCCTCACTCTGTGCTCATGTTTGAACTTTTTACAAATTGCCTATTGTCTAGCTGTCCTAGCTGTCCATCTTTGTCATGCAAATATGCACACTAAAACCTGATAAACACGCATCTCTTGCCAACTAAATCTGAAAAGGCATCATTCCGTCTCCATTTTGGCCTTCTGTCCACACTGAGCCACTTGTTTTTTCTTTCTCACAATATCAGAGCTTTACACAAACGCTCTTCAGAGTGGATGAATCTAAGCTGCTGGCTTAATTTTAAGAGTGGACAGAGAAAACAGACTAAATAAATAAAAAATTTGCATTGAATAAAATGTTTTTTTAAAAAAACATTTTGTGTCCTTTAACTCTCTGTAATTGCTTGTTTTAAAAGAAAATGTAGCCGATCATGTGATATAAGTCATTTATTAAATGTGGTTCAAAGAGCACAACATAGTGATGTGATTGACATCTCAGTTCAGCAGCAGAGGAATTAATGTTAGCCTTGGTTAATAGATAGCATTTATGGGCCATGATTAAATATTTGTTCAGTTGTCTGACAACAGGAACAGAAAACTTTGACATTGAAATAACTGGAACTGTGTTTGGCTGCATTGAAGCACAATATAAGTGATGACGGTGAGCAGGAGGGTTAATCAGCTGACCATTGTAGAACAACCAGACTGTGTCTGACCTGCTCCTTACTTTTTATTTTGTTGTTTGCCAACCAAACACAAAGAGAGGAAGAGATTAAGGAGTTTACATAATGTGTTGGTCTTTCGTAAAAAGTTTCCACTCAGGTCTTCTTATGCACAAATTGAAAATGTGCATCGGAAACAGGTTGATGTAAAATCACCTTCTGCCTTCTTCAAATGATAAAGGAGAACTGTAATTACTAAAAGGACGCCTTTAATACCAGGTGGTGACTATTATGTTACTCTAGAGAAAGTATAACAATCACATTACTCAAATGCATGTTAATACACTTTTTGTTTCCTTTCTTTTGTGTTGGAATGAGATGGAAACTGAGATGTGAGATATATGTGTGTGTGTGTGTGTGTGTGTGTGTGTGTGTGTGTGTGTGTGTCAAACAACTCCTGTGATCCCCCTCCTGCTGCCCACATAAGCAGGGTGTGTAAACAGGATGTCGACCCGAGCAACAGTCAACTATTTTAAACTATGGCTCTGGCACACATGCAACCTGCGCTTCATCTCTTCCCAGTCGGAGAGCGTCGGCTGGAGGTAGACTCAACAAAATGGATGAGTTCATGGGCTGGCTGTCTTGGAAGGCATTCATAAGACAAAGGAGCGGTGCAGGGTGGTTTACCTCCCAAAACCTCACTAACAAAACCTGGGTGACAACAGGATTTGAAAAGTTGTACCTAGACTAAACAGATTTTTTTTTCTGATTAGAAAAAAGCATGGAGCTGTGTTTAAAAGGCAATATGATTCAAGAGGAGCTTAACCCTGAGTGAAAACAGTCGTGATATGTTCAGTGAAACAGGCCAGGGTTTTTTTTTCCCCTTTAATAATTATTTCCCCCTTTTTTCGACATAGCAGCGCATCACTGATCAATTTTCACCTCCATCTGTGTGATTATTAATCAGATCACACATCAATTGCCAGAACCAGCAAAGAAATTCAGCCTGTAATAAAACTGTCATGTGCTGTGGTATAAAGACAGATGTTGCCAGTTGTGTGATAACATAATTAAACTGTTCAGTGAGGGATTCCATAAAATTATTCAAATTGGACGAGCACTATCATTTTACCAATAAAGCAATTTAGGGCAATATGCAGTGTCATAACACTGATGTTATCCTCTCCGCCAGATTTTCCAATAAGTTGGAGCCTCTGCTTGGCCTCCTGTGACAATATGAACAGTATACATGAAGATACCTGAGAGCTTCGAGAGACGGAGGAGTATGCACGGAGAGACCGTGGGGACTCTGATGCTTTCAGTTTGATCGGCTCTGTGGACGCACACTTGCCAAACTGTATGAGTGCACGAGTTAAGCCTCTGTCGCACATGGTTCCCGGTGAATTACTGCGATAACCTTTCAGGCACAGCTAGTGATTTTCACGATTCACACATGCACATGCCAATGCCAAAATAGATGGCGCAAGGGACGGTACAGCAGATGGGGTGAATGCGACACTTATGGATGCCAACCGCCGGAAAACTCAACAGAAGAAGAGGCAAGGCCAGATGTATGTGTACGCGACGGGAGACGTCTGTTTTTTGTTTTTTTTTGTCAACAAAATAACAACAGAAATGTTAGCAAATCGTGAAATGCTAAATCTTAAACTAGTCGCGGATTCAACTATGTAATCAGCGGATTCATCGCTTGCTTACAGCCGGTCCGGTGTACAAGTTGAAACCGGTTTGATTTTATGCAAATAGGCTGAACCGCAATTTGTCATTATTACACGTTCTGGCAAATTAGTAGGAAGCAAGTGCCGTCATGCTGCTAACGCCGGAGTCAAGGCGCTAAATCCAACTTGGAACATGGCAAAGTTTTGGAATAATAAGAGAGCGCCAGATCGCTGCGTGTGTGCTCTCAGTCGTAGCATAGCGGTACCGACATTTTCCCTGAAATGTTACTAGGTCTTGAGGTGGGAAATTGGCAGCACAGATTTCCCCTGAATATCGATCCCTGCTCCCATTCACACATGACCCCATGCCGGAAATAGATAGCTGGCATGTGTGAAAGGGACTTCAGATGGCATGACTCATGAAGTAAGCACACGCTCAATGGGATAATGCACCACAGTTATCGGTCAAAAAGCACCCGGAGCAAAGAGGCCTTTATTACACTTGTCAAATATTCAGCACTGCACAGATATATAACTCTGCAGTAGAGCAAATACAGAGATACTGGCAGGAATTCAATTCAAAAGAGCGGCGACAAGGCTGCATTCTTCTTGTGAAACACCATATTTCAATCCGGGCATAGCGCTCGCTCCCTTCTTGCCCTCAGCTCTGTGGCAGCATACATGCGATTAGCAGAGATCTGAGGCAGCGAAGGCTCTCTGGCCTCCTCTCTGACCTGACGCTGTTAACTCCCCCAGCCTGACCGTTAGCCCAAATGTGGACTGGACGCCATAAACCAGCAGGCCCTGCACTGGCAGGCCTGGCCTTTGGGCCTCTTTTCTGTCCGTGTGTTTATATGTGTACTGTATATCTGTGTGTGTCTCTGGGTGTGTACCTGTTCTGACTGTGATAGTGAGGCTTATCATCTAGCACCTCCCCCCGAAGCGGCGCTTGGTGACGGTGGCAAAGACGTGCATTTCCACCTTCTCAAGCCTCCGCAAGGGACCATGTAAGCCCCTGCATTATGCAAACAGGAAACCTGTGCCCGCTCAGCTCTTTCTGCGGCCACTGTTATGCGTGTCTCTCTCTCCTCTCTGCACACGCGACGCGACGGACACCTCGACCACGCAGGCAGAGAGGGAGAAGAAAAGAAAAAAAAACACAATTGGCTGGCCTTATCTTGCGATGTGTAACAAAGCTTTAAAGGCACTTGTTTGACAAAGCAGACTGGATGGATGTGTATGCAATAAAAGAAAAGCAATTATTCATCTCATATTTTTTTTCTTTTGAGATATTGTTATGGGGATTTGTACAGTATCACTGAGAGGAAGAGACAGGCTGATATTTTAGAAATCGCTCTAACTTGATTCAAAGGGCTCTTCTAACAGGCAGGATATTAATATTTAATGCTCTATAGTTGTATCAGTTAAAGCAAATTTCAAGTGAAGGAATCTATTGCATGGTTAAACATGTGAGATGTTAGAAATGCTTTGCTGAAATTGACCATATATCACAGGATATATGTGAGTGTCCTGAAGGCAGCAGCTCAAAAAGCTAAGACAAAATCATTGTTTATTTGACTGCGACGCAACACAGCTCCCTGTTGCAAAATCATTTAAATCACAAAACACTTGCAACACTCCCCTTTCGTACTATTGTTTTTGTTGTGTTTTTTTGCTCCCCTACAGTATCTTCACTTCCTCATGAGGATAACGTTAAAACCACAACTTCTGCAACGCAAACAAAAACACAGAGAAAATGCAACACAGTCTGGGGCAAACCCTTGAAAAATATGTCATATTCATGTTATTAAAAAAAACAAACAACCCGAGCGCAGCCTGAAAAAGCTGCAAGACGCACAACAAGCATTTCGAAGCACGCCTGAATGTCTAACCGCTACGACACGACCGGTATCACTTTGAGTTCCTCATAAAGTGGAATCTGCAACATTTCCACAGCATCTTAGAGAGAGAAAAAGAAGAGAGACGGTGCCTTCCTTTCATCCTTACTTCTTAACAAACAGTATTTGACTTACTAATAGAGATGCTTAAATCGAGCTTATGGTCCACTTCCCCCAAATCTGACTAGTCTACAAGATGAATTCCCCTGTCAGAATGAAGATGATCAAACAGATTACAATTATTTCATCCCCCATCTTTATTAATGAGGACTGTCTTTCATAGTTATGTTCCCTAATAAGAATAAATGATATGCCACTGCCAGGTTTGTTGTTCCCGCTCACTCAGGGGATTCTCACACGTTTGCACTTTAGGTCAGAGACGATTCTAGATTGATTTTTGCGTCACCAAAAGGGCTAATAGCATATTGGATGTTGTGAAGAACAAAAGAATGCAAAGAAAAAAGACCTTCAGTGTGTCAGTTAGATGCGTATTAGTTCGAACCGCAAATACGACTTAAAAGAAAAGACTCTGAAATGCCACAAAAGTAAAAAGTTATCAAGTAATTGAGCGAAGATCGTAATGCCCTGGGGACAATTAACATGGTTCATGGTGCATGAGTGAAAATCCTGGGTTAGTCTAATGGGAGAATAAAAAGACTGCCTGCCTTCCCAGTAACACTAGCCTGGTAAGTAGCCTATCAAAGCCCAGCGTCAGGAGCTGAGAGTGAGACATCTCATCCTCCGTCCCCGTCCATGCGCCATTTATCACACACAACAATTAATACGCCTCCCTCTGTTTTGACTCCGACCGCAGGCCACAGAAATTAACTACTGGATTTGTCCAAAAGGCATGAAGCAAAAAGATGAAAAAAAAAAGAAGAAAAAAGCGCTTGCTATTTACCACAGTAGAAAGCAGAGGGCAGAACATGCGACTGTAATACACTGAATTGGGATGGAGTGGGTTAGCTTGTTTCTCCTTCCTTTTAAATGCCAGGGCAGATCGTGGAGAGTAATAGTTCTTTCTGGATGACTAGAAAACAGGGAGCATGCTTGGACGACCGGCTCTGGTCTAGCGGGGAGGCTTTATTTCCATCCCTTCTTGGTGTCAAGTGCACATCCATGACACATTTCTCTCTCTCTCTCCCCCCCCCCCCTCTCTCTCTCTCTCTCTCCCCTGTGTCAATTCATCAAAGTTGTAACCCTGTTGTCTTTGCAGAGCGAATCAGAATGTGCCCCTGGCAAAGAATGAAGGAAAAGTCAACAGGAATTAAGTTTCAGTGCAACTGTTTACTCAACTGTGGCCTGCAGTTATTGAAATTTTATCCATGGTTTTGTGTGACTACTGCAGTAATGAATTCAGTATGGCGGTGATTTTTCTCACTGACGACATGCTCATTTTGAGCTGGAAAAGAGGGGTGGGAGGAGGGGTCTGGAGCTGGGGCGGGGGGGGGGGAGCAGATCTGTTCAGGCCTAAAGAATGAAAACACTGAGACGCACTCGTTGTACTTACTGGTCAGTTTCAGGGATTGATATTTGTTTTTAAGGTTGTTTTTAACTTCAGCTACAGTCATAAAGCATAGGTCAAATTTCAAGCAACACTAAATGCAACAATGAGAAATATGCATAAACCTATGGGTTCACAACCTGACCGCTTTAGTGTATTATTTGGTGGTTTTAATCATTTTTAAGGACTAAACATAACATGAACTTTGAACTTTGTTAAAGCTGCAAGGAATATTAAGATGCCAAGTTCATTGCTTGTGACCCGTCTGCTGAGAACAGCCACACGGAAGTGTTATTTGACATTTTTCATTGTATAAATAAAGGAAATGTGTTAAAGCAAGTCTTTCTATTAAGCTGAGGTTCAGCTTGCGTCTTCATTGTTCAATTTTCTAAAAGTGGCAGACATGTTGCTGTGTTGGTCTAATTTAGATGGCAGAGCCGACAATATATGCAAATAAGTTACCGTTGTGCTGCTGAGTTTTGCATCCCACACTATTTGGTATACGTCTAGAACATGACTAGTTTTTCCCGTTATTGTATATCTTGGGGAACAGGAGTTGCGATGTGTATTCCTGGTAGTCATGAGTCTCTAATCGGCTTCTTCTCTCGTGTTTATTACAATACTGTCCCACTTAAGTCCCTGAAAAAGGTGATTAACAGAGGCATCCTGTTCCATGGCACACACCATGTACTTCTACGATGACGGCATCGAAAACAGTTGGCCTGTATTGTATGTTTGCCCCTCTACCAATTATTCATACATCTGTCTACGCTACAATAAAAATTTTAAAAAGCGTTAGTAAAGGGGGGAAATAATTAAAATATATAACTAGTCACAATGTAAAAAATATTCACCTATGAGGTCATATTATTTATTATTCAAGTGATATACAAGTAGGGCTGAGAAATACACTTTTTTACAACCATGATAACGTGTAAATGCGTGTCAATGCATTGACCTGCGTATTTCCATCAAGTGACATGACAAAATGCTGTCTATGAAAAACGTTTCATGCTTTGTGTTGTCAAAATGAGATATGAATGAATTTGCTGGTGATCATCAGTTCCGACAAACAGAACTGTGTATCGCAGTGTCACAATATCATATGTCCATATCATGATGATTCTGCAGTAAGATGATGAAATGATAATAGTGAGTTGTTGCTCAGCTCTATATGTTGCAGGGGGCCAAGTCTCCCACGTTCCACGCTGCAGCAGTGTTGTGTCCCTGTGCAAAACGCTGATGGATGTGCTGTGACAACAGACAGTGGCACATAGCCTGTGCATCATCACCAAACAGCTCCTGACAACAACCCTAGTCGTCCTGTCGGATAGACCGAGATAGCAGAAGACACACTGATCTTTTCAATGTTGTTCCCTTAAACGCACTGTCGTGTGCCACACATAACGCTGACACCAACAGAAAGAGCTTGTCTGTTTGCCTCAGAGTCTGAGATGGTGAAAATGTTTTGGGCTTCACGGACGATAACGCCGGCGTGCATCTCCGCGTCTCACTGGTTAACGCGGCGGAGTGTGGCATTAGCTGTGAGTGTGAGGTGTGTTTACAATGAGCCAGGGGAAGGATACTGTCATTCTATTGGATGTCACGGTATCTTAACTGTCTACAAAATCCTGCGACACCTACATACTTAAAATATGTCTGCGATAAATATTTCACCAAAATGCAGATGCTGCATGCTACGATAAACACAACCAAACACAATCACACAGAGAGAGCACTTCCCCTTCTTTAAATATTCAAAAAGGGCCTCAATATACATAAATAATAATAATAATGTGTTTATGTACTTTGAGGTGGGATTAAATATTAAGTGGCACTTTAAGAGGGGGAAGAAGCCTGCTGTTGACATGTCTTAATAAAGCAAAGACAGGTGCGAAAGGGGGGACTGCTCTACCTGGTGCTGCTGGAGATGCAGGAGGTCAGCTGCAGTCACCTCCACTGACGGCGTGGCACTCTTGGGTCGCCCCTCCCTTGGCCCACCCTCCACGCTCGCTCCTCCATTTTGACTGGCTGGTCCATTGCTCGTCGCCTCCGTCCCAGATTCTTGCATCATGGCTTAAAAAAACCTGAGAGAAGACGCAGAAAACAGGGACGGAGAGAAACAGCTGTTAAAACACACAGCAATGAGGTCGCATTTCAACTCCGGGCCAAACTATAAACATCTGTCACATCCTTCCCACACAATTTCACTTGTATTGCAGGTTTCCCTGTTGGTTTGTGCTTCCCTGTTTCTTGTTTGTTTGCTTGTAGCATATGCTCAGAGACAAACACACACGCACACAGACCTGCTCCTCCACAGAATAATGAACCGCTCCTTGGTTTTGTTTTTTCCGGCGCAGATCCTTTGCAGATGACAAGTCCATATACTGGGCTGGAGAAGTGGGAGTGGGACTCGGGTTTTGTTTGTGTTCTCCATTATGGGGAATATATGCAGGTTGGGGGTCCAGCACACATCGGAGGGGAACCCAACCTGAGCTGAGTGAGAGCAGAGGAGCCCAAGAAAACACTGAACCTCCAAAACAAAACACTTTCTATGGAAATGGATATATTTACTCGCATGGCTCCCAGAAGAACCACGGCAGAATAGCTTTTTAATGGGAAACAGGGCGACTGTGTGAGACCTGCCAAAGGATCTCCATGAGAAACAGCCAATCTGAGGGCAAGAGAAAACAGTCCAATCCTTCAGGGATGCTCAATTAACACCAAAATACAGGTCTGAATATAAATAAAACCTTTTTACTTGTTGTCTTTCATAACTTAATCCAACTCAAAAGGATAACATACAAACATTGGTAGCGCAGTTTTGCTTTATGTTAAAATAAGACCGCAGTAATCTGTGTTAAATGTGAATACACAGCTATTTGCTTACATTTTACAACCTCTGCTCTGCTTTTGGATACACAAAAGCCAGACAGCCATGATACCCCCCCCCCCCCCCCCCCACTCCCATCACCCCCTGCTCTGTCTCTCTTGGGACAAGTGCAAGTAGTGACGCTGGTGCATTTCTGGGCCTGTATTCCTCAAATCAGTGGAATGATTTACAGCTATTGTGCGTTGGTGGCAGACCTCAGTGGCCCATCGCGTCTAGCCTCCCAATTCCAGGGCGGTTAATGAAGCTGACCAAGTCAGGCAGAAGCGAATTAACTTGGCTGATTAATTATTTATATGAAGCAGAATAAATGCCTTTAAAACACTGGGCCTCATCATGAAAGAAGGTGAAAATGGAACTAAATGCAGATTTATGGTGTTGCATTTAAGGCGTGTAATGGGAAGGGCCAATGCGAGTTAATGTGCGCTCAACTACGCGGGCACGGCGTCTCCAGAGGTGCAGATCTAAACAAGATGCAGACACACACCCAGACACCAGTGGGACACACACTCAGGCTGACAGATAGGAAATTGAGGTTGACAACTTGTCACAGAACAATATTTACAGAGCATAGGTGAGATAATAATCTAGATATGGGATTATTAAGAAAAATAAACAGCAGTATAAGCAGTGCTGCTCTTTAAAAATCATGATTCTGCGATACGCTCCCAGCTCAGTAGCAGTTGTGGGCTACGGTGAGTTAAAACAGTACCAGAACAAAAATGAAACCCAAAGTTCACTATGGTTTACATCTCCTGTCCTGTAGAAGCCCTCATTGCAAGAAGCATATCCGAGTGAGTCATCTGACACTGGGGCCTGTGCCGGTTCAGTTGTGTGTCACAACGCCCACACACTCAGGGGCCTGTCTGAGCAGCTCGGGCCCGGCCTACAGGCCCTGTTCTCTGGGCTGGGGCTAGAGCCGGCCCCCCTCTCCCTCCAGACAGATGTTGACCCGGCTCACCCCTCCAGTCTGGCACGGCCTCCCTCCATAATGGGATTTTCTAAACAAGGAGTGAGCAAGAGGAATACTGCGGGATTTGATGCAGCCAGCCACAACTCCATCTACAGGCCCTTGCTCGCACCAACTCCCCTTCTGAGACACCAATTAGAAACACACATTCTCGGGCGAAATTAAATGCCATTTGAAATAAACCATGGGCTGACGTTATTCCCCCCCATTTATTTTTCAAATAAAAGAGATTTTTTCCACATGCAGAAAAAAGGAAGGGTCTGCTTTCTTTTTTTCCAAAGCTCCTTAAAAAGGGGGGAAAGTAATGGCTATTATACATGCACTGTCATTCCATGCAAAATTTTCATAATTATAACGGAAAGGCGTAAATTTCCAAATGCATGGCATCTCCAAAAGTAATCAAGAGAATGAGCCGCGGGGCTATTTTAATGTATGCAAAACTAGTGACCCACAATAAAGGAGGGAAAGGCTACAATGAATGCAAAGTAATGTGCGCATGCTTGGAACCGGCACTGATGAGGGGATGGCTAAAATTAACACCCAATTAATTTTCGAATTGACAAACAAATGAAACCCATAAATCTACTTTCTCATTAATTTCACCACAGAATAATTCAAAGCTGCAATATCGTGAGAGAAAAAATTGGAGGAAAAGAGAAAATGGAAAATGGGCATTATCCATCATAAATATCAAGAAGATAGGAAAGAGCTTTATTAGAGAGTTGTGCTGATAACAATGTTAATCTGTGAAGCACTGAGGCAGGGACGCCATCATCAGCTGGGGCCCGGGCAACTCGCCCACGTGACTTGGCCCTGCGTATGTTTATCTATCTATTTATTTTCACTTTGCTCAGGGGATAGCCTCAAAAACCTGCAAGTTTTTCCATCAGTTCCATTTATAAAACACGTACTAATTCAGCTGTAATTATGGGTCAAGTGTCCTGCTAAAAGGGCTGTAGTTACTGGGGTTAAAAGCATATGCATTCATGCTCCAAACACAAACATTTCAACATAAAACAATACACAAAAGGAGACATGAGAAAATAAAATACACATTGTTGTTAATGGAGCATGTCAGCTTTTTTTTTTCTCCAAGCTGTAAAAAATAGTTTCAAAAATAATTGAAATAATGGAAATTCCAAGAGATGAAAACAAGGCAACAACAGTTCGTACAAAAAGAACTGGCTGTGCTGTTGATTATTAGATGCCTGTCTGTTCTTTGGGGGGAGTTGCTTGCAAAACAAAACAAGTGTTTGGAACAAACACTGGATAATAAAAAAGGTCAGAGTTTCTGTTTGTTTACAGTTTGTTTTGTTTTCCCTGCCTGAAATATGGGGAGTACAGTACAAACAAAAGTCACGTGTCTCCCACCTGACCAGACAGGTTGAAGGTTAAGAACAGTCGGCAGCCAGAGCTCATCAGCCCTGCCCCCCCCCCCCTTCGCTGGAAATCTAATGCCTGTCCCCCTGTCAATGCTTGCCTGGAATTCAACAGCTCAAAGAAGTCAGCAGTCGATTCAAGGTAGGGTCGGCCCGTGCAGCTGTGCTTTGACCCTTCTCCGTGTTCTGTTTTTCTTTATTGCTCATGACAGTAAAGCCTCAGCGGCCACCTGCTTCGATTCACAGAGTTCTCACACAGCCCTTGTTTACACAAGCACACAACAAAAGCACAACATTTCTTGGGCAGGAGATAAAGACACACCAAGGAGGAGACAATGGGAAGAGGTTCAATTTAGAGCTGTTTAGGTTCGGCCTGGTTGCTAGACTAGACAACACATCAGCGTATACCAAAGGTACAACAACAGAATGCTTCTCAAGGTTTCTTAACAGTCTTATGTTCTGCTGTATTTTGGCTCCTGATTCTAGGGAAAAGTCAAAGGACAAACACGAGCTGTCCATCATAGTCCGATAACCCATCATCACAACCCTTATCACTGAAAAGAAATGACTCCAACATAGGGATGTCACAAGAACAGATGCTACCAAGTCGATATCGAAATTCTGAAAATGTGACGGTACCCGGCAGCGTTAAAACCGAAAGGACGCAGCTAACTCACTATGGACACATTATATTGTTCCCTGATGCTACATACAACAACAAAACTGTGTTGAAATCGTAGTTATGCTAATGTTAGCTAACGGAGGTTTCATCAAGTTACAATGGTATGCGTTCAAGCTCTATTCAGTAAAAATGTGTATTGGGCGAAAGTCAATTATAACCATAATGTTATTATGTGTTCTAATGATGTGTTCTTTAACTTCCTAATTAGCTCTAAGTTTTTTTCTTTTTGCATGTTTTTTTTACGCTGGTATCAAATTATTAATTATTGAGAGTCGTGGAATATCAGTGGCATTGATATAGACTACTTCATTTCTTGTACCGTGACATCCCTACTCCAACAGACATAGAAATCGTGCTAAATTCCAATCAACTTTCCAAACTATAGTCAAACATCCTTCCACATAGTATCTGCAAAACAAGGCCTTCTGTAAAGCAAAACCACCTCGATCAAAAAGACTCAATCCGGTCTCGCTTGTCACTCTGACTACAATCTTCAGTCAGCTCTCTGCTGAGAGGAGCTAACGGCAGGGATGACATTCTGCCAAAGGAGACTTCAGTCAGACCAAACAACCATGTAATCTTGTCAGCCACTTCAACCAAGTCACAGATAAGCAAAGCATATCTCCAGACTACCGCGACAGTATAGTACGAACAAACACCCCGGCCCCTGCAACTAATACCTCAATCCCAAATCCCATCCTTGCACCACACGAGAGACAGAAGCGTTTTCCAAGTTCTTCCCAGACCTTGTACGGGGTATAAGCAGACCACTCATGCTGGCAAACAAAGCAGCTGTTTGTTTAATAAGTGATTGCTGCCATGGCTACAGTAAACAGGAGGAGCTGGGGTTTTGTGTTTATGAACAAACACATCTCCTTGCAGGACCATTTAATATTAACCAGGTGGAATGATCAGCTGATTTCCTAGGTGACACTTGGGGCAGGCCTAGTGTAAACAGGTTCTGGGAGGGGAGGAGAGGGGGGCCACAGCTTTAGGCAATCAAGGTCGATGCAAATGCAGCTTCAGCTAGAATAAACAGCAAGGCAGAAGTCAAGATAAACAAAAAGTCATTCTTCTGACATTTGAAGGCGCATTAAGCTGGTGCGTTGCAGCTGCTCGCCAGCAACCGTGAATGAGAACAAGCTGGGCGACGACGGGGTGGGGTGGGCACCCGGCCCGGCGAGGTGGTCTCCTATGGAAACATATTATTGTCTTCCAGACCCAACAAACAGTGGCTCCTCACAACAGTGCAGCGAGGAACTTGTAAAAACATGTTAAACATTTACCTTGTTCAATTATTCAGTAACTGGGTTTGTGGAAATAACAAAAGGATGTCTGAGGGGCTCCGAGAGCTGGCACTCACGACATCAGGGTATGGAGTGGAAAAAAACAACAACAAAAAGGGATTGGGTGGAATTGAACGGACAAAAATGTTACCAATCATAAATAAGTCAAAGTGCATGCCTTTGATTACTTGATTCATGTCAAACTTCAACAGATCACAAGTCATCCTGGCTGCTACATCAAACACTTCAATGTCCAAAAATAAGTAGTGATTACAAAAGACAAGGTAGGTGATGTAGTGTCGGGACTTTTTAAGCAACTTGCCATCTGCTGAGCTGAAGCCATCCAATGAGGCGTCCCTACCCACAATACATAGTGTTCTGTCTGTACTTGCCCTACTGCTTTTATTTAGTCCCCAAAAAACAGCAACCCCCATGTAAGAGAGGCAAGAAAACATGAGCAAGGGTGCCGAACACATATTTGTAACACATTGCTAGGACTGCGATAGGATTCTCAAGCATGAAATCTACATCCAAACCTATTAATGCACGAAGAGCAGAGGAAAAGGGGCTCGACAGCCAAGCAGTGGTGAGTATGATGATTCATGTGACTATCGACCTATTATCACGCTACAAGCTCAGATGAATTAACAATAAGAAAAGGGGTTCTGGAAGGAAGACTCCGGTGGTGAATCCGAGTAGATCCATAATTTCAGTAAATACACAAACCAGTTTGTCTCCTTTGCATGGAGCCAAGCAAGAATCACCTCAGTGTAAAGGCCTGCTGTGCACAGACAATGACGGAATGTGCCAAAGTAAGGCAGGCCATGGTATTTTTAGTACAACTAGGGCCGATGGAGACTGAGTAAATAGAGAAGTCTAATGAGTTTAAATCTGGTTGTACATGAACGGAATAGTAATTCTGGGATGTGGAGCCTCTTTTAGGAGTGGTTCGCCACACATTTTCTCAGCGACTCTCCTTCATTTGACTTTGATAATCCCACTCACATGTGGCTCATGCCCATTAACACTGCAGCGAGAGGACAGACACCAGGAGACAAGGGGCCTCTTTTTCTGACCACAGGCTCAATGCTCAGGCATCGTTTCCCTCAAGCTCATCTTACCAATTAGACCTGTCAAACAGGCATACCCAAAGAAAAACACAACTTCAATCTATCAGCATCCTATGGGATCTGCAAAAGCGCTTATTGTTTTAACATTACTTAAAGTGTGTCATATATTTTTAATCATTTTTACTAGAATTCATGGAAGGGCTGTTCCCGTGGGTGTGGGAATGCGAACTCGTGGAGAGGAAATGTGTCAAATGCATTTTCCTGGGAAAACCAAGTTTAGCCTTAACAAACTTGTTTAATTAATATTGCGTACCTATGCAAAGAGAGGCCAATATTATCAGAGCCGCTGTCAACTCACTGGAGTGCACACTGCCGGCTGACAACATGTAGCCTAATCATTTTTTTTTGGGGGGGGGGGGGGGGTTTGCAATTCTGTTAAATCACCAAGACAGACTTGTGGTAAACCGCAGCTCTACACACAAAGTAAGCCGCTAATTACTGTTGAGTAAGTCATCAAGTGTGGTGGATGCATTTATTATGATTCCTCTCTCAGTAGCAGGCATGATATTCTGAAGAAACTGTGGGCTCTGGCCTAACCCCTGCTATTTAAAAGATTCTTAGCACTGTTAAATCTTTCTCTGCAGACACGAACACACCACAGGTGAAGGTCTCCCACCTCTTTTGTTTAGAGTTACTCACACAGAGTTAAGGTTTAACTATTGATTTTCCAGACGCAATCATTAACCTTTACACATGGAAGTGCAATAGCTATTTCACTTCAATAGTATCTTCACCTACAACTGTCACCGCTCAGTGACTGCTTAAAGGAACAATTCTCCCACAAAATGATCATATGTATATATATATATATATATATATATATATATAAAAAACAGTTACCCTCCCCTTGTTACCGGGAAATATTGAAGAAAACGTTGTTTTTCTTGCATGCGTCTTTGGGGAATGAAGAATCAAAAAAACGGAGAAAGTTCAACACGAATTTAAGTAACTTGGCACCACGTTTAACAACAGCAAAACTACATCAGCACATCCGTTTACAAACTCTCACACCACTTGTGCAGTATAATCCGAGCCTCATTTATCCAGTCGTATGGTCACTAATTCCAAAACACGTTCTTTTTCGCTAAAACTATTTAAAGCACTTCTGCATACAACAGTCTCACGCTTGCACAGGCACGCTGCTAACTTGCGCGAGTCTAAACTATTTGAAATATTAAGGTTTTAGCCGTGGAGGCATGCGTGAAAAACAGCGTTTTCTGCACGAATTCAAGGTAACACGGGTTAAGTAATTGATATAGAAATGATCATTTGGTGGGTGAAGAATTCCTTTAAAACTGTAACACAATAGCCAGTTTGCTATTAGTCACTGTCATTGCTATGGGAGTGGCCTTACCCATTGACCCCTCCCGCTGCTTCTGAAGGAGCAATTGTTCCTCAACGTGCTACTGGGGTCGTTTCAGCCTAACAAGCGTGATATTATTTTAAAAAGCCCCAGCTTCCCAGAGAGAGGACAGAGAGGGTTAAAAAGGAAGGGAGTTTGCGCCTTCCATTAAGCAGTTAAACTGAAGATAAAGGGCGAAGGGGCTAAATACCAAAAGACCTTACATGAATTTCTGCCTTTTAATGGAATCAGGTTTTAACAACTTTTTTTTTTTTTTTTTTTTTTGTTAAATACAGCCCATGTCAGGAGGATGCGTCCCTCTCGTAAAGCAGCACAATCACAATGTACAGTGGCACTAATACAAGGACATAGTTCATCATGACATTTTCTGCAATTCCCAACTGATTAGGGTCATTATGTTGGAGGCCTGATTTATGTTGTCATTTCCTCTCACCGATCCTGCATCAATGAATCTTAATGAATTGGTAAATAAGGGTGAAGATTACACTGTGTGACACGGCAACATTTCTCACCCTCAGCGGCCGAGATTTATGTAGCCAATTAGAGGCTAACAGAGAAAATTGGCTTGCAGAAAAATAATATTCTTTATGGTGGAAAATGGAGGGAGCATTCTCAGTGAAGGGCAATTGTATTGTCAGTGTTAAAGTCCATAAACCACCCTCCTAGGCAACCTTCAAAACGCAAAAGGGGAGTCTGCGAGCGGGGGACGGAAGGGCAGGTTTAGACCATTGTGAGGCTGCATGTACATACACAGGCCCTGTGCAGAGCCAAAGTCCTTAACATTCACCACGGCCTATCCCACATGTTTGATCAGCATAAATACACCCGTGTGACAAACATGTTTACCTTCTCACTACAAACATCAGACAATCAGACACCATGAGGTGCTGCTTCTCTAATGAACACACAGGAGCTTTTCATCGAGGCCAGCCGTGTCCCTCCGTCAGAAATATGCCTTCTTTTATACAGACATCAAAAACGCATTTGTACAAAGAATAGCAGCCAAATTATTTGCTCTAAACATACAATATTTTTCAATTAGTTTTTTTGTGGGGAGGGGTGGGACCCTTTATCTTTTTTTTCAAAGGAGGAATATCAAAATACAATCACCTCTTTGAAGATATCTCTGATCAACACATAGAAGAGGACATATACATTATTCTTAGGGGCTCTTTAACTATCCGCGGGTACATCGTTATCACAACCATGATCGCTTTTTATTCCTCACATGCAGATTAGGCAACGTTGAAGATGATTATGGCGAGGGACAGAACTGTTTATGTGTATCAATACAAAGTATGGAAACCTTGCCTCGCTTATTAATACCAAGTTCTTAAAAGAGCACTCAGAGTTATAATGAGAGCCTTTATGTATTACATATTGTGACTCGATTTAGTGTGAGGAAGCGGCTCTCCACATCAAACAAGCTGGTCCTGCTATTAGGCACAGGGGCTGAGGGACGCTGTGTGAAAAAGGGTGGAAAATTAAAGCTGAAGCAACGCAGGGAAGGGCTTAATTTACTGGCATGTACAGTATGCAAATGAGATTACTCTCAGCTTAACTGCATCATTTATGTCCATAATAACAGCATCATCATTACAGGGCTCAAATTAAATTACACTGTAATTAGCATATCAAAGTGATTGGTTAAAGTTTAAAACAAATACGCAATTTTGTTAATGAACATCTGTAATCACCGTGTAGACTCTGAGTGAAAACATCCAAAACAAATATGTGTTTTGGAGAAGGGGAGGAATATCCCTCCCAAATGGCATGTCTGTCAGTGAGTGTATGTGTGGGTGTGGGTGTGTGTGTGTAGGATGGGGGTGTTTTACCTGGAGAGCTCCACACTCTCAGGATATATTTCCCAAACTCCAGGAGATCAAAGATCCAATTTCCCACACTTGCCACTTTGGGAGCTTATCAATAAAATACTAATCACTTCACGCCTGATTCTGAGAATGGAGCCGCAGCCGAAGGCTTAGGGAAGACTTCCATATCACAAAAAAACACCTCCGCTCTGACTGTCTTTGACTGTTGTTGAATGTGCGCACACTCCTGCACAGACACATATATAATTTGCAGTCAGGTTTATCCAATAGCTGTCCTGCCCCCCCCCCCCCCCCCCCCGCCGATAAACATGGCAAGTTTTAAGCACTATGGCTCAGAGAGCACTTTCTCTGACCTCTGACAGAAATCACACACACATTATTACATGTGCATTTCAATGGAAGTCGACCCTTTCGATGTACCGCTTTTATCATATTTATTGGTATAATTCAGAGTTCACGATGGATTCCACAACATAAAATCCTTTTATTTTTTTGCAAAGTGTCAGCTATACTACCACCTATGAATACCTTCGTTTTCCTCTTCCCACTATTATCACTACAGGTATTTTGTTATTAATTTAACAAAAAAAAAATTCAAAAAGCTAAAAGGCAGCAGTGGTTTACATCTTCAGAAATGCACTCGACGTTTTAAAGAAGTGGCATGTTAGTTTTTTCATTAAGAAATCCATTAAAGGGCCTCATTCCTTGCAAGTATGTAAGAGATGTGCCTTTCAAGGTAGAGCTAGGGCAAATCCACTCCATCAGCTAATGATGGCACTCATTACACAGAGAAGCTGGCTAATGAAGGCGCGGTGGCCGGCCGATCCCCTCACCCAGCATAAAGCCCTATGAAATGCTAATATCTCACTTCTAATTAAAGGATACTAAGTCCAAATGCACCTTCACGGCTCGTAGCCGGCAACATAAATTTTATTTTTCAACACTACACTACACCCAGAGATGTGCCTGAGCAACATTCCATTAATTCATATTTAATACCCCCAGTAGTCCTGCGTTTGCCTTGCTATCTGCCTCTCCTCTCCTTCTCTCCACTCTCACCGTTATGCTGTGTGTACGCACATCATTATCTAGTCTTTTTTTTCTTTCTTTTTGGTTGCTTTTTGTTGGTTCGCATATTACTTTAAAGTGCTTCCAGAAATAAACACATATGCACACAACAGCCTTTGTGTGTGGGTGTGTGTCACAGGGGAAAGGTCAGGACGAAAACAAAGAGGAAAACAGGAAAATATGCCAGTATGGCCCCCTGCTCCACCTGTATACATTTACAGTGTTTACACATCTTTGGCTGTAGATGTGTTTACAAGAAAACCTGCTGCCCTTCTCAGAAACTGACCTTGAAGCCAGTAAACAACCCTTTCACAAAGTTCATTAACGTCAAAGAGGGTATAGTCTTTCCCCTCAGATAAAGCAGCAAAGGTCAGTGCCATTAGCTTATCAACAAAATATAGCTGCAATGAACTGGAAATTATAGTTAGGCCTGAACAAATACTGAAGAAATAATGGACAGCGTGTTGGTTTTAACTGCTAAACGTATGACATAACTCAATTTTATCATTGTAATCATCACTAGTTAAAAATGTCAGCTTACAAATAATTATTTCGCCACTTACTTACAGCTCCCCGTGTGTGTATCCTTCACAGACGTAAAAGTCACTGCGAATCAGAATATGTATTTACACACCGGCTTACTTCTAATAAGATGAAATCTTAAATCTTTTTCAGGAATTCAGACAAAGTGGCTGGTTTTCACTGCGAATGTATGTGCCTTTTCAAACAGTGGCATTGTGGATATGGCTTTTTGTAAAAGAAACAAAAAAATTATCAGCAGCACACAGCAAGCTCTCTCGCATATGGCTGCATCGTTTTGCAAATAAATGACAAACGTCAATTTTAACTTCACAGATGAACACAAAATAATGTTTTCTTTAACTTGCAAATCTTTTTAAAATCAATTACTTTTTACACTTAGTGCATCATTTGCCAAAGGGTAGCAGTAAAATGCATGAATTTAAAGGTCAGTGTTAAGAACATATCACATGGCGTCGGCCCAAGTATTTTCCCAAGGATTCTCTGGCTCTGTACTGTGTAAATCACGCAGTCTGACCTTCTACATTCCTCATGCTCTGTCCTCCCATTCATCCACAGGCACAGATAATACTGGGCAAATATCATAAACGTGAGGATTTTAGGATTGAGGTGAGGCTGCCGTCATCCTCCACCAGCTGGGGAAAAGAAAGCCCATGCATCCGAAAGAACCCCATTTCCAACCTCCTGCCAGACTAACCTGCGGTGAGGTTGCCTGACCCTAATGCCTAATAGCCTATATACTGACAATCCACGGAGAATACTGCCGGATGATTGGCAATTTAAGTAACGTCCACTTTTATGACGTTGATGCCATTTCATCTGGATTTAGTACTGATAACACTGCTCATGCAAAACTATTAACGTCTGCTTGTTTTAAACAAACTACTGTTGCTGCCACAAAAGCTAATCCAAAAACCTTCCTGGACTTGTACAGGTTAAATCACTACTTTATTCAATCTGCAATAAGAAATAACACCCTGGCAACATGTTTACAACAACAAATGATGCTTCGGGAAAACTCCGGAATGCTACATTTCCTCTGCCAGTTTTCTGACTTTGTGTGCTGGTGATTTCATCCAAGTATCATAAAAGGTCTAAGTGCGGCCAAGATGTTTCCAGTTCAAAGCGCGGCCTCGGCCTTCGGGCCGGGGCGTGACCTGTGGCTGAACTGGCCTCTACTCGGCCGCAGGGAGGAGGGCAGCAGCCACTCCAAACACATCACCCCACCCCCTCATAAATAACTTAACACAGCAAACAGAGGCCCATCAGTCAACCTGCACATAGCTAACACCAGGACAGGGACAGAGATCGATGGAGAGATTCAGACAAAGAAAGACAGAAGGAAGGGAAGAAAGAGCAGAAGAGAGGGGACAGAGAAGAATAGGGGTGGTGGTGGTGGTGGTGTTGGTGGGGAGGGGGGAGGGTGTACATTGTGAGGGCATCTAACAGTGGAGAGTAGATAAATATCACACGGGAATCTGCGCCAAGCAGCGTGGAAGGCCAAGTACTGTAAGGCTGTGAAAGCCAGGCTATTTTGCCGAGCTGTGACATTTGTTTCTTATTGTCTAAGTGGCAGCTGAAAGCGTCTCCCTGCGAGGGCCCCTCGGCTCTGCTCTGGGCCGCTTTGACAGGGAGGTAACCATATTAGGACGCGTATGGTAAAGTAAACAATAACATAGTTGCAATGAGATGGAAATTTTTCAGCTAATGGTGTTTGTCATTCCTGTTTTCAGTGCACTGAGCGGCCCTGTGTTTTTTCTAGCCAGCCAGAGAGACTTTGTTTATGAAAACAACGGCGGAGCCAAGGCTAAAAACCAGAGCAAAAGAGAAAAACTGTAAATAAATATCAGTTCAACAAAATGCCTCCACCTTTTTCATTTGATTACATAAATAAACCCACATTTGGGTAGAAATAGCCTCTCGCTCGCTCAGGCCGTGTCCACACTAAGGCGGCTGAATATGAAAGTGCATATTTCCCCCTCCCTGTTTGGACTTCCCCCCACAATAATTCACCATCTTTCACAGTTGCAAAGTGTACCGTTTAAAAACAGTCTCAAATCAATAGTCTTGTGTTAGTCAAATCAGTATTTGTATACTTAACAGAAACACATGTTAATATTGTTTTTTGGCTTCACTGAAACACAACAAACAAGACACTTGAATAGGGCTTATTTAAATCATTAGGTCCTAAAAGTTGTAAGATTCATCCATAGGCGAATCCAGAGCTATTTTCATGATGCAGTTCATTTGAGTGGACCTGAGCGCGAGCGGCTAGGAGGCGGGGTTTAAGGAAACACTAGTGCGCCTGCTCCGTTGTTATAAGTTTATACCCGGCAGTCAAAACTTTTTTCTGGCTTCATGCGCCACTGAGCAACTTTCCTAGGAATGAACGGGGGTCCTGCTTCAACCACTGCAGACCTCTTGAAACATCCATGATTTCTTTCTCAAAAAAAAAAAAAAAAAAAAAAAAGGTTTCACTCTGCTGCTTAATTCTGATTTAGTATTCAAAACGTGTGAAAAGTACCAAGACAATCCAACGAGATTTAGAGTGAGAACCTAATCGTGAACAATATATAATGTGAATCGGAGCAGTGGGCAAACTAATGGTTGAATTAAATAACTGAGATACTATTTGTTATGCCTGGTTTAAAGGGGCTCATTTCTCACTAATTTCTACAGCATGTTGAGCTATTTAAGAGAAATGTAGCCCCTCATTCTGCTTTATGTTTCACTGGTCACTTGCTCTCCTCCCGGTTGTGCAAGTGTGAAAGACAAAGACTCAGATATTTTCCGGCCAATTCGAATAATATCCTACTCACTGGTCGGCTATTCGAAGAAAAGAGCTTTACCTCAGCGTGACGTCTTACCCAGGGACAACGTGCCAATGTTCACTGCATTTACTTACATATGCAGTCGACTATAGCTGGAAGTGGACTCCTGTACTCTTCACATGTTGACTTTCTTTGTTTTTTTTGTGCTCTCTCTCTCTCTCTGTGTCTCTCTCTGTGTCTCTCTCTGTCTCTCTCTCTCTCTGTCTCTCTCTCTGTGTCTCTGTCTCTCTCTCTCTGTCTTTCTCTGTCTCTCTCTGTCTGTCTCTCTCTCTCTGTCTCTCTCTCTGTGTGTCTCTCTCTGTCTGTCTCTCTCTCTGTCTCTCTCTCTGTCTCTCTCTCTCTGTCTCTCTCTCTCTCTGTCTCTCTCTCTGTCTCTCTCTCTGTCTCTCTCTCTCTGTCTCTCTCTCTGTCTGTCTCAGCCTCATTCCTAATCTCACACCAAAAAACGCAAGCTGTTTATTTGCATACGGCTGAAGCCATTCCATTAAGTAGCCCCACCAGGTGCTTTATCCCTAAAAGGGATTTGTTTTCTAAAATAAACAGAGAAAGCAAAAGGACCGCTAAAGTGATATTTACCATGACATGAAGTGATTGCAACAAAGTCAAAACTATCCAAATAAGAATGACTGCACCTCGTAGGAACTTTTTTTTTTGTTATTCCCTTACATAGTCAGAGACCTTCTCTAGTCAGACTGGAAACTATAAACAAGTGTCCTTTCTAATGTGTCATAATATATTAATGTATAATATTGTTTTGGGGAGCAGGGGCATATTGTACATCTACAAAGTTATATTTGATATCTCACCAGTTACAGTACAGTATATTGTTTGGCAGTAAAGGCAGTCTGGATTACCAGAAAAAAAGAAAGCTGTATAGTCATTTTGCTCAGAAGACAACAAATCAATCCAAGTTATTAGTTCTATTTCATCTTTTCTGAAGCACAGACACAAGGCCAAAGCAAGAAAAAGAAAAAAAACAGAGCTTTGACACTTTTTTTCTTTCTCACTTCTGTGATTTTCTTTTCATCTCGCCATAAGACAACTCATCTTCGGATGGAATTTGCTTACTTCTTCCTTCTCAGTCAATCTTGCGCAAAGACCGTGTCACGTTGGCTGTCTGCACCTGGTAGCAGGAAGACATTATCAAAGCTCCTCACTCTCCCAGCAGACCAGAGTTTATACGTCCGTCAATATGTTTCAGACCAAAAGCTGACACGTCTGTTTGACGCTGATAGAAAAATAGATTGAAACTTTCCAAACGCGTCACCCACCCACCCCCTAAAAAAGAGATATTTTAAGTAGCTTCGAGATAACACATCTGCGATAACATTATCGGTGCGATTCCATTCTACCTCACAGCAGAAGATAAATTCACATGAAAGTTGTAGAGGAGATGCAAGATAGAATGAGAATGTTGCTGTATAGCGTGACATATTGTATTCAGCATAAGGTGTGCATTTAACTGAGCAAACCTGTTTAACCATACAATAGAGGTGGGAAATCTTCCAGTGTGTGTTGCGAATGCAAAAGCAGACGGCGACCAGGTGAGGGTGTTTAGGAGGCTTTGACAGATCCTGTGATCTCAATCAACAGGAAAAGGCAGAAGCACGCCGCCGCTTTATGGGCTCCGCATCGGCCTCCATTGTGACGTCTGTGTAGGGACGATCATTTTTCATTTTCACGCTGCCTTGCATCTATTCTGCCTGTCACTGTCTTTAACTACAGCAGCCAAGCTCAGAGTAGATTACGGTACTTACAGTGCATGAAAAACACAGCAACAAAACTGCCAGTGACAGGAGCGTTTAACTTTCTTGCTGGAAATCTCCCCCATGTGGCACTTTTGCTACAGCGAGTTGTTTATTATGTTCCGAGCTCGGCATAAGCGATTAAAGGAGCTCTTAAGAATCAAAGTGTTATAAATGCATGGAAACACAGCCAGCTGTAAATGCCACAGAATTAGAAGCTTACCAAGCCTAATACTAATACATGGCAATTTTCGGCTTGATGCTGATATAAAGAAATTACTTTTTTTAAAGTAAGCAATAAATGCAGTCAAGGGAGCGATTACGGAGGCCCTATTTTCATCCCGGCATAAATCTGCACACGACCTTTCTGTGGGTCCAACTCATGAATACACTTGTTTATTCTTAACACTTCCATAAAAAAGTGGATTAAATAAAGCAGCCTCAACAGCTAAAACTAAAGCAATATAAACCAAAGCATTTACAAGCAACGGATGAATTACAAGAAATGGAGTGTTCATCTCTCCCTTACATGGATTCATGAAATTCAAATGAAGTCCGGCATGAGACGATAACATTTTGAAGCCCTTTACAAACAGAGAAACATGCTTTTGGTCATCTGAGGATTCTTCTAAGCAGACGCACTTTTCTGGGAAGTCGGATGTCATCAGGTCTGAATAATTTGGCCAAAGAAAGCAGGCCTGAACACAGCACACACACACACACACACACACACACACACACACACACACACACACAGATCCGTCTATACGATGAGAAGTCGTCTATTCTCTTACGTTTCAATTACCGATGAATATCCTAAAAAGCATGGTGGGTTCAAAATGTAGACAAAAAAAACGAGCGCCGTGCCTTCACACACAAACACATACGCTGCATTAGAGTCTATTGCGCCGTAAAAGAGCTTTAAACACCAAGACATAGTAATCCCATAAGCTGCTACAGGGATTTCTGCATTAGCGATGCAATCAAAATCACATTGGAAAGTTGTGTCAATCAGTAGGCTGATTTTGCCACATTAATGTTAATTACACAACCATTTCGGAGGATTTCAGGGCTGATCTCACATCTGGAGCCGGCAGCTGAGGGGCCCGCTCGAGTGGACCTGCAGGACTATGCGGAGAATGCACTCCAGATAAACAGCAGCAACAGGAATCCTCCACTTCAATTTGCTCCAAGTCTGTTTTTCCAAATGTGTGGGTAATTGTCTGAATCAAATAAAAGAGGGAGTGTAGGCTGTTCAACATACTGCGGGGATGAGGGCCTCCTCTTAGAACGAAGAGAAAACTAGCATTTGCTAAATGTAACGATGACAGCTACTGCTGCTTTTTCCAAACTCTACGGGGCCGCTGCAGCAGATCATATTCAAGATGAGAAACATGTATCAGTGACGGCTTTTTGTTAAAAATCCCATTAACTTAAGTGCCATTAACTCTTCTATCTAGGATGTCATTGAAGTTAGAGTACATTTGTATTTTACTGTTGCTCAATGCTAAACTTTTTGTCATTGGGAATCCGTTCTGGGTTAAATGGAAAGTTGTGGGATTCATGGGTTTTTTAATGCGGTTTAAAAATATAGATTCCAGGCGGAACACTTTGCCACATGTACATTTTTGCACTTTTTTTTTCTTCAAGAAAATGTTCAAATGTATTCATTTTGTTCAAATTTTACATAAAAACTAAATATCAGCCATTATTCTGAGTTCATAGAAATAAGGATATGGAAATGATCCTATGGAAACACTAATATTTCCAGAAGAAAAACAAAGAGAATAAGCTGCCTCCTTCCTAATTGTTTGCATATCCCTCCATGGGCAGGGCATGTTGATGTGTATTTTATTAGTCATATAATTAACTCAATCACTAGTTGAACCAGAGTTACATCTCACATACTTTGCTGCTTAGAACAGCCTCGTTACTGTTCTAGCCTCAAACTAAATTATCATTATTATTATTATTTGGCGTGTCATTATTACGTGTCCTACCTCTCCACCTACAAGTCGCAACGCGTTGATGGAGGGGGAGAGTGGCGAGAGACAGAGAAGACACGATAAATGTAGACAAAAAATAGAACGAGAGAAAGAGATGACGGTGAGGATGAAGTTGTATGAGACGGAAAACAGACACACTCCTGAGCCCCCAGCACGCATGCACGCACGCATGCACGCACGCACACACACACACACACACAGAAAGGGTGTGAGAAGCAAACACGAGATTTGACTAAGCGAGTGCAACTCCCCCCCTTGTTTGGTAAACACGGCATTACCACACTTTTCCCGACAAATGTCAACATGTACAAACAGAGAGATATCTCCGCATTGTGCAACCTCATTTCCTACAAGACCTTCAACAGTGCACATAATATAAAACTAGTTACCACACAGACAGCGTCTTACTAACTCCATGTTGACCTTTAGGGGGAACTGTCCCTTTATTACCCATCGCGCTAGTCTCACATCAGCAGCTTCTCAAACCACCGGCAGAGTGCACCTGTCGAAGCAACCCTCCCGCCCTCTTGCCTGGCGCATACACACTGCAAAATACAGTACACAAACAAGACAACCCCACTGCATTCGGTTAATTATTAAGCCAATTCAAATCCGCATTCACACACATGCAGGGGACTAGAGTCTGATGAATGATGGGTGTGTTTACCTTCTACGAGGACTTGCTTATTTAAAGCAATCTTCAGTTCCAGCGGTGGTAGAACAGCCTCCTCGCCCTGCGGACACAAAGACGGAGAGGTTTTTTTTAAGTTTTTTTTTTATACCTATGAAATAATTACCCCTGCATGCCTGAATGCTCGTCAACAACACCCACAAGCAAGTGCATGGGTGTAAACAAAATGCTGCTAATGACAAGTTGCCCACCGGTTGCTGTTGATCAGAAGTGATAACAAACAGTCGCGTAGGTGTTGAGCAGAACCATCACTAAGAGATCAATTCTCTGCATTCCCGTGCTGTTTTTCCTTCCCTGTGTTTGGATACAAGCCACCATTTCAGCTCCGAGCAGGGCAGAAGGCGCCTTAAGTTTACCGTCCAGTCGCCTACTATTGTCCCTGTCACACACATCCTCGCATGTCCATCTGTCTGTTAACTACAACTACACCCACTGGTGATAACAAATGAACAATGGGGGCTGTCTGATGCGAGTGCATGGTTTATTTGCAAGACAAAAACTTCTCATAATGCTGACAGTAGAGGCCCTTCTTGCCCCCCTTCTGGTGGTGAGCAAAGTGTACCTGTACCTGCTCTGCTCTGACTCAACTCCCCCTGGGCGGCCCTGATCTGCATGCACACGGCTTCCTAACTGAGCACTCAACCCAGGCAAGGAAAGAAGAAGAAGAAGAAAGAAACAAAATCTTATTTTTATGGTAAACTGAGGAGTGACTGTGTGGCAATATCTCAGGTGCATTTGAATAAAAGCATTAAAGCATATCCAAATATGAAATAAAAGAAAAAAAGAAAAAGAAGCCCCTCCCCAACTCCCTCTCCGACTGTTCTTTTTTGCCGTTTACATTTGGCAGTCAAAACTGTGGCCAGGCGTTTGTGCAAGTGTTTATCTAAAGCAGACTGAGCAAAGATTTAGAAAAAAAAAAAAACACACACACACACCAGTCCAACTTGCCCAGTTTCAGCATTAATTATGTGTTAAATGCCCTTGTTGAAAGCGCGAGTCAACATGCAGCTCACTCTGAACTCTACTGAGGGTTGAACAATCATCGAAAATGGACCATTCCCACACAACTACCCTATTATTGTGATTCATTACACTTCAATTAACATACCATCAATGGAATCGTAAATCAATGGCGAGTGGTGACAAATGACAGATATTTTCAGTTTCAAACTCCTAAACATCATTAATTCCCATCACCTGAAAGAGCCCTGGGAGCTAAATGAGTTTACCCAACGCATAGCATCCATTTAGATAAATGTTCCATCATTTTAATGATGGAAAATTTGTATTGGAGAGAAAAGGCAACAACGGGATCCTGATAGCAGCTGTACGCCTTTTTCTCCTTGTAATATAATGCCCGTCTTGTAATGCCTAAACAGATAATTGTCTCCATTTCAAACAGCACAAAGCTGTAATATTGCCATTTAGAACAGTAGGGGTGCGGAGAACGTAGGGTGAGGATAAACAAGCACATGCTGCTTCGCCCGGTTAGGAAAACCAAGCCCATCACACACTCCCACATTGAGATTTTAGGGAATAGAACAACTCCTGGTTGAGATAATTACCCACCTAGGTGGGTTATGTGCATGCTCAGTAAGAGGCATAAGCTGAGAGAATGAATCAAAATGCAACAATTTTAAAAGACAAAAGGGAACTAGGGAGCATTTTGCAAGGTTCTCTTGTAAAGTCTTGAGAGGATGTTGTAAGAGTTATGTGCTAGACAAAGTGGAAAATAGGACAATGGAGACTTTTGACAAAAGAAAAATCTCATAGTAGTGACAAGACTCTTGTGCGCAATAGCTAGCATGACCGTTAGCCTGATACCTTTAGAGCAGTAGTCCCCAACCTTTTTGGCCTGGTACCCCCAGGACCCTGTCAGACGAACTCACCTACCGCTTCATCGATTCCCAATGTATGGTACAAATGTATAACCCCATTCATTATACAAAGGTGGATATTGTTATTTTTTCATACAATTGAACTGTCAATATCTAAGTTGGTTTGGTCAGCAATGCTGTTGGAGTGAATGTTTCAACCATGTATCTATTACTTTTAGCTAACTATTTCAACCGTTTATCTTTTAACGTTACTTTGGGCTAACTAGTGTAACCATTTAAGTGTTACTTTTAGCAAACTACTTCAACCATTAAGTACTAGTTTTCACGCACTCTTGCGTAACTGCAACGTGTAGTTTCTGGGTGTTACGGCTGATTTAATGTTAATATGTGGATATATTCTTTTTAATCAAATCACAATTTTAATTTTGGGAAATAAGTAGTAAAATGAGTAACTCTAAAAATATTTCCAGGTACCCCCTGGCAACTGCAGAAGTACCCCTGTTTGGGAATCAGTGCTTTAGAGGATCAGATGATCCAAACAAATGTTGCCATTCTCTATGCAAATACCACAGGCTTCGGTGTAATTGTGGGGAGGAGAGAAAAAAAACATGCAAACACCCTATTTTCAGAGGAAATGGACAATCAGATGAGTTTTTTTTTGCTATGGTAATGAACCGCTGTCGTTACATCTGAGCACGAACAAAGACTCATTTTATTCTGTCCACAAACCTGTGAAGTGGACTTCCCTATTAGTGAGCAGGTCACGGCTTCACAATATGCACTCTAGTCCTAGGTATGTTATCAGTGCCTTTGGCTTTGTTGTAAGATTGCATGTTCAAAATATGAATTAATACCCTCCACTGAAACGCACCCAATCCCAACAAAAGGCCCGCATTCACTGTGGACAGCTCTTCAGCAACTCTAATGGACAGGCTCTACTCTCTCTTCACAATGTGCAGACAAAAAGATGAGGGCCCATGAATATTTACCACTAAGTAAAGTTATTCCATTAATTACTCTAAGCACGCTAAATACTGTATCTGTGGCTACTTCTGTGGCGGCTCGTTAATGAACCTTCACACATCATTACCATATTAATTAATGCTCAACTCAATGGTTGTCAATAGGAGGCTGCCAGAGTTGTCTCTCTGTTCTTTTCAGCCCCATACGGGATGTTTCGATCACTTAGTATCAGCACCTGAATGAATCGACAGCATCTATTTATCATGCCGGCGCCCAATGCTGTGTTTGAATGACACCAAAGAAATGTAGAGACACTGGTTAACACTCCTCAAGGCTCATCTTAAGAGCATTGTGTAACTAAGAAGAGGGCGTAGGAGAGTTTTAGCGTTGTAAAGTCAGTGATATCTACTGTATATACAGGGTCATTGGTGTTTGTTTTTAGGGTGTGTGCAGGAGATTTTCCAATTCACTGTCTGTGCTCTGAAACACAGGAAAATCAAAAGCATGAGTCACTTCTCAACAAATGCAGCTGCTTACTGTATGATCTGATCTGCTAAAAAGGGCTGACTGCACACTATTTTCTCTCTCTTTTCTTTTTGGGCTTTTAATAAGGACAGATTAAATGAAAAAACATTGCTACGTCTCGTAAAGACAAAAAAAAGGAAGGAAAAAAAAGTCCGCATTTGAAAAAGAGAAAAAAAAACAAGCATCGTTTTCTTTTTTATGTCTTTTTGATGTGATTGGCAGGATCCTGGCATTATATTGTAACACCCACACAGACTGTAAACAACAGCACTTTCTGACACGCAAACAGACACAAAACACACCAATTAAACCCAACTTCAAGTCAGCCAGCCCTTATTCTGGGTGCTTTTTCTCACATTCTTTTTTTTCTTTTTCTAAGCTTAAAAGGCAACAGTGCAGTCTGGTGAATGTCAGGCCTGTCTGATCCCCCCGATTCTCTGGACCTGCCCTCACGTTTTGCTGAGCTAAGAACAAAGTACACAGAGTGCAAACAGAGAGCTTTGCAGCCTTAATACCAAGGAAGTGGAATTTCACTTCTAACCCAAAACAAACAAGGCCACACATTTCTTTACACTATTTAAATGAGCTCATTGAACACAAAAAGCCCCATCAAGTGGATATCCAGTGCACACTACTCTGTGCCCTCGGAAATACTAATCTATTGATACATGAGAAAATACATCAGAAAAATGCTTTGTGAAGAATTTGGTCTGCCGAGAAGTCACAGCTGGGGCAGCTCAGGATGAAAAAAAGTCTCACTTTAGTTTGCACGTGAAATTAGATCAGCACAGTCAAAAAGTTCAACTTGAACACGCACGTACAGTGCTGCACACAAAGGGCTAACGCACAGCGAACATTATGCAATCCTATTTTTATAACCAACCCCTCTCCACCCTGTCAAGTAGGAGGACTGTCAATTCTAGCCAGCCATATCAGGTTTCCATTCTCGCCCAGGTCTCAGCTCCACTCCGACCACGGATCCTGTGCGCTATTAATATCAATAAGCTGCAGATTCCATTTCCCCAGACAAAGACAAAGGGAGAACAAGAGGCGATGAGTGAAGGGAGGAACTAATACCCTCACGCACTACCGTGGGGTTACCACTTACTATCACCTCCAACCCTGCTGCACTGAGAAAAGGGAACACTTGGCGCAGACGGTTTCACACATATGCACCCTTACACACCGTGCTGGCAGTGCCTACATGTACCAGGATGCATTGTGTGTGAGCTCCTGGCACCGAGGGTCTCCTGCCGTCCATAAAATCCTCTGCACTCACAGATTTGGGATGTCATTTTCACTTTTGGAAACGTAGCTAGCTTGCAATCCAAGTGCAGAGAACAAGGAAGTTCTGTTTTTGAGTGACATCTACCCAGAGAAAGCTAAAAAAGTTTGTAGTTTTTCCTTACATCCAACTACGCCACTGTCACGCCAAATGACGGCTTAGGACGCAGGAAGTACAATAGATTTTGCGGCTGCGAAGTCCGCTTTCTGGGTCAATATGGCACCCATGGAGGAGTTTAATGCTCCAAGTGTCTACATTTACCATCAACACAGGAGGTGGCAACTTTTCCCTTCAAAGACACAGAGTTACTGGGAACATCATATAGAAATGTATTTAAGCATTCAGGCACTTTGAATGAAGAAGCTTTATCGATAATTTCTGTGCTAAATGCCTTTAAATTTGAAATTACAACCCCTGAGACACAACCTAGGCTGCAACTAACAATTTCACTATCAATAAATCAGTCAATTATTTTCTTGATTTTTTGTGCATAAAATGTCAAAACATTTTGAAAAGTTTCCATCTGAATATCCCAAAAATCCCAAGATAATATCTTCAAACAGCTTGTTTTGTCAGACCAACAGTCCAAACCCAAAGATATTTAGTTTCCTATTATTTAAGAACAAACTCTCAGATTTTAAGATAGAATGTAAGATTTGCTATTTTTGATGAACAAATGACGATTAATAGATGAATCACACACAACTTTACACTCAACTTAAATAAATACTTCAGTGACTTCCTTCCCTCTACATCTAGTACTAACTCAGGACCGACAGTAAAACCTGTTGCTATCGTCACCAACTCTGTCAATCACTTACAGGACACACCTGCAGACACACTGGACATGCACACGCATATGTCCACCAGCGTCCCATAAAAAGGTGAGAGCGGAGGAGGAGGAGGAGGAGGAGGAGGAGGAGGAGAAAAAGAAAACTGAGAGAAAGCGGGGAACGATAATGAAATCTTTACAGACTTACCCGCGAACAGTTAAACAGACTTTCATCATGTTCATGAAACTGTATATTGATGCAGAGTGTTTTGGAATCCACTTCTGAAGAAGAGGAGAAAGCTGCCAGTGAGAGGAGCAGGTATGGAGTAGTTGAAGTAGTGCGTGTGTGTGTGTGTGTGTGTGTGTGTGTGTGTGTGTTTGTGTGTGTGTTTGTGTGTGTGTGTGTGTTTGTGTGTGCGTGTGCATGTGCGTGCGAGACAGAGAGAGCCCAGGCTGCAGTGTTGAGAGGGACTGGAGGTATGTGGTCTAAACACAACAAAAGCCGGTGCCTTGCTCGAGATTAAATATGCAGGAAGGGGCCCCTTCACATAAACACAAACACTCAGCAAATGAAGAACTGGCACAGAGCAGATGCCTGCTGAGAGCCCTACCTGTCCTGGCCTCTTTTAATTAGACAAGAGCAGGCAGAACAAATGAACATCAACACGGTCGCACGAGGCAGAACAAAAGGAAGCAGGAAAAACAAGAGAAATGCTTCCTCAATCCTCAAAAATGTCCTTAATGAGAAGAACAGACGTTTATAGAGAAGCCGTAAAAAAAGTTACAAAGAAGATATTAGATGTCTTTCTTTTCGGGTATGTTTTGTTTGCCCCTTGTCAGATACTGTACATGAGTATTCTACATTTGAACAAACTTAGATAATTAGCCCACTTTGCCAATATTACTTTGTCAGATTGGTGATAAAACTCAGTGAAATCTAATTGTCTGATCTAATAAAAATACACAAGAATGTGACCAGAGCATAAAGACCTCAACACGAAACTGCTTAATTACAACTTAAAACACTAATTAAATTTTTAAATATCAAATTTAATTAATTGAAGTAGGTCATTTTTTTGGAAAGGGTTTTTTATTTAAGTATATCCTGGATTTTTTTTTTTTTTTCATGCACCTTGTGATCCTTTAATTTATCTTTACATACGCTTCTCCTCTGCACACCTTGTAGTGGAAATGGGGAAAGAAATAAAAGCTGAATTTTAATCGTCAGGAAAAAAATGGCTTTATACCAAGTCCATTGTCCATGTCTTCCTTTCTAAAGAGTCTCAATTACGTCCCCACTTTCCTCCCTCCCTCTTATTCCCTTCATCTATCTCTCCCTCTGTTTTTTTCTCATTTAGGACAGGAATGCAGAAGTGTGTGGTGTTGGGAGAAACTCCTGGGAGAAAACTGCCAGGCTGTCAGTCTTTTTTTTTTTTTTTTTTTTTAAAGAGGAGAATGGGAGCGGAGCCCCCCCACAAATTCTGGAGAGTGGCGTCAGTTGCTGAGTGACACATACTGATGTGGCCAGTCAAAAATGTCATTTTCATGTGAAACCCTCTCAAATGCATCAGGGGGAAGGGAGAAGGGGCGAGGGGTGAGGGGACACTAGGTGAAGGGAGGCCGGGAAGGGAGGAATTGAGGGGTGAAAGGGAGTCAGAGAGAGGGAAAGGAGAGCAGAAATGAGACCTCTGGAAAATAAACAAGGTGTAGGGTTTCAAAGGCAAGGGGGACACAGGCATTCCATTGTTCAAGCCAATTATCAGTGGAAAATAATAACAACAGATGGATCCAGAGCGGCCAACTTGTGCCGGAGCACCCTGGCGCTGGGGAACAGATGATGAAATGTGAGAGTGCTGTTGGAAGGGAGGGGTGGGGGGTGCTGCCCCACAGTCACACACACAACTCCACACACCAGATGTGAACTTCCACAAGGACAGTTTAATAAGTGCTCCTCGGACACCACGTGTGCCGCGCAGCTCGGGCTTACCAGACAATGGCTTGGTCAACACCTTTGTGTGTTGGAAAGGGCCGTCTGACGTCAGATGACACCACAGACTGTATACAAAGAGTGGACGTCGTCACCGTGACGTCACCCGTTGGTTTGTGGATTACGGTTTTGGAGCCTCAAGTTTGGCACTGTGGTCGCCATCTTGTTTTTGTTTTTTTTGGGGGGAACCAGCAGTGACACAAGAAGGTGGAGCAAAGTACAACCGCACCCTGAACAAGACACTTTTTAGGAGACCAAAATGTCACATTTAACTTTCATGAACTGAAAACACACTGCGAAAGGGTTAAAGGTCCACGATGAAAACACAGACAAAACCGTTGTAGCGACCTGTCAATCACAAGGTAGCCCCGTCCTGAACTATATCCTGCTTTAGCACCTGTTATACTCTAAATGGGAACATAATATATAACTTCATGCTGCATTGATGAAGTCTTCAACCCGGAGGTTGCCGCTTAGATGAAACATGTGGCCTGTGTTGCCGTGTGATACATTTAAATCTGTGCATTCCTTTTATGTCCAACAAAGCAGGGTCATCCAAAGGCTAACACATGCTTGTTGCTGTAAGTGGAGTAACAACACAACAACATGAAGCAGGAAGAATAAAGGTATATATTTGTTCTTTTTTTTTTTTTTTTTGCACCGGGATTTTCTTTTATTCTAATCAGCACGTATCCCAGATGACCTGTTGTGATGTTTTCATTTGAAGTTTTCCGGCCTGCCTAACGTTCACAGACAGGCAGATGCAACAGTGCGGCAGAGACAGACCTCATTGACTCTGGCTTCATTCACAGATCCCTCATATCAGCCACAGACTGACAGGCAGGCAGCGGGGAGGGGGGCTGCAACCTTAAAACAAAACCAATTCTCTGTGTGTCTTTGTCAAGGGTGGGAGATGTGTGAAGATAGCAGTACAAAAGATCTGCCCTTCCTTTTACACAAGAAAAGAGAAGTTTTCGTTTCATTAACTCCAGACTAAAGCGTAATTATCTCCCTATAGACCTTAATCACCAACAGAAGGATAATAGAACAAAAAGCAGTTCTTCTTCAGTCATTAAAGTTCTTTTTTTATGTTGTTGTTCTTTTTTTCTTTCCTCTGCACTTTAGGAGAATCCATCAAATGATGCAAAAGAATCACGGGGGCACAAGTGAAGTCTCATTTTCAAATATTGTCCTTTAAACACAGATGTTGGCCATGAAATAGACTCCTTTGCTTAAGCATTTGCCCTTTTTCTATCTGCCTGTTTGACCTGACTGATGGCCACTGAGAGGAGAGGGCAACACGACAGACATAAAGATGACTGAAGTGGTAAATGACTATGATTGAAACTGCTTGAAATAAAATACGGTTGAACGTCAAAACACCACTTTGGAATTGTATATAATGTAAATGACGAACAATCGCTTGAAGGTGCTTGTGATACCGTACCCCAAATGATAAATCCTGGGAGAATTGCACATAAGGATTTCTACCGGAGGAAGAAGAAGGGGAAAAAAAAAAAAAAAAAAAAAAAAAGAATGGAAAACTTTGCCTAGATTTAATTAGCTTATGAGAAATAATTGCCATTAGCAAATCTCGTCAAATGGGGTTGAGGCGTTTTGCTGGGGGGGGAGAAAAAAAAGAGTCATATTTTTGGTCGATGAGGAGACAAAGGGCTTTCAAACAGGAACTGGCGAGCCATCAGCCGTTTTAGTGCACTGAGACTGAGGTCGAGTTAATTAGACTATTGTCATTTTAATCAGGACAGCTCGGCGGCCGTCACTTCCTGAAAGAGCCAGTGGACTTTAAACGGCTGAGGGATTCTTGTGTGTGTGTGTGTGTGAATGTATGTCCGTGTGTGTACTGTACGCGTGTGTGTGTGTGTTGGGCCCGAGGTGTCACCCAGCTATGGGTTATGGAGTATGGTCTGGTTCTCTCACATGCTTAGAACATTAATGAGCTGGAGACACACCAAGGAAACAAAGAAGCCCGGAGGATCACCAGGGGAAACTACTCGCCTCTGCTCTACTCATGTCTCTGTTCATTTGAAAATAATTTAAATATCAAATATTTGAAATAATTTGCTTCTCCCTGGCTATCAGATTTTGAATAGAGAGCCTTTCATGTCTTCGTTATTATGTTCTTCACTGGCATTAGCATTTAAACATTATCAATGTAGCCATATTTTCTAGGTGCTCGCCATTATTTTACAATAATGGTTTATTTTTTGTCTGATTTCCATATTTTATGAATACAATCGGGGGATCGTAATAACAAACCAAAGGATGGCAAAAGATATATCAAATCTTTGCTGAACATCGCTAATCTCAAGAGAGTTTTAATCAAAGCTGACAAAGGACTGGTTTTCATTCCAGGCTCGCTCGATTTACTTTGTGCTACCTTTTGTGGAAGAAAATTAAGGTAAAGCCAACACCAGCCTCATTTGAGTTTAGCACCAGCCCGCAGAGTGAGAGTAGGGAGGAGCAGCTGAATACTAGAGCAGCCAGTGGAGCTCTGCCAATCACCAGGGGTGATAAAGCAGCCAGCCCAATATTAACAGCAAAACATCTTTGTAACTTCTCCCCTGGCCATAGTGCAGGTCATCAGTGGACAAGGTGACGAAGGCAACCTGCAGACAAATGCTGCTGAACTTCCCCCCTGTGACACCGCGTCAGCCCCGGGGCAGGACTGGCCAATGACATTAGCAGAGCGTCTGAGTACAAAGTCGACCAGTGCAATATTTCATATTCACCCACCTCGAGGGAAGCTGCATTAAAAGGGATTGGAGCAGTTCGGGCACATTTGACTCCATGCCACTTTCCACTGCGTCTGTTTATGATTATATTAATAGTTCCGTAAGTTCATCGTTTTCAACATTAGCCATTAATATTTCACAGGGAGTTAATATTAATCTGATCAGAAATTATCTTCCTTCAATAATTCAATATACGCATTAATAATTCAATAAAAAAGAATGTTCAGCATATTTGAGGGGGAAAACTGGAGACATGTGAGAAAATGAAGCCAATGAAGTCACATTACAGCAGCGAGTTTGCTAAATATAATAACAGCCACAGCGCTATGAGCAACTTCAACTGGAATGCAGCTTGGTTGGAAAGGTTGCCTGTGCGTGTCAGGAAGCAAAGCTAACAAGCACAGGCAACCTTCTTGTTTCACCTTAAACTGGTTTGTAATGCAAGTCTTCAATGTCCCGACTAACCAGGGTCCACCAGGCTGCTGTTGCTACTTGTGTATACTCGGAGATAAGACAGACATGCAGACTGAGAAGCCTCCGCGCCATTAAAAGCCCCAAACTACCCAAGTTCCTCCTTGAGAGATTTACAGGGATTAGATGGTGAAATAAAGGCCTAATCTTTATTTGACAGGGAAGCCAATCTCTGGCTCACTGGTCATCTCTTTCTCTCTCTCTCTCTCTCTCTCTCTCTCTCTCTCTCTGTGTGTCTCTCTCTGTGTGTGTCTCTCTCTCTCTCTCTCTCTCTCTGTGTGTCTCTCTCTCTCTCTCTCTCTCTCTCTCTCTCTCTCTCTCTCTCTCTCT
>CALSBV010011423.1:1967125-1986098 GCA_943590825.1 Bovichtus diacanthus | reverse complement strand
TCTCTCTCTCTCTCTCTCTCTCTCTCTCTCTCTCTCTCTCTCTCTCTGCTACACATCTTATTTGAAACCACATTCAGAGTTTCTGCGCCTTGTATGGGGTCTCGATCCACTTTTCATAGAAAAAAAAGAAACAGTGTCATTTTTCAGGATAGGAGTGTGCAAATGCTGGAGAGACTTATTCCATAAATGATGTTCTATATTGGGTCACAGCATTACGAGCATGTGAGTACATCTTGATGGCGATTTCCTTTTCTAATTTTCCCTTTTTTTGGTAAGCTATGCCTGATTGAAAATCTAACCAATTTCCATCCGCAGTATAATGACAGATGGAAAGAGATATTTCATGGAGATGTATAGTCGAGACTGATAAACTATTAATCACACTGCTGGACAATGACACCAGCTAAATTTAAACACAAAGTGAAAAGGCGTCAAGTAACATCCTCCCTTATTCCTTAAATTATTCATTACTGGGGACTGTTATTGCACGGCATATAGAATTTAAAAAACTGCAGATTCCATGACTTAATTACAGTGTTGATGGTGGCTACAGATGTCCCCGGTTTGGACGGGTGATCCTTTACTTAACTCTGTCATCCAGTGTCCGTCTTCGTCTCTCCGTCCCTCTGTGTCTGTCTGCTCACAGAATCACTGCCAGGTTGACGAAGAAGAGTGGGCAGAGGAAGAGGGAGTACCACACTGACTCTGTACATGGGTTGCACTAGTGCGCCTAACTTTTTTGCACCAGCACATCATTTAGGTGAACCCAAAAAAATATTCTTGTTTATTTTATTAAATCAACGATAGCAAGCAGTCAGGAGGCTGTATAGCAATGTAATACATATAGATATCTACATTTTTAGAGAAACTCACATCAGCGTTTATTCTAAATAATGTACAGTTGATGTTCTATTCATAGATCGGAGCCTGCATGTCCCAGAGGAACTTATATTATATCTATTCAGAAGGTTTGGGCATGGAGCTGATTAGATGTGCCAACAGTAACTGAATTTAATTCCAGTAACCAGTCTCATGTTATTAGCAGATCTTGACCCAACCAATACGGTGGGAGCGTAAAAATCGCAGATGCGGATATCTACGTTTCTATATCTATGGGTGTAATGGGCACCGCGGCCATAGTTCTGTTCATTTTTGAATTACCGGTACATTTAAAGACCGTGATGTCGCTGGAGGAGAAGTACATGGCGCCGGTTCACACAAACAGACCTGCTAAATGTCAGGCGCATCAGTGCTGCCAATGAAAATGTTTAGTCGCACTTGACCGATTTTTGATCGCATGCAAGGAAAAGACCTGGTTATATGTTTATATCTAACAGTTTAGTACAACATATATCTATTGCTAATGAGTTTAGCGTTTTTGCATTGCATTCCAACACATCACGTTTCTGGCGGTGGAACTATTTCCTCTGTCTGTTTGGCTACGTTGGCTATTTTTGACATCGCATAAGTCCTGGAGAACCTCTTCCATAGAAAGACCCACCAGACACCAGAAACCAGCTGCACAAGGTATTCTGATAGAGAACATGTTTTATTTATTTATGCCGGAGCACCTTGTTTCTATAGGAGAAGTCTGCTCATTTAGTTTACCTGTTGCTTCATCGTATCTGATCGCACAATTTTTGTGCTACAGATCAAATCTGCCATGTTTGTCGACTGGTTTATCCTTCACTGTGATTGGTTGAATGAGTAACACAACATTGTCGGATTTTTTGAAAGCTCTGCTCTACCAAATCGCCACAAGGTGCAATACCTTTTTTTTTTTTTTTCTTTTTTTTTTTTAAAGTGAACTGCATTCTGAGCTGCATAACCTTCACTTGGATTGTTGTAAAGAAAAAAAAACTGTGTGTGAAAACCATCATTAGCATTTGAATCTCTTCCCCTAAGTCAAAGAAAATTGGGGATGGAAATGATTGTGTTGTCAATGTCAAAAACACTGGTAGTTTAAACTAAAATGAGTGCTTCAGGTGTACTTTGCTTAAGAAAAAAAATGTGTCTACAAATTAGTGTAGATTCAGCAGTGTGTGCCAAAAGCAAAACCTCCATCAGGCGGCCCATTACGTCTGTAACTCGGATACCTAAGTTTTATTATCTTTTGTTTGTCCCCTGCAAACAGCAATAAAATAAAAATATACAAAATAATGTTAAACGTTAATGCGTCCCACTCCTGCTCTCTGTCCTTTTCATTTACCAGACAGGTAGTTGGTTATATCAATGCATAATAAAAACCGGACTAAGCTAATATGGATGCATTATGTAGAGTAATGACAAAGTAACATGGTGGGTTTGTTTTTAAAGAGCGAACATAAAAAGTTGGTTCAGCTATCAGATGTTATTTTCCATTGAGTGGCAGACAAAGGCTTTGTTTGTGTGCTCCATATCCTCCCCTCAGTGTTCAGTGCGTCCTCTCTCCCTTCCTCTTATCATCCCTAACCCACAGCAGCAAACAGAGTTGTACGCAAATACTGAAAGCCATAATGCATTATATTGTTTGGTGTTAACATTTGAATATTTAAATGCCGTGTTTTAGATCTAGATATTCCCATTTCAATTTCCATATACTGCACATGCAGACAGTTAAGTTTGCCCATGTGCACATTTGCATCTTTTTCTACATAATATTGGTTTGACAAAACCCTCATTTTTCATGATCATGTTTTTGCTTCATACAGACTTGTTAACATTGCAAGTTACCTATGTTTAATAAACGACTACTGTACGTGGCCTGGGTCAGAGCCACGGAGCTGAGTATGTGAATCACCCACGTACATGTCACTTAGCCAAATTGGCAAAGCTGATAAGCCATATTTACATAGCAGTGTTGCTGGGCGTGATTACTATCGGTAAAACTTCCCCCCGCGCTTTAATGGAAAGTTGGGCTATAACTTGGTGTGGGTCACAGCTGCCCTCTGGAAAATAGCTCAATTACTGCCGTGGATATAAACACTCGTGTGGTTGTGTCGGAGTAGTAAACAGATGTGGGGTGACAGTCTGTAGTATGTGATCAGTCAAGCAGCTGTTGCTACACCTTCATTCATTCACTTGTTCCGATGATGGATTCCAATTTCTCCCCCCACGGCTCAACATGTGGCCACACTATTTGCTTACAGGGCAGTGGCAATAGGCGATTAAGCTACTGAGAATATCATCGACATGTTCCCTGAGTAAAGCTAACGCCTGCTGCACTTCAAACACAACAATCGGTTTGCATGAGGTGGACGTTATGGACGGACTGACTTTAGTCGCTCTGTGCTCGGGACTCTGATGCTGAAAACAACACAGTGTTAGAAACTTGGGTAACACTTTGTGACACCCATGTCTATAATGCAGTAGAATCTTCTTATAGCACTGTGTAATTATAGTTGTAAGTGCTCATAAATATTCATAATGCTTTAGAACTACAATCATAACACATTTTAAAGCATTTCATAATGACTTATAAGGAACTGTATCATATCACACAGAACATAACACTTCATAATTGTTGCTTTGGATTTAATGATTTTAACTTTACCGAAAGAAAACAGTGACCACTTATACAGGGTTCCTTTAGCTTAAGGCGAAAAGATTGATTTAAGACATTTTAATACGGTCTAAGGCCTTATTTTTAGATTCATTAATTAAATGCCTTTTAAGACTTATAACCAGCCTGTATTATAACGGCCTATACTTCACTTAAAGCACCCATTGACCACATTATAATGCAATATAACAGTGATTAAATTGCATTATAAAAGAGGAAATGTATTAATATTATTCTAAAACTGCACAGCTCTTCCATTTTTAAATCAGATATACTGTACATCTTTTCACAGTAATTTCTTTATATTTGTATTGTATAGTATTCAATATTATGTATGCACCAATACACCAAAGCAAATTAGTTGTGTGTGAAAAGCAGTTCTGATTCTGAAAAAAAAAATGATTATGGGAATTATAATACACTATGATCCAATACACTATGTGACAATTATAATTATGATTATTTACCTTATAAATCATTATACAACACTTTATAATGCGTTAGGATTACTTGTATAAAGCATAATGAATATTTACGAGTGTGTATAACTATAATGATACAGTGCTTTAAACAGATTGCGACACATTACAAGTATGTTTATAATGCATTTTAGACATGGGCTTCATAGAAAGTGTCACTGACACTTATTTTCCAAACTGAAAAGAGACAACATAAAGAGCATTCAGAATGATGTCATATGCTGTTATTTTGTCTTGGCGCTCTGTGCATTTGTACTCACACAGTGTATTGAAAAGGACATCCCCTTTGGCTGTTGTCTCATTGGGAGCCTACCTGTCACACGGCTGATATGACGCTCTTTGAATGCAGCATGTACGAGTGATCAGAGCAGCAGCTAGCACCCAGATGACAAAGTGACTAGGAGTGTCAAAGCAGCCAACAAACAGGCCTGTCCTCTCGTAGACAGGAAGCTGGGAGCAGCAGAGGCGCTTGCCTCGTCTCATCTGCCAGCAGCGCTCGCCGCCTCATCACAGCAACCACGTCTGATGGTGTGCACAACTCCATGCTGGACGGCTGTTTTGATTTCAGCCCGTGTGACACATCTGTTGCCTGTCACGTTGCGTTGTCCCCGTCTGCGAGTCGAGCCCGACCGGGGCAAATGTGCTTCTCATCCTTCTGTTCGTGTTTACAAACAGGGCTCGCGCTAACAAACAGGCCAGCATGGTCCACGTCGTGTGGAAGGTCAGGAGGCCAGGAGACACTACCTGCACCTCAGCAGCATGCGTCACAAGCCGTCAATCCTGCTGCAAATGTGCGGTGTGTAGAACGAGTGCTCTGTATTAAAAGATGCATTATCTGCTAATAAACCCCCGATGCAATCTTAAGTAAAAGGCAGAAGCAATTGTAGTGTTGATTGTATATAATAGGAAGAAAGAAAAAGGTATGGATCTTGGTCACTTTATTATCCTTTAAGTATCCCCCCCCCCCCATCATTGTACACTGCCTACTGAAAACCAATTATTTCCCTCCCGTGTCTAATTGAGAAAGTTTGCTCCAGCTGTAAATCAAATCTCCATCTAAGGTGCAGTCCTCACAATGTGCACTTTATGGGCTTTTAAAGCACATCGCAAGAGCATTTCGCAAAACTACCAAAAATCAAGGATATTCTCTACAAGACTCCCACTGTCAGCTTAAATACACGAGCAATGACCATGGCTAATTGGATCCATCCCATCCATCCATCTATGAAGTACACATGCTACATCAGCGAAAAATCAAACGACATTGTTTCACTCAGTGGTAAGGCAAGCCTGGCATTAAAGAGCCAGAAAGGTATTTATTAATGGGATGTTACAGTAGCTTAGGGGGGGGGGTTGCATTCACAAGTGCTTCATTTCTATGTCCTTGTCTTTCCAATCAATATTCAAAAGTGCCTCGTAATTACACGTTTAGCATTCATTTACATGCAAAGTGCCAGTGTGGCGATAAATTCCAGTGGAAAAGTTCTGTCTGTGAGTGTTTTGTTTTTTTTGGGGTTTTGTTTTTTTTTTAACCCTCATATTTTTATTACCTTATTATCACAAAATATTTAGATGAACATACTTATTTCACTCTAAATAAAACTCAAAAATAAAAAGCAAAATGAGACAACTAAGGTTTATCTACATGAACAATTTGCATGAGTACCAAACCCCAGCCTGTTATGTAAATGCGATCGCTCTTAAGAGGGTGGGGGAATTTTTTTTGAGATGGCTCATTTACATTGTCAAATGACACAACACTCACACTTTCCATTTACTATCAAACTGTTTTGCAGAAACCTGGAAACGATCAGCGCGTGTAGCTCCTCGCCGCCAATTCAGCGTAACAATACTGCTGAAATGGGGTTGGATGGTATACACAACGTGATCCAACACCGTGACAGCCGCTTTGACCGGCCTCGTCAGACCACAAGACAACCCGTAGCAGCGCTGGCACGGCGGGGAGGCACAGCGCTGCTACGGGGCTCTAATATATTCAAAGAGGGATCATTTACTTAAGGCTTGCATCCAAGGATCAGTCTGGCCTTCATTAGCCTCAATCTGACACGGATGTGAACAACATGTTGGCTTGCCACATGAACACTGCCCCTCCTCCAGCCGAACCCCCAAAAACTCAGCTCCCCCCTCCCTTCTCTGAGACCTGCACAGCAAATTCTTCTGGAAATATCACAGGTTGTTAGCATTCCAGAGAGAATTTTACACGGGTGTACACGCAGGCCTTAATTAGAGACACTATTTGATCATTCAGCAGCTGGGCTTTATTAAAAAAAAATACGGGTTCACATCGCCCCACAGTCACCCCCGGCTCAGTGTGAAAGAGCTCGCAGAGGCAGAAGATTCTATGAAACAAGAATATGCATATTCATTACTTGATACATAAGGGAAATCTACGGCCCAGCAAAGCAGTATTTACACTCAGTTTAGAACAACATTTCAGGTGAACATCTTGACGGTGTCATCCACCTCTGATATGAAGAAGGTGGATGGATTTTGGGTTGTTTCTTTTGCATTTATTAATTTTTTTGAAAGGTTGTCCTGAGAAACACCTCAAGTAATCTATCACTTATATGTGTATTAGTATGCAGCGGTGGAAAGTAACCAGGTACATTCACTCAAGTACTGTAAGTAAGTACACATTTGAGGGACTTGTACTTGAGTATTTTTTTGTTTGTAGAAAATACTACCTTTTTTCTTTTTTGCTACTTTATACTTCTACTCCACTACATCTCAGAAACATATTCTGTACTTTTTACTCCACTATATTTATCTGACAGCTTTAACTACTAGTTACTTTTATAGACTGAGATTAACAATACAAAATATAATCAATAAATAAATTATATTATATCAATAATGCTTTATTAATCTCCAGGGAGAAATTCACAAGATACCAAGCAGTATGTATAGTAATATATCAAATAAACATAAATAAATTAGCTCCACATTTACCAGTTGCAACACGCAGGAATATACAAAAACAGACTTTACCACTTTACTTTTATTGTATATATAGACTATTTATTAATTTATTGCAGAAAACATTCTATATTGTGATATGCACATGTGTTTATTGAAAAATTAAATGATCTATATTCGGAATAGAAGATGTTGGCCCTACTTTAAGTATATGTTTATGCTAATACTTTTGTAATACATTTTCAATGAAGGAATTTGACTTGCGACAGAGTATTTCTACACTGTGGTATTACTAACTGACTTAAGTAAAAGATCTGAGTACTTCTTCCACCACTGTGAGTATGGCTTCCGAAGAGGGTTTTAATGTCTAAATGCTACTTCAGAATAAGTAATATATGCGTAAAATATGTTTAAAGAATCAAAATCCACAACCTCAATCAAAACACAACATTATAACCCTTTCCAGAGGTCTACTGAGAGCCTCCACCTAAATGTCAGCGCAGAACCAGAGCTACGTCGACCTGAAAAGAACCTAAGAGATGTAAACTACATCTGACCAAGGTCGACGGGGACTATAAAACAAACACTGGGTTTAAGGTGAAGTCTTCCCTCCGTGAAGGTTGGACATGTTTTGTGTTTACACTACATGGCAGGCTTTGAAATTGTTTTGCAGTGTGGAGTCTGCCCAGGGTCATTGTTTGTTTTTGACGTGTTTATACACCACACAAGGAGTAATGACTTCTAGGATAGTCAGGGGGATGCAGACATGATCCTGCACACTATTTTCTTTTACTTTTCAGGTTCCCAGTTCAACAGCGAGAGACTGCCCGGGCCTCGTCGTTGTCGTCATCATTTAAAGGGATGTAAATACGTAACTGCATCAGGAAATTAGGAAATCGGTTACTATGCAAAACCTCTCTTATCGTTTAGTTGCACTCAAACTCACAACTATTTCCATATGATGCCCTTCTTTAGCTCTTAAAACCAGTTTGTCCAAACGTTAGAAAACAATAATGCTAATACACAAGCGGCGTGTCCGTGTGAACCGTCTGTACGGACATGCAGGAGAAGTACTTACTTTGATCTGTGGCTCCACAGGATGTCACCACTGGAGTCTCCTGGCTGGACCGACAAGCAGCAGATAGAAGAAGGGGAGGAGAGAAGAAGGTGGGGGTGGTAGAGAAACAGTGGAAATTATTTGAAACATGAAGGTGACGAACAATAAGCAAACATGTGCATGTTTTTCCACAATCACCTTATTAAACACCAACAGTGAAGTCACCTCAGATGCTATTTGGTTTATTATGTGTGTGAGTGTACACACACACACACACACACACACACACACACACACACACACACAACACACATAACACACACAACACACACACGTATGCACCTCCGAGTATGAGGGCAATAGTGAAGGGACACAAAACAGGTCACTTTGAAATGAATATTCATTAAAGCAGAATTAAATAGCTTTCACAGTGGTGGATAGATGTTTAGCAACCTTAAACGAGAACTCCCCTGATTAAACAAATAATGACACATTGCAAAAACTGTAACTGGGTCCAAATTAATTTGAGCATTGCACTAATTGCATTTAAACACCGCTCCTCCCTGACCTTAGATCAAGCGTCTTTTAATTACTGGCTTCTGAAGGCTGAATCCTTACAGTGTTGATGGGACAATAAAAACAAGTGTTACAGCACACTGCACAGTGTTTTTTTTTTTAATTCAATATAAATGAAGCTCCACAAGGAGTGAAAATCCAAGCTCAAACTGCCTTTTTCACATCATCACACATTAGCACTCAGCCTCTCACAGTCAGGCGCTGTCATTTACTCCAACTGCCCCGTGCCCCTTCACCTTAACTCCTTCCCCACCGTTTGCAAACACAGAGGGAAGAAACAGCAAAATGTGTTTCCTGAAAGGGAGGAGAGGTGGAAAAAGCCCATCCTGCCCCGAGAATTATCGCTGCCCCGCCAGAGCCGCCGCCACTGGCCTTTCTGCAGAGGCAGCAAAAGTTCCCCGAGAGGGGAGTGTCTGCCAACTCAAACAGGACTCGTTCTCCTCTCTATGGGCTGCCGGCCGCCCATGTGGGCCTGTGCTGGGCTTCCTGAGGGCTCGCTGCAGCTGGAGCACTTTGAATAAAGGTAACAGCAATGTCACAGCTACTGTAAACTTGCTCGGCTGCTCCTGTCAGCAGGACGTTCCCAATCAAAGCAGAATCAACCCCAACTCAAACATACAAGGCATTTTTTTTATTTCTTTTTTTTTTCACCAGTCCCAAGTCCAAACTTCCCACGAATTACAAAGAGAGCACACAGGCGAGAGGGCAACCACTGTTCCCTGATCTTGCCAAACAAAATGCCAAGAGACCGGGAGTGACATTCAGCTCAGGGCTTTAAAAATACGAGCAATTTGAAAATGATTAGAGTCTTATTTTATTGTTGAGCGCCTGACACAGGAGAGGAAACCAGAACAATCAAGCTGGCTGACTTTTTTTTTTTCCTGCTGAATTTAGAAACACTAATTAGTTTTGCTCTCGTAAAGCCAACCTGAAAACGACCAATTAGAAAGTGAAAATGAGACGTGCGGAGGAAACAAGAGCTTGTCATTTCCACTGTTTAAGTCCCATATGCACAACTTTACTGTGATGACTTTCACAGACACACACACACACACGATGATTGGCATGCTGCCTACTAAACCTGATTTCACGTACACACTCTGACCAGTTAATGGTACTTTACATCAAATAGCATTTTGCTTAGTTAGAAGGAAACCATTACAGATCTGTATGGCCACATCAAACCCAGGCTGAGCAGCTTGGGCATGCAGATGTCTGAAGTACCGGGCTGGGAAGAGGATACAGCCCACCAGACTGACCACAGCACCAGCTGCTTCCAGCTATAGACCTACCAGGGCCAAACTGTTACCCCCTCACAGGTGCCTTGTTTCTATGAATTTCCTCTTTCAAGGGTACCGGAGTAATTCCTCTACATGTAAAACTGTTTCATACAGAGCAGCTGGGGCTGGTACCTTCGTGTACTTATATTTCATGCGCATACAGTAGATATCACCTGCTGAGCGGTTCATGTTTAGCAAGGCATTAGAAATTGAACTTGCGGAAAATTATCTTCAGGAATTTCACTGCTATTCCCCGAGCAAACAGTGGCAAGTGTTTCATCACTGTCGGGCTGAAGACGGATGAGCTGTCAGTGCCTTTCCCTGTCCAGGATCCAGCTCCTGGGCCGGGAAGTGGCTAAAAAAAGTCAGAAGCTACGCTTTCTAGGCCCGCGCCTTTTACTGGGAGTAATTCTCAGATGCCAGGTCGCTGCCAACGTCCTTGCAGCCAATGGCGGAGAGGCCAGTAAGTTCATATTAACTGCAGAGTGTAACTGCGCTGAACATCTGCTCATGAATGAGAGCGCTGCCCACTAACTCAGCGAGTTGAGGCCCGCTGATGAAAAATTCAACGTTCTCCTGGCTGGCACGCTTGTTTTGCACAATTCTCCTGAGCCCCCCAGAATTATATTAAGAGAATTTCAGCACGGCCTGGTGTATCTGAGAGAACAGCTGGCACTGAAAAGGGATCTGCCGCTCGGCGAGAGCTCGGGGACTTCACACGGGATCTGCCTTCTCCTACGTCATTTGTCCTTGAAGGGGGAAATAAATATCAGTGTTAAGCACCCAGGTAATAATAAGAAAGCAGAGGTTACATTTAGCTGATTACACCACCCCGTGTGTGCTACAGAGGACGGAGCGTAAGCAATGAAGACATGAATCGATACGGAGTGGAAAGAGAAGACAAGAGGGGCAATTGTGACTATAAGTAGCTCCCTCAGGAGACCCATTCACTATACCTCTCCTTTGTTTGGCTTGTTTAGCTCATTAGATTGTTAACTAGGAAGGATCTGCCCCCAACCCCACAATATGGAATCAGTCTAATCAGAAACAGAAGCAGTCTGTTCAGGGGGCGACTACATCAAAGACTTTGGAAAGTATGAAGGCAGTCCTACAATCCTGTCCTTCAATTGCTGCAATTATGTGCCTCATAAGTTTGTGATAGTACTGAGACAAAATGTAAAAGCTACTTTACAATCCTAACTCAGTGTATACAGTGACATGAACCGACAAAGTCTTCCCTCTAAAGATGATGAAACAGTTTAAAATGTTGAGTTTAAGGAAGTGATGACTCCTAGCAAAACCCTAAGAATAAAAGATTACCACACTCTGTAATTTCACTTCTGTGTTTCTGTGAAATACAGTTAACAGATTTCTACAGGTCAGCACAGAACACAACCTGACTGAAACTTTCATCTCAATGATGTCAAAATCATGGCAAGAGCAAAAAAAATAAAAAAGTTCTGTGAATATAATATTGCCATTGAAAAACCACGAGGAGAGAAGCTCATTTAGCTGGTGACAAATGACAGCACTTTGTCTTCCTGACAAGACCCCTCCTTCATCAAATGTCCAACTTCACATGGAAATAGGAAATCACACATTATCACACTGACAAACAATTACAACCATGTCATTAGCAGCAACCCCGGGCCTGAAACCATTAACACAACACAACGTTGCGCTCCACGCTAACCATCAGAAGAAACACAGGATGTAGATGAAAAGACACGGTTAAATCAATCATGACACAAACAACCTGATGCTTACAGTTTAGGAAGGATCTAAATGTTGGGCGGGGGGGTAACGCTCTTTGTGCCAACTAAATAAATCACATAATAATCTTGAGCAATCAAAAGTTCCTCATCTCCGAACAAAGATTTATGCCTCTGTGATGACAGAGCAGTGCTTGCCTTATATTAAAAGTCAACACTTTAGAGGAGTTTCTCTCTAAGTGACTTAATCAGATACAGAGCATTAGTATCTTTTTTAATACATCTCCCAGTGTCAGCCAGCAAATGAAAAAGCTAGCCTCTGTAAATATGACTGCTTACTTCTAACACAAACATTGTTGACACCTAATGTAATTTCAGCGGGATATCCAACTGAAAGCACACCGGGGTAATATAATGCTCTTAATGAGAATTCCTTCCAGCTTGAGACCTTGGCGAGATAGCCATAATGCATGGCTTCGCTTTTTAATAAAATAATTGTTACAGTTATTAAAGATGAATCTCATCACAGTCGAGATGACAAAATAATTCATTACCAAAACCGAGGCTTTAAATAGCTGCAAATTATGAAGCCCTACACCCCCCACCCACCCCTTGAAAATACACTTCCAGATAAATGGGTTCGTTATTTTTTTTATAAATATTAGATATATGCTGCCCTTGGAAGGAAAGAAATATTGCAACTGTCCATTAGGAAGTTCGCAGACACATGCACATTTAATCAATTCAGGAAAATCTAACAATAAACAACCAAAACTATAATTAATTAAATTCCTTTATATCATTATATATAATGGCAGGGTGGTAGTCTACTGGTCTAGTGGTCAGGCTTTCAAATAGAACACTGGAAGGTTGTGAGTTCAACACCAGGCTGCCACCATTGAGCCCCTGAGCAAGGCACTTAACCCTGAGGTGCTCCAGGACTGTCCCTGTAGTTAGTTCACTGTAGGTCACTCTGGATAAGAGCGTCTGCTAAATGTAGTTACATTATTGTAGTTTAACTCATAGAGCTGTGGCTTCATCATCATTTATGTTGAGCTGGACTATTGACCTGTATTGTCATCAATTTGTAGTATTATCTACATTAGTCCTGTTTTCTGCATTAAAGGGATAATTCATATTTCTTGAGTGGGGTTGATTTAGGTACTTAACCATAGTCAGTGTATTACCTACAGTAGATGACAGTCGGGACGCCCGCAGTTTGGAAAAACAGACAGGTTTACCATTGATTCTTTTTTTTAGGTGGGGCCTTTTTTTTTTGCAAAATACGTTTTGCTGCTGCCCCCGTCCACAGCAGTACATTACTTAGCTTCCATGGAGGCACTCTTGTTTGCTTCTCCAAACGCCATCTACTGTAGGTAATACACTGACTATGGTTAAGCACCTCATATAACCCCACTCTAAAAAATCCAAACTATCCCTTTAAATCATTAGCGCCGTGTAATACGTATCAATACTGTCATTATGTCCACCTGCACGCCTAAATGGTGGTTACTATACATGCTCATGCAAACATTGCTTGCACCCTCATTCATTTTTGTGTTGTATTGTCTTTCTGAATTATTCATGCTATTGCCAATTGCAAGTTATCAGATCCCATAGCGGTGTCTTAATCAACCATTCAAACTATGACTGAATAAATTGATGAATCTAGATTAACATCCAACTTACTTCAGCAGTAAATGTAGCCACATGGTATCAACACTGGTCTGCCTCTATGATGTTGCGTACATTGCAGTTTATCTTTTGGAACCTGCAGTGTTCCTCCTCGCAGCACCTCTATGTGTGAAACAGAAAAAGCTGGAACACATGTTTGAACAAACTTCCACCCATCTCCCCCCCTTCCAGTTCACAGCTCTCTTCTCGCTTTATTTATGTATTCAAAAGAGATAATTTACAGTGATGGCATGGAAACTTCCCAGCATGCCTTTTAACCTGTCGTTTTTCACTCTCTCCGCAGCAGGATGTCCAGAGGAAATGCTTTATTAAGATCCTGCCGACATGAAGAGCTGCTGTGACTTACTGGTGCATTACTGTCTAAAAGGCAAAGTTATTTAGACCAATAAAAGGCTAATATATTGTTGGAGTGGAATTACACATAAGTTATCTCCGCCTTAATAACATCACCGCAACCCCTGATGTTGTTTAGATCAATAAAGCCCATTAAAGTACAGACCTCGAGCGCAGATAAGGCTGCACTGCCACAGGAAAATACTGCTCGCTGGCATCTGAGAGAGCAGCGGTCTTTCTCTGGCAAACAAGAAGTGGCCAAAATGAGAAAAACACTTCAATCCTAATACCATAAAAACATTATTTCATTGTCTGCCTTCTGGAGCCTTCTGGTCTGCAGATAAACAGGTGGAAAGATGCTAATGGCTTTTAGATACAGAAAAGGTGGGTAGGGATGGGGTGGCAAAGGTGAACTACGGCCCCCAGCTCAACAAAAACCCTCTGCTTCTTCACCTTTGTCCTCTCCCACTGTTACCGAACAGTTGCAAATGTCCCTAATCATTATCATAATCTGGTGTTATGTCATTATAAACAGTTGCTGATTCTGAGACTTCAAAAAAAAAAAAAGCACATATACAAACGAGTGAAACTAAACTACAAAAACAGCCCAAAGAAAAAAGTCACTGTCTGACGCCAAGTACAGTGGTAAATTCATCAGACTGTAGATATGCTAGTGTTGTGAATGTAGTTTCCCATCATGCTGTGCTCATTCTTAGCAGTGTCCACCAGGTGATGCACTAAATCGTCTGTGCAGCGACTGTCCATCCGCCCCTGAGGTGTGATGATGACCACAGTCTGGTCACTCCCTCGAGGCTCCACCCACCGGGTATGATGACAACACAAAAAGGAGAACAGGACTCAGGAGTGTGTGTGTGTGTGTGTGTGTGTGTGTGTGTGTGTCTGTGTGTGTGTGTGTGTGTGTGTGTGTGTACATTTGCTTTTGGGAGTACAGACAACGTTCACGTGCACTTGTAAAATTGCAGCACACAGAGACACCACAGGAAACCACAGGAAACAGAGTGCTATCTCTATAAGCACACAAAATGACAAACAAGATTTTCTATTTTTTTTTTTTTTTTTACGTACACTGTGTCCCCTATGGCTTATGGCTTATACACGTCAATAGGAAGTTGACAGACATGAAGCTACTCAGGTGGGGGAACTGCACTTAAAAACAGAAACCTTTTAAAGGATCTCTGGTGCTTTTTGCATCCTCTCACCTCAGTGTGTGTTTCAGAGGAGCACTCTGGCAGATACTGTAACGTACTAAGACTCTCCCAAAAATGTCTCCATTCTCTTTATTCCTCTCTTTTTATATATATGTATATTTGTGTCATGCTTTGCCACTGTTGCTGTCATCTAGCAGCTGTAGTCACTGTATCACACTATGGATGACAACAACCAGGCAAGATTTATCTTACACTAACGTGACTGTAATATAGTGAATGACAGTTCCATTCTTACTTTACATAAAATGAAATTTGAGGAGTTACAACTTCTCTCATCTTGGTCTATAAGGAGCTTGACTGCACTGCTGTCCATTATCAGACCTACAGTTTTAACAACAAAATATGAGTGGTATGCAGGCTTACACTCCAGATATTAATGAACGGCAAGTAAAGTAGAAGTACGTAAAAGTCAAGCTACAAATTAGCAGCATCAGACAAATGCAACAGAGAGATCTTGAAAAAAGTAGATGTTGAACACAACAGTGTAGAATTATTTTTAAATACCCCCACTGTCTAAAGAATAGAAAGAATTGGGGCATTTAAAAAAAAAAAAAGAGCATAAAATTGCTGGGGTTTTTTTTTTTAGGTGAAATGAGCCCAGATTAAACCACGTACAGTAATCAGCACCTTGTGACAACATGAGTGAATAAAAGGCAGTCTATGATGTCTGTTCTAAAGACAAGTGTGCAATCATCTCTATGTGTATAGAAAAGCATCTGTATGTGTGCGAGAAACTCAAACAGTTCTAACTATTTAGGCTTCTATTTTGCCCTTAATAGACTTCGTATATGTGATGCATTAAATTATAGATTATAGAAGATTTTTTCATGTTTTATTTTATCCCCAAATTTAGCCCTGCTTTATATAATTATATAAATATATATATAAATATAATTATCAACTCTGACAATATGATATTACCGAACAATAAATACATCATAGACCCAAAAAAAAGGAGAGAAGAAAGAAGCGGAATAAAAAGCACATTCGAGAGAGGCGATCTTCCACCAGCTCTAAGTGACAGCATAAATAAAGTGCGGCACATCTTTTACCTTCTTCAATTATCTGCCTTTTGACATGTAAGCTGAGCACAGTGTAATTAACATCTCAGGAGATAATGGGGTCGCTACTCACTGATCAATCTCACACATATATTATTTGCCTTTTACCAATCCAGCCTCTTGTTATCCTCGGAAGGAAATATTCCACAACAGATTTTCTTTTTTTTTTTTTGGTTTGGGGCATTTCATAAAACTCGGCTAACAGGCCTAATAATGACTCATCCAATTTAGCTCATCAATTAGGCTATGACCCAGCTCAAACAGAGCCCTTTCTATCACAATAAATAACACATCTTTTCCTATTCATGCAAGATGGAACCATGTTGTCATTATCAATTACAGACTGCATCACAAGACAGAAAAGAATGAATAAAAACATTGTGGATTGTCTAAGAATGTTCCCTCGGTGCTTTTAGAAGTAACAGGTGTTGCAGCTGGACCCTCTGACCTGGTAGAAACACTTAATACAACCTGGAATAGAATTTGACACTCTCAGTGTTGCCTACGTTCACCTGCTTTTGAACAGGGTTAGTTTTGGCTTATTTTCTCCAATAAATACAAATATCACGGATTCACTCAAACCTTTTACGAGCTCCAAACGCACATGGAATTCATATTGACTGTCCATTGCTGCCAGTCCTTGTATACAGAGCATAGGCATTTTATGCTGAACATTTTTTCTTTTTTATCAATCTGTGTATTGCACACAAAGTCCAGATTATGGAAACAGCATTACAACAGGTTCAGCTCTGCTTTAAAGCTCGTAAATGTGGTTTTCTATAAAAGGAGATGCATGTATGATGTGTCCTACTGAACATAAAGTCAACCCATATTGACAAATTAATAAAACTGCTGTCACAGTTCAGTCTGCAGCTGTAGATTCATCTAAGTCACTGCTTAACGGAATCGGTCGTCCTTTTAAATGTCCTCAAAACAAAAAGCAACACTGATCAGACATCAATTCTCAACATTGTCACAAGTACTTTGACTACAGGTCAAAATTTCAGCCAGAGAAATCATAACTCTACGTAACATTTACAAAATATACCGTTTTGTGTTACTACCCACCAACAATGTAGGCATGTCATGGCTATTCCAAACAGGAATGGTGATTGCCTGGCCCCTTATATGTACATGCATAACTGCATAACACTTCTCCCTCAGGTTATTTTGCCAGACGCCTTTGAACAAACCTCAAATCAGCCCTGAGATTTATGTTGTTTATGTTGTGTTGTTGCTGTCAGGTCCGAAGTTAACCTTAAAGGTCGGAGAAACCGCACTTCCTCTTTAAGAGACTGAACTGATAAACAGTGTGTAATAACTGTGTCCCTGTAATGACAACTGCTGCTTACATTGCATCACTCACAGGTCTTTTAATAGTATTTGGGCTGTGGTGTTAAACCTCAAGACTGAGCCTAATACTTGCCATTATTTGGTAATGCAACTAGCCTGCTAAGCCTTACTTTGTAGCGCCACAACAATCCTCTATTATTACCGACACCAAGGAGGTTATAAGCTTTCGGTTTGGTTTCTCATTCATTTCTGGAGCGGATCCCAATTCTGGGGTGGCTGCAGTATTTATCGCTATTTGTGGGTCATTCTGTCACTCAAAGTGCAGCTGTCTAATGTTAAGGAGAGGAAGACCTTAACACCTTAAAAACAACTCTTAAAGTGTTTACTATGCAAGCGAAGTTAGCTAGTGTTACTAAAAGTTGACTAGATTCAAGTGTATCAAAGGTAGATACATTTCTAGCGCTTTATGTCAGGTATTCAGGTCTGAAACATTACGAGGGCAAGATAGATTTTAGGCAGATGTTCAAGCTTCTTTTTAATTATTGTCAAATGCCTGCTTCACCATAACTGTAGAATTAAATAGATGAAAACGATTCCCCCGTCCTCCCACAACAATTCTAGCAAAGACACTGCTTGCAGTGCTTTTGACAAAATACTCTTGAAAAGGTCAGAAACTGAAAATGTCTTATCAAAGAGCCGAGGAAAAGAAGTGAATACAAGACAATCACTGCTGCCGTTGCTGCTGGGAGCGTTAAAAGCTGTACTTTGAGTGTATTATTAACTCGACGCTGCCTGGACACGCGGGGGCTGTTTTACAATTTAGGCTTTAACAGATGTGCGTTTTATGTGGCAGGTTCTCCAGAGTTTAGATGCCTCTGTCCACATAGATGAGGCCGTAAGGCAGCTCGTAAAACCTGCCTTTGAAACTTTCGGGAGGGTTAATGCCGACAGGACAGCAAATGGGCAGCGATCTGTACGGCTCACCTTTCCAGCACACTCACATGTTGCTACTGCTCAACATCCCACCAGATGAAAGCCAGGGCTGGCCAGGTGAAAACTACATGTGCACTTCTATCCGACTAATCAAGTCCCATTTCCTGCATATCTACTCTCGTGTGGTGTGAAATAATGTATGACACACTTGTATCTTTAAAACGAGCAGTTTACCGTAATGTGAATACTGTATTGTAGGGTGACGACAAAAGGTAATTGTACTGCACCCACAGTGTAATTACTGTGATTTACACACCATCACCCCCCCCCAAACCCTCGGCTTCACAAGGTGGAATTCCTGGCAGGGCACACACACACACACACACACACACACACACACACACACACACACACACACACACACACACACACACACACACACACACACACACACACACACACACACACACACACACACACCGTCTTTTTTACACTTACACTTTTCTCATGAGCTCAATTTTGTTCATTTTCTCTACATCAGATTACTGGTTTTCTTTTTGCTAAAGACAATCCTTGTCACACAATGCAATCACTCCCTTTTTCTCAGTGACCTGTGTTGACTTTGGTACCACCTCCTGGGCCAGGCAGGAAGGCATGCTGAGTGAGCTCTCGGCTGGCTGTATCCAGACCCAGCCTCTTACACAATACAGCCTGCCCAGGACAAGCCCTCCCTCCCCAATAAACCACTTCCCATTCTTGATCAAACCTGGGGATTGTAGTGTGAGGGTGGAGATGAGAAAAGATGGGAGGAGGTGTGTGTGTGTGTGTGTGTGTGTGTGTGTGTGTG
>CALSBV010011423.1:1891498-1960015 GCA_943590825.1 Bovichtus diacanthus | reverse complement strand
TATATATATATATATATATATATATATATATATATATATATATATATATATATATATATATATATAATATATATATATATATTTATTTATTATTACATGTTTTTTCACATAAATGATGCACTACTTGTACCACTACAGACACATGTGAAACAACATTTGGTTTATTCAAAAAGCTGGTGTTAAGATCAAAAGCATTCATCTGTAGCCAAATAAACAAATGGAAAGATGCTAATGACTTCCAGATACGCTTCAGATCACGCAGATGAGGCAGCAGAATGGACGGCTCCTGGTTTTGTCCCTGTCACACGAGTCATGGCTGCATGTGTGACTTGTTGTCCTGTGATATATGTGTGTACCACATTGGTGTTTAATGTGGCCGTGGATCCGGCACCACAAGCGAAGCAATTCGGCTCCCAGTTAATTGGCCTGCTGCTCCATGAGGAAGTGTGTCAAAACTAAATCTATAACTCTGTTTCTGGGTGTAGCGGTGGAGCTCTCCAACCAGACACAACAAACCGCAGCCCCGACGTCCCAACTCCTCATAATTCACCCGTGTGGAATTCAACTAACCCCATTAGTGCAGCCGTTGTTTCCACAGCCCGTCCACATTCCTGGGCCTGCCGTCGGCCCCAGATAAGACCCATCTGATTGCTCGGTTGCATCGCTGTCATTACTCCCAAAAATATGTTGATCCCAACAGACAACCCCCCCTCAAGGATTCATGGCTGTGCTATTGAATCCCCACGCCCCTCAAAAGGATCGCTTGCTTTAAAACTTCCCCTCAATTTGAGATCCACAGAATGCACTCAGTGACTTCAGCGGGGCCGGCTGCCATGTCTCCCACATAAACTTACTCGAACTTTACTCGATGAGAAGAATCAAAAGAGATGGGATTTATGTGCAGTCTCACCAAAGGGGATGTTAAAATATCTTGGGGAGAGGTAGCTCTGATTTTGAGTCTTTATTGCAGATTAACAAGCAGTGGATTTTAAAACGTGATTACATTTTATAGCGTAATTTGTCCATTAAAAAAAAAGACTAAACAACCAAACACTTTGAGATATACTACGTGCTAGTTAAACATTTTTTACCTCTGACTGTAAAGCTTTCTCACTTTGTGGGCTTTTTGCATGCCAGCTGCTCAACACTTGACTCACTCCTGCTCTGGAAACATGTGGTCTTAATCCCCTTTATTCGCTCAAATTACAAACTATGTCAGTTTCTGAGGAAACTCCACATCCAGCCACTTTGCAGCATGTGTGTTAATTGCCACTCATTTGTGAGTTTCCAGGTAAACTAGACAGGCATTTTAAGCTGTCCATCCTTGTTGAGGGGTATGAGAAGGGTCACACATTAGCACCCGTCAGGTGAAGCAAGTCATGGTTTTTGCTACATACATGAGCACGGGCCACATGCTGCGCGTTTGAAAACGCAACAAATGATAATTAGAGAGGTAACGCTTGCAAATTGCTGGACCGATTAAGATTGCTGTTAGTTTTTTTCTTAAAGTCTGACCTGCCAAATCAGATTTTTTTTCTTTCTAGGAACTACAACTGACAGCATAAAAAAACAAAAAACAAATGTTGTAACTTTACATTAATGGAAATTTCAATTCAGATAAAATAGTATTCTATATTGTGTGTGTGGGCCTATTATAGATAACCAACTATTTATTTGCTATCTAAAACTAAAATCTGTTTACAAGAATGTAAACGTGTTTGTATTATATTAACGCCCACACTAACGTCCTCCCACCTGCACCACACCTACTGAAAGCACAGGGTGCAAGAGGAGAATATATTTTAATATACTTCTCACTTTTTTCCTGATGGGCTGAATAAATCGTTAAATAAGTCTCCTTTTAGAAATAAAGCCTTCACACGTCTGGGAGGCTTCTTCATGTGTTTCAAACGATAAAAAAATCTCTTGAAAAATGTGTCAAAATGTCACAGGAGTCACATAACCCTGTTAACCGATTGGCAGAGGGTATGCTCTGGCTGCAATTTGCGTAGAATCAAAACGGCCAGCGCTTTCCATAGACATTGCGTGGCAGGTCGCACGTCACCACTGCTCTGATGTGTTTTCGGCTTGAGAGGGTCTCCAAAGTCGCTAAATTATAGCGAGAAAGTTGCTAGGTGGGCAAAACTGTGTGTGTGTGTGTGTGTGTGTGTGTGCGTGTGTGTGGCTTTAACAACAGTTGGCCTGTCTGTGCCGGCGTGCTCGTGACGTGAACCATCGTGCGGCGCATGCATGTATATTTAAAAACATAGACACAGAATTGTCTATATCTGAGACTGATCGGCTGCTCACCAGTCATGGCCGATCCCAGCTGAAAACAACGATCAATTGGTGCATCTCCTATGAAAATATTTGTTGTCGTCATGTTACACCATGAATTACAATAGTGAACTTGTCTTACCTTTTCAAACTGTCAGAGTCAAAAAGGCGACAGGCACACTAACACATACATAAACAGATGGCATTTAAAAAGACTGCGACCTGGCATCCATAATGTCAGTGAGATGGATCTAACTTACAATCCCTCAACGAGAGTCAAGCCATTGATCAGGTATTGCAGTGACTGTGGGGACATTGGTGCTGTATCGGATCAATGGCTTGACCCATTAAGCCACACCACTCCCAGTACCTCATCTAATAAGAGCCGGTCTTTGGGAACACCCATGGCTGACCCATGCTGCTGAGGACAATTACAAGAGAGTGGTCTTTCGGGGCCGACGCACACTTGACCCGGTAGCGTAAAGACGTGGAGGAGATCCACATGATTTAAACTCCTCCCCAAGACGTGCTGACAAGGTTAGAGGGTCAACGCAGACATTAACAGGTCAGTGTGTGGCCCACTTGGGAACAATTACTCCCAGTCACAGCTAAGTGGACACTTGATTGAACACGACGAAGGCAGGACACACTTCCCACAGATAACAATCCCCAGAGCCATTTAGGATAAAAAGCCCTTGTGATACAGCCTTTATGGGCAAAATTCATCTTCCTTTTCCCTTTTAAAAGAATGTGAGAGTGTGATCGAGAGCCATTCTCTCAAAGAGATGAGTCTCTCAAAGCATTACCATTTTCCAGCAATGCTAATAGCTGCTTATGACACAGAAACAATTACAAGGTGACTGGGAGGAAAAAGCTAAACAATGGGACGAGCTGTTGAGATTTAATTTTTCATTCATGGGAAAATCAGATATCTCACAAAAGAAATTGTCGCTTCTTGCAACAGACTTTGACAGAATCCTCATGTTTTACAATCGGGCTCAAAACAACAGCAACAAACCAGAACTTAAAGCGGTCACATAAATATACCATTCCACGATAAATCTGTCATCTCTAATTAACCGTGTGGGTGCTGCAGTTTTTTTATGTTGTTCGACCTTTAACCTACTGACAGTTTGACCCCTCTCCCACCACAATGACTAAAACTTTGCCTCGAACATCTGGCGTCTTATGTGTAGACAGCAACGAGCACCCTCCCAGTTCGGAGTCGTTTCATGTCACAACTCAACAACAAATAGTTTGTGTTCCATCATAATGTGTGGGTTCAACATGTACTGTAGAAGATAAAAACTAAACAGATGTTTGGGGGTAGCTACTGCAGATAAAATAGCAAACTTAGTAATGTGTAATGTGTAAAATGGTCACTCTTGTGCTATAGTCTCTTTGTACACAAATAGGGCTTATCGATTCGCGAACACATTTCCCCGGCATTTGCATAAGCTGTGTGTTGTTTCTTTTTTTTCCCCAGGGGCTTTGTTTATTTATTTCCCTGCGTTAGAAAACCAGTTTCACATTGTCCCTCGATCTGCAGCGGTGGCTGGTGCTGCAGCTGTTGGTTGTTAGTGGCTGGAGATGACACAGTTCACCACTTCTCCAGGAGACAGCCAGACCAGAGGCCAGCACAGCTGCGGAGGAGGACTGCAAAGAGCATGGGGAGGAGAAAGGAGAAGAAAAGAGAAGAGAAGAGACTGTGGCTTCTCTAAGTTATGAAGGTAAAGAAATCACGTTGTTGACAGACTTATATTACTCCAGAGGCAAAAGCTCATCACTGGCCTCCATCGCTCTTTTCTGAGGAATCAAGAAGCCTGACATGAGCGGACCAAAGAAAAACGAACTCCTGCTGAGAATCTCTCCCCTGTCTCTCTATCCCGCCCTCCTCATTAACAGGGCGCTTTTCCAATTCATTTTCGGGCCCCTGAGATACAACCTTCCCGAAGAATTTAGCAAAGTCACACGACATTAACCCATTTTCACATGCTGAGTGCAAAAGCAACAGGCTCACCAGCTGACCCATTGGTTGTTGTGGCAGTCAGCTTTATTCCCCAGGACCGTTTTGTAACCAAGTGGGCATCATGTGAATGCCATCTGGGTACCACTTATTTAAAAGCTGGCAGAAGTCCTGTGGCAGCCAGCCTGGCAATGAGGAGAGGGGAATAAATTGCATCATTTACTTTACATGCATTTACCGTTGTGCCCGTTAAAAGCCCATGACTAAATAATTTGTTTTTTTCGGGTGCCAGTTCCTCCTGTCAGCCGAATTGCGTATGCAAGACAAACACAGCAACTGTCAAAGGGCTGATAAAGGAGATACTGAGATGTTAACCACATGAAATCGCATTTACCACCAAGTATATTAACAACCCTCAATCCATTTACACCAAAGAAATCTCCGAGTGCGTTATGCACTGCACAAAACCCATAAACAGACAATAAACACATTGTAATTATAATGCCAACTCTTTAATTACGTGTGTCATTTGGGGATGGTCGAGCTCGCTAATTGTCAGAGTGATGTGAAAGGATTGGGGGAGGCAAGAAGGAGATCAAGCCTCAGGCCCAATGAGAACCATATTCCCTGCTTTCCAAGCGTGTTAGAAGGCAGAAAATTCAATTGGCACGGTTCCAAAGAAGAATAGTCCAAACAGCCTTAATCAGCAGGGACAAACTCCATGCAAATCATTTACATTAGCACAAGTGGAGAGAAATATCCAAGGTTTCACTCCCATAACATGAAAGAGATGCACATCTTCGCCTCCTGTAAACCTCACCGCCAGGTGACTTAATACGAAGAGGAGTTCAGTTCAGTTACACTGACCAAACCCTACATCATCTGAAGAGGCATAAAAGTAAAAACTAAAAAGGCACCGACGACCCGTATTTAGCTGGAGTTAGAGGGCGGGATAGATATTTCACTTGATTTTGTCATTATTATTCTATGGCAATTCTCTTTTTATTTTCCATAGCGGAAACCAATTAAATTACAGGACAGAAACAGTGCGGATGACACACTTTAATCCTATTATATTGCCAGTAAATAGTAGACATATTGCAGAATATTAAACAAACAAAATGCCACCATAGCTGTTTGTCTACATTGACAGTTGACCCAACATCACTATTTGGTATGTATGGTGTGTATTTTCACCCTGTTGACTCCCATTAAAACCATTTTGGCATACATTTATCAACAGAAAAATTATATTGTATTCATGCTGTTGTTTTATGAATTGCCTCTGTGAATAATTAAAAAATATACATAAAGAATTTGTGAGAAAATAGTTTCTCCACAACAGAGCTAACCACATTTATTGTGATGTCTTGGTATTGCCTCATCAGAGCTCCTACACTAAAAAGATTGCTTTTCAGTGGATTATTCCTTTAAAAATACTAAAATATAATTCTCTTTTAGCTAGGCCTATATCCATCAGCTCTACTGCTATGGAAATATTAGTGAATATTTACTTATTTATTTATTTAATACTAGGCCTATATATATATATATATATACTAGAGATGGCCACCGGATCAGTCTCATGTATCATATATATTTTTTGTCGCTCAAATTTACACACGTGCAACACGACAATGGTTTAACGCCTCGCACAGTCACAGCCACACACACACATCATGTCGGGGGTGTGAAAGTTCTTCATCGCGAGTGAGGAAGACATAAAACTTACAATTTGTAACACCAGCGAGTCTGAAAGATGCAGTGGAGGAACAACCTTAAGGTTTTGACAACAAGAAAGTCCTCTAACGGTGCATCTGTAATATATACCTTTTTATCTGAAGTTTGATCCACCAAAAGCACATTTTGCCCTTAATTAAAAAAAATTAAGAAGGGCATTCTATAAAGAGGTTTATCTATTAGACCTACTTTTAGCAATGCAAAGTTAATTTGATTAACAAAAACTTTCCATGTTCAACAAACAGAGTAAATCACTATATATCATGCATAAATATCCACTATGATTTAAAGTGATTAACGTACCATCATACATATTACCTTTAACACGGGTAGCTGTAGTTAGCACCAGTATTATCTGTTTAGACAAGAACATGTTTTTCCAAGTCTGTCAGTGGTCACATGATCTGGAAAATCATTGCTTATTTATGGATCACAGTCCAAACAAGAAGTGAGTGGCCTCGAAAGGCCTACAATATTAACATATACAGTATATGGCTGTGCATGTGGTGGACAAAGATCACAGAGTGAATTATTGAAACCACCATAAGTACAGTGCACCCTGAAAACACTCTGTGAGATGACATCTCTCAGATGAATCATCAGCCAAGCAATGAGAAATGTCAGTTAGGCAATGAGAAACTGTCTCCGCCATTGTTTACATATTGACTGGCACTATGTGGTTGGCCCTGATGAGAACAACACACACAGCCGCCAATGGCATGATCTCACTTGGTGGAAAAAGAGCTGTCACCGTGAGTCTGGTAGGAGGGTGTGGCGTTGCAATCAATGAAGGTGGAGGGACTTAAACAGAAACAAAAACAAATCTATTATTGGTTCCGCAGCATGAAATCATACATTAGCTCAGCTCTGAAACGGTCGATCCTGCACCCGTTACTCTACAATTTACTGCTCAAATTGTTCTCACCTCTGCTTTTCCCATTCCTCTGTCAATGTGAAGTTCAACTGAACACTGTGGCCTGCAAGGTCTTTTTACGCAGGAGCGCTATTGATAAAAGAGACCAGAGTGACTGAGTGAAAGAGAAAGAGTGCATGAAGGATACAGAATTCTCATCTGCTATCCATCTCCTATTCTAATGTAGCCATTAAGCTCTAAAAAGAGACTGCTCATCTATTCATTTTATGGGGAATTTGCAAAAAAAAGATGACACTGCAAGAGGGTTGGCAGGAGTGATTAAAATTATTTGAATTAGCCCTTCAATCACTGCATACAATTGTGTATGAAGTACACAGAAATGCACTCAAAATCCTGGCCCGAATCCTCTCTGTACTGTAGTAGGATATGAAAAGATTGATTCACTCATTTATAACTGCGAGTTGTTTTCAGCGCGAGAAATTGATTGGTCAACACATTAAAAGCTTGTACATCATGCACTCCATATACACGACATGAAAAGGCTTTTAGAAAAATATCCAATAACTCAGAACAGCTGATTGCTTAAAGCACACCGTATTCACAGCATTTACAACAGGTGCAGTAAATCTCCAACAGAAGGCTGTAAACAGTAAATAGTCAATGGTTAAACAGTAGCGAAAGCAACTCTGGAACACGCGTGTGCGTGATGCAGAAGGCGCTTTGATGTCACTGAAAACTGAAATATATACTAAATGTAAATAAGACAATAAATAGAATGTGAAACTAATTTGTGTCCCTTTCATACACAACCCCGATATTTGATGTGGTGTAACATGCTCGTTTTACCAATACATACTGCCGTCACAGGTTTATCTGCACAACTGCAACTATCGGTCTGTTCACATCACTGCTAACGTACACAATTACGTTATTTCTCATGTTTCTTACTACAGTTCCCGGAAACAAAATAAGTACCCAATCAAGTTTCAGTTCCAGTTCAGATTCTCTCTCTCTCTGTCTCTCTCTGTGTCTCTCTGTGTCTCTCTGTGTCTGTCTGTCTCTCTCTGTGTCTGTCTGTCTCTCTCTGTCCCCCTCTCTCTCTCTGTGTCTCTCTGTCTCTCTCTCTCTGTCTCTCTCTGTCTCTCTCTCTCTCAGTCTTTTTTTAGAACAGTCGGGTAGTCCCTTAGATAAATGTCTTGTAAGCCACAAAAAACATTAATATAAACGTGCGTTCACCCATTCATAAGAACGCTGAGCAGTGTCTGGGTCATGAAGTTAAGTCAGCGTTAACCCATTCAGGTCAACTGCTTATGCTGGTTTATGAAATAGATATTCAAGAGCTTAGGCGCTTGTGCTCTTGTACAAAAAGCTCATCACTGAACTCTATCCTGTACAACATCGACTTTCTGCAGTCGTTGTTTCCTCACTGCTGTGAACACTCATTTTGTTTTTCACTGATCACGTTTTCACACAAGAGCTGAGTGCCTGTTGTAACCGCCTGCTGTTATGTCACCTGACTGCCAGCCTGCTCACTGTACAGAGGTACAGCACATTTGTCTCAGGAAACAGGGGAATACTACCAGCACTAGGCTATTACACAAAATGCTGCTGAAGCGTCTCCTATAATCACTCATACTGCATTTAAGATGAATTGGCTACATGATTTTGATTTGCTAAATTGTGCAGCTATGATGGATTCATAAGCATTTCATTGAAGTTTTTCAGTTAGTGTTTTTTTTTCTTCGAATAAAACATATGGTTGAGTAAAATGCAACACTCATACAGCTGGTGTCTGGGATTGATTGTATTGATTGTACTAGTGAAAGGGAGTCTTGTATTGTGTGGAGAGAAGTGAGCCCTATGTATATGATCAGGTTAACAAACAGACCTGTACAAATCAACCGAATACTTAACCATATGTTAGATACTGAACTGAATTTAGCTGGCTGACCGCCTCTGTGTTCATTTCAATGGGACCCTGACAGTAAGGGTCGAGGGTAGCGACACAGCAGGAAGATGCTGTTTTTCACTCAAGACTTTCACAGTTCCTGCTGTCGAGCTGACCGTTTCAAACTTGCCGCTCGCCGCACGTCACACAGCGGACTGCTGTGCGTGCTTGCTGTATGATTCTGGTGAGACCTTTGCATGATCAGCTGCAGCCTCTGCAACTGTCGCCTCCCATCATCTAAAAATGGGACTTTATACACATCCGCAGCCTCGGATGCTGAGCCGCTCTGTGAAAGTCAGAAATTTACCTGAAAAGGATCCTTGTGCGGAGCTCACCTTGACAATCGTTTGAGCTTTAAATACTGTACACACTGTATATACAAGTGTATACAAGTAGAAATACTACCTCGAACATTTTAAGTTGCAACTTTTAGCATTTTTTTTACCATGATTCAACTAGTGTGCATTCAAGGCAAACTAGTGGGTCAGAGAAGGACAATCCCTCGCCATGGTCATTCCTATAAGGGTGTGTTACGCCAATTGGCTATAATAAACAAAAATGTTGTATTGGAAACTGGACTGGAATTCATTATGACCTGGCCTTCAACTGAAATCTTAATATTGAAATCGCTTGTGGTAAAACCACATCTGAGGACAACCTCAATCTTTTCCTCTGGCAAAGACACTTTTATGAAAAGTCAGTGTATGAACACCTTACTGAAAGTACCAAATGTTTTCTACCATAGAGTTATAAATGGGAAAAGCAAGGGGAACTCTTATCTCACAATGTTCGAGAGCAAAAGTATATGGCCAACCTAGGAGTGTAGGATATGGACAAAATGAATAAAGGATATAGATAGAGGCATTGATTGCAATTATCTTGGGCGATTACGATTTCCAATTTAAAAATAATAATACATTTGAATGTATTTCTTGATTCATCCCTGGCAAAAATAATGGAATATATGAGACTGATGCTGGCCGATCAGCTGACTACAGGCCGGTTCTGGCCGGTGGACAATCGACTAAAAAAAAAAAAAATAAATAAAATAAAAAATAAATATTGTGATCATCACTGTTTGTTGTTGATATGTTAAATATATGACTGTGGAACAGTTTTACTAAAACAAAAATCTTTAATTAAAAAATACATCTTTACAAGACTACACACCGACACATTACTAAAGTAAAATAATTTGTCAAATCTGAATTAAGGCAATTAGTAGAATTATATTGAAAGATATAAATGAAACAAAAACAACAGTGACAAAGTGTTTATCTCGTCATGTCATGCAGAAAATAGTTATCCACACTATCTAGTTGAACACATCCCAGGCTAATCTATTGGCCGAGATGATAAACAGAAAAATAACTCCTGTGAAAATAACCATCTCCGACTGAGTGGTTTGGGAATGGAGCCCCACCCTGTTTACAACACTGAGAACAAAAACAAACTCCCTCCAAGGAGCCCGGGCAAATGCAAGTCACACACTCCAACCAATACAGGCAAACAACAACAATGTCTGAAGATCTACTGGGAGAGCGGGGCTATCAAACAACAGCAGCCTGCGCACGAACAAGGTGTGCATCTCTGTATGTTTGAGGGAATTGGCGAGCGGGAGAAAGTGTCTGAGAGAGGCAGAGGGGAGAGAGGGGGAGAGAGAGAGTGGGAGAAAGAGGGGGGAGAGAGAGAGAGAGAGAGAGAGAAAGCGAGAGTTGGTGTGAAAGTGGAATTGAGGAGCAAACAAAGTCAAACACCACCCCCACCGCCCGAGTCTCAGGTCAACTGAATCATCAGGAGTCAGGGAAGATACCGTCACCACCTTCCACGAATAGCTCACAAAACCACATCAGTATGACTTCACCGTGGCAAACCCAGCAGCTTGAGAACACTCTCCCTCAATATCCAGGGGGACTCTGAATGAAGAGGTAATGAATCTCAGTTAACAAGGCCATTATCAGTAAAGGAACTACATCATCAGGAGGGACTCCAAATCCACGAGGCCCTTACACACACACTGGCCTTTTATTGTTGCTATTAACTGCTCAGGTATACTGGGAACAACTGTGCAAAAAAAAGAAAATAATAAAAAAGATAAAAGTCTCATGCTTTTGATCTCACACTGTACATCACCACAGTAAACAATGAGGCTGTATAAGGGACACGGAGCCCAATTAGCCATCTCCGCTGTCAAGTATTTAAACAGTCTGCGAGGATGATAATAGTAACCTGCATACTTTCATCTGTGCTCCAGACTCATCAGCGTGCTAGCACCTCTGCTGAAGCGCTGCTGCACTGCATCTTGGGTAATTACTGCTTCCCAATTACCACCCTGCTTGGTAAATATATATCAAATAAACAAGCAACATCCCGTCAATTAGGAGCACCCTTTCATAATGGGGGGTCCAAAATGATGTTTTATGTACGTACGGAAGAAAGCAGTGCGAAAACGAAGCATTCCACTTCAAAGTGAACTTGTATCAGTTAAGGAAGTGGTTAAGAGTACATCCGAACATAACGCTGTTTAAAATAATTTTATGTTTTTGAGGCAATTAATATGCGTGTCTAATTAAAGGTGTTTTAATTGCCAAGAGGGCAAAATATACAAAATGGGAACAGTGCTGATGCACAATGAAAGGACTTGAAAATGAAACATGGCCTTTTCTTCACAGACGAGTGAAGAGGGGACAGCAACATTGTTGAATTCAAAGGCAAAGAGAACAGCTGCAGTAACAGTCTGTCAACAAAATTTGCATTGCTGCTCTCTCCTCATCTCCATTACTCTCTCCTGTCTCTCCTCAAGCCCACGGAGCTGCCGGCTTAGATCTGAGTACTCTGATGGCTTATCACATAGCGAGCAGCAGGCTAAGCCGGAGTGATGCGCCCAAAAGACATGATCAAAGCGCACCAACTTTTCCACCCAGCAATGATGATGGAAGAGCAGGCCCTGCCATGTTATGTTTCTTATTAGGGCTGGGACTGCCAACTGAAAACACAGCCAAGAAGTCAAGGATGAGCCCCTTAAAGATGTGCTCCTGTAACCTTATTCTGCATTACACTGCCTGCTACAGTTAACAGGGTTTAAGTGGTAGTTAGTCCATTTCAGTTCTGATGTCCTTCTCATTCTTATGTTGACATACCTAGAGCTGAAACGATTAGTTGGCTTTGGTTTTATATCATATTAAGGTGAATATCTTTGGGTTTTGGACTGACAAAATAAGACATCGCCTCTGACGTTGAAAAACAGTAATGGACATTTTATAGAAATATCTTTATATTCAAGAAAATAATTTGCAGATTAATCGATAATGAGAATAATTGTTACTTGCAGCCTTTAATAATGATTTAACCTACCACCAGACAGATTATAAAAGCTTTTATTTTGCAACTATAAGTATCCCCTCTTGAACAGGTGCTAAGATTTGAACACTCTGGTGCAAGGGACGTGTGGCATGAACAGAGGAACGTGTGCGAAAGCAAGAGCAGCCACCACTGGAACTTAAAACATTATAAACTGACATAGGTCTAACCGCAGGGTTTAACATAAAAGGGATTTCTGGTGACAACAGCACAAAAGAAAAAAAATCAACAGAACTTGTCATCTTATTAAAAAAATGTGCTTAACCTTTGTAAATTACAACATTTAAGTGATGCTTCTTCTTAAACTCCAAAGTTCGCTGCTGCAGGAACTCAACAGTCACATTATTTTTCCCCTCTTCTGACTCTTCCGAAAATTAACTGAAAAAGCCAAATTGCTTATTGAAAACTGTTATGACGGAATACAAAAACAAATTGTTATTATTATTGCGTGCATTACTTTATGCTGTGTAAAATAAATAAAAGCGAGAGACATCTCTGGGCTACAAATATAATATAATGATATGTTGTTGTTGTTTGAACATAAACTTCTGAAAATACTGTGGAGGTTCAAACAGGGAGCGGAATCACTGACAATGTGTCACCCTGGCATGATAAACCCGTCAACACGAGAGGTTATGTCAGAGTAATACCTACACCCTCTCAGCGTAAAAATTCAACAATGCATATTTGATAGAAAACTTCCTAAAAAATGAAAGCCACCTCATCCATCAGGCCATCAGAGCCACATCACATACACACGCAGACTTACAGATGTACAGACCGGACAGCTGATAGAAACAGGTGCTGAGGTTTCGCCTGGCAGCCGAGCACAGCTTGTAGCATATGGCTGAGCCCCTCATGTCTGGAGGAAAATGTTTTTAGCTTACCTGTATCAGTCCCAACACAGACAAGTGTTGTGTGCTATTAAAGAATCTCTGATTTTAGGTTATTACATGCTCACTCAAATGAGTGCAACAGGGAATTGTGGGACTAAAACAACCCTTCGGTAGCATATAAAGTGTTTGAAGAAAGAAAACATTCACTCAGTCTACAAGCGACAGAATTCATCTAAACTGGTTAAGTTTAATTTATTTTGTTCATTTAATTAATGCGTGAACTATGTCTGAATATGAAAGATGTAACTAAATGTATACATTTGAATAGGTTTCAGAGTTTCACTAGACTGTATTACTGCCTGCAAACCACACCACAGTGCAAAGAAAACTCCCTTTAATTTTTCATTTATTTGTTTCAATACTTTCTTTATCTCGTTTGAGAAAAATCCATCAGCAAACACTCAAATCAGTTTTTCACTGCAGCGCTCTCAAGTATCATGTGAGTATTTGCAAAAGAACACGCCACACATTATACCTAGATTCAACTCCAAGGTAAAATGTGTTGATATTACTCGTAGAATAGGAAAAAAACATATTTATACAGTAATTGTTAAAAGCGAACATACAGGGAAAGGCACTGAGCAAAATTTTTTTTTTTCTGGTATCATTGCAATATAACTTATTGTTATAGCAGATGCAAAATGTCCTGCAGCCCATTAGGCCTAATACAAACTACCCTGCATGTACGACAAGCCAATTATTTATTTAACAACACTACTTTTATCTGAAACCAACATACCAACCGCTACTTCAATAAACCAACTTGACAGAAATAACAAAATATCCAGGTTACTTTGATTTGGCCTGTCACGAAAATTAAGTTATCGACTTCTCGTACGAAATATGGACATGAGCGTGATAATTTTAACGTTATCAACAAACCTTATGATATATGGACATGACCTGGATTGTTTTTGCTGACCTTGACATTGCCCATTACGTTTACATGTGCGTTTGTATACATAGTAATTATCATCATATTATCAGTGGCATAAAATGGTCTTAAAATGACAATAATATCATTTAGCGCAATTTTTTCTGCGACAATATATCGTCCAACAAAAGTAGCTATCGAGACAAGACCAACTTTGATATTTTACAACAATTGACACGATCTGTATCCCAACATTGTACTGTATTCCTAAAACACAACACCAGCTGTAAATACATTTTGCAACTCAATTTAATTGATTGTAGTTGCGAGAACAAGGATGACATTTTTTGTCAGCATCCCTCCCTTTATTAAGGTCAGATGACAGTAGAAGACAGTAATTAATGGCTGTATGAGTTAATGGCCGTCCTGAGCATTTTGCAGTCTCCATAGAGACTGAGGAGCTCACCTGAAGCTGTCCACTCTCTGACCAATAGCCTTCCCTGGCATGGAGAACCGTCTGCATGGGCACGCCACAGGGGCCAGGACACACTAACCTTTACCCTGGAAATATTGTTCTGCTTTTCTTTTGTCATCACTTCCATTCATTTAATACAGCACTAATGAGCGTGGTTCAATCATATTCATATTGCCAGTACGCTTCCCCTTTGTCTGTGTGAATCAAACATGCAAAAATCACATGACAAATTAATTTACCAGAAAATTCCCTTTATTCATCTGTCACTTGTCTCGCTTTGTGCAAAAGTGTTTCAAGCAAACTGGTTCGAGGGCGTCTTGTATCTGAAATCAAATGAGGGGTGAAGCCGGCAAATAAATCTGAAAGAAACAATACGAGTAAAATGCAGAACCTTATTCCCACACTGGACCAAAAATAACCCTCCTTATCATTCAGCAAGCAAGGGTGCACAGTCAGTTTACAGCCCCGGCCTCCGTACCCAGCACAGGGTATTTCAATGTGTGTTCACAAATACTGAGCCGTCAGATGAAAGAGAGGGCCGCTCCACTCAGGGATGGGAGTCCTCACACTGAACGCATGAGTGACTGATTACTTTCTTACCAGTTGAACCTCAACTCTCTACAAAGAAGAGCCTTAGCCCCAGCCTGAAGAGGCCAAACTAGAAACAAGGGCTTTCCAAATGATACAAAATCACAGATCGGTGCGTCAAGGATCTTGCGTCATTACAATGCATACAGCTGCTCTTCCTCAAATTTCAAGCTTTTTTCTTTTACTTTCCCCCCTGCCAACTCAATGTATTCAGTTGTAGTTGTGGACCAGAGAAAGTACAGCCATTCTAGTTTCTAGAAGCAGACGCAGGGGACGGTGTTAGGTTATTCCCAGAAGGAGGCTGAATGTATGCATGTAACAGCCGTGTCTAACGGTAGGCCGAGAAAAGTTGCAAAGAAAGTTCATCCTGTGTTTTAAAACCTGGGTCAGCATTTGCGAAGGTCCATTTCTGCATAAGTGAGCACACAAACCCCGGTGCCTGTTCAAATAGTCTGCAGCTCTCTCTCAGGCAGCTCATGACAACAGCCCAGCAGCAGCACTGTTTGATCTCCAATGTTTTCCTTAATCTGGGTTGTCAAGGTTCGCTTGTTGGAGGCTGTTTACTTTACTTCTCCTACAAAAAAGTGTTTTTTTCCCCTCAGACAATGACTAATCCAAAAAACCAAGAAGGAGGGGAGCACTGCCAGCAATAGTTGTTAAAGCTGCAGTTTCCCTTTTGTAAAAAAATTCAGATTGTTTTAGTTCTGCTGTTGCCAGCTGCAGACTTAACAGTAAAAGAAAAATATGTGGGTAATATGTAATTATTCTATGTATACAGGTAATTCTCAATAGACATAATCTGGATCTTTTTTTTAAATAAAATTATCAGTTTTTGGTGAGAACACTAATTCTGTCTTTTCAAACTAATAAATCAATATGGATTAACTAAACAATGCATTTGTTCATAATATGTATGCATACATTTAAAAGCTGCACAGTAAATTGCATTATCATACTGGTAACCAGTGGCCTATCGTCTGTAATACAACTGTCATAAAATAATAATTTTAAAAGAAAATAGATCTGAAATATTCTGAATCCAAGTGTATGCGATTCCTTTGCTTTAAATGTACTTGAATAAAATATTTGTGCTCAAGCTCATTTCTTTGGACAGTGTATTAGGATAACAAAACGTTCATTTACACACCTAAGAAACTATAGCAATAACAATTATTTTATTAGACAAAATGTAAACTCTATTTTCACAAGTGAAAATAAAGTGCTCTGCAACTTCAGACTATTTACAGTTAAGAAAATGACCAACTTTAACCCACCCCATGTCTGACTCAATTAATAGTTCATACTTAAATAGAACAACGGTTAAATAAAAGGTGTCAATAACTTTTAATGTTGAGGAGTGACTTTAAGTTGTCACGGCTATAATTAAAAATGTATTCTTTAAATCCTTTGTAACAGGCTAATGACAAGTTAACTATTAGGGGAATATCCGCTTTAAATGTAGCCTTGTGTACACACACACACACACACACACACACCGAAACAACAGACTTCAACAACGCAATTGACGGACTGCGAAATAAAAGTCGACTTTGCCTGTTCGCTAAAGCTGATTGCAGTTATTATAGCTATTGTTTGGGGCAGTTGTAATGCCTTCCTTCGGTCTTTCGGAGTTTGGAAGACAGCTAACACGTGGGGGAAAGCTCCCTCTCTGGTCTTACTCCAAAGAAATCACGGCACTCAAACTTCCCTTTCACCGTCTAAACCTAACAACTTTTACGGCTAACAGGTAGCTTTGTAATTAACTGTTAACGACCACCACTAACCAGCACTTTTTCTACCAGCTAAGGTTATAAAGGTGCATTTCCTCCGGGGTCTCATAGCCTCAACTAAGTTCCAACTTTCCAAAAAAGTAGAGGATACAACACTCGTAGCTACAAAAACCACTCCTGTTACAGAGACAGTGAAAAGCGCTACCAACCAGCCCACATGCTAATAATACAGGTGTTTCTTTATGTCTTTATTTCGCTAATTGTAACAATTGTAGAAAACAGCAGCAAAAAGAGAAGACAAACTCCGTGTGTGTGTGCGTGTGTGCGCATTTGAGTGCAGCATCAGCAGGTATCTAGATACGATACAGCAAAGCTAATGTTAACATTATGATAATAGTGAAACTTACCCGAATGGAAAACGCTTTACAGCAGCTAACAGGCGCACGCGGAGGGTACCGATTCGCTAGTATGAGATAACGAACCCGTGCACGAGAGCGACAACAAATCACACCGTAAACACCAACAATATTACTCCGCCCGCCTTGGTGGTGGTGTGGTGGAGGTGGGGGGACTAACTAACTAACTTAACTACAAGGAGAAAAGAGATATCATCTTACCGAGGGCGTCGAAGAAGAGCAAAATGTGGAGTTTCACACTGGCTGCCTCTCCAGTCTGCCTCGTAGAAAAGGGCACGAGCTCCTCTCTTCTTAATGTTGATATTAGATTTTAACACGCCGAGAAAAGAAGGAGAAAAAAAGGAAGAATCGCGGATTTGGATGTTGTTGTTTTGATGTTCCAAGTCCGTGACGTCATATCCACCTGCTGGGTAAACAACGTTCATTGCATCGCGGATCCTTCATAGAAACATCATAGTCACACAAGTACAATTCAGTAGCACTTAGTAGGTCCTTTCTATGGGGAAATGTAATGATATGCATTAGTTTTAGCTGAAAGTGTGACAGGAGAGAGGGGGCTGTCAGAAAAGCTAAAATGTCTAAGCTGACTAATTACAACCGAGGCAGAATGAACTTATTATTATTTCAGCAAATTCTCCTGTCTTTTCTTCTTTCTTTTTTCTTTTTTTTTATCAGAGGTTCATCATAACTGTTCCAAATCCTCACTGCAGAAAGATGATGTGCTTTGACATAATCATCAAAGATGTTTTAATCTCAACTGTGAGGAGTTTTAACTATTAAAGTGGGTGGCATTATGGTTTTAGAAATGACAGTGTAGATAACCAGAGTGCAGGTTCTCTCAGTTGTATGTAGTTATATTTGCTGGCATGTGGGCCAATTCTTCACAATATTGTGAAGGTGACATGACTGCATCTTTTAAAATAAAGTTATTAAGAAATCTGCTTGGCATATCGTTTGTGCTGGAAAAGTTCTGTGCACTCCTAAACAGCCTTTCCTCTGCATGACTGTCACAAGAAGTTCAAAAAACATTATGACAGTAATTACAATCTCTGTCACCTGCCCCTGAAGACGAGAACGATCACGTGCCAGTTCAACAGTCCAGTTAACACTCATTGTAAAGCAACATTAATTTAACCTCAAGAGAAAATATTTAAGTCGTTTTTTGTCCTTGATCAAGGTCTGAGAAGCACAGCTCATTTCGCTTTAAACGACATTACGTTTATCGGGGCTGCATCTGGGAGCAATGCTGCTGGTGAACACTTCAGGAAGTCTGTTTGTTAGTAGAGAGCGCCACCCTCTGACCATGCCCAGTCACAGGGAAACACAATGATATTCCCACAGAATAACCATCTAATCTGTAGTTTATGAGGATTTTGATTTATTGATATTCTCGATCATCTGTTGTGTCACACTACTGCGAATATCTTTGCACCTTCAATGCATGGGTGTTTTAACCAAACATTCTTACATACGTTACTTGTGTATTTCCGATTGAGCTTCAATTAAAAATAATAATGCTTGGAAACTTTTCATAGTAGTGCGGCCAATAATAAACAACTAAAAACAATGTTGCAATAACATATATTTGCTTTTTTTTTAAATCATTTAAATAGGTTTCAAAAAATTTCTTTTCAAATTTTTCAATGTAGGCTATTATATTTCATGTTTTGTACGCATTGTGCTGTGTTACATCATGTAACTGCTCAGTGACTGGCACCGGACACAATACAAACCTGAATTTCTAGCAACAGTTCCACAAAATGAGGCCAAACAGGAAAATACAACATTCCTTATTTCCTGTTACCTGCATTCTGTGAAAACACAGGGTCTTTAAAAACCCTTTAAAAAATTTTTAACATTGACATTTTAGAGAGATACAATTGACAACAATTGACAACAAGTGTAATATAAGAGAATTGATAAAAAAACAAAGAGGGGACTAAGGCCTTCACCATAGAAAATGAAGGAATACTGTAATACAGGGTGTAATGAGGTCCCAGGTCATTAAATGGGTTTAATTTGTATTACATATACACAGTTAGTTATAGTATATAGTCAAATTTCCATATCAGTTACATAATATACATAAAATATATAGAAATATGTCTTTTAAAATGTATTAAGGGGTGACACTACAGGTGAATAGGATAAACATGTTAACCTTCAGATATCACTATATCCCCAGTTGATTACATTAAGACAATTATTTATTGCATCACGCTTTTTCTAAAATGTAATGCTTAAATATGTAATTGAGGCATTCTCTTATTAAATATGTGCTCATTTGAATGCATTTCCAGAACAGAAATCTGAACGTTGGATAAAGCCAGCTTCAAAATTATTGTTATCATTTTTGTTGACATACAGAGGGGAATTTTGGATATCTCTGTCAAAATACTGTCAACAGACATAAAGAAAAATCCATTTTCACCATGTTTTTAGGAATAAAATGTTATATACAGGCTATGAATGATCTGTGAACAATCCCCTCTTTAAAAAACTTTCAGAATATAAATAGGAATGAAACTGGAACGTTTGGTGTACGTTAGTGACACTGAAGTGGAGATTTCTGATTTGAAAAAAATGATTTTGAGAAAATATCCTTTAAAGACACTATGTATTGTAAAATTCGATACATTTTTCAAGATGCTACAGGTGAATCGATTTTTAACTAATATATATCACCATAAAACTCCACCAGACTTTTAATAACATTAAGATTAAAATATGCAAATGAGGAAATATCTTATACTAACCTTTAGTGAATTTAGGAGAAATCTACAGATGCAAATAGACAAAGTAAAATAAACAGCTGAATGTGTATCTTGGAAAGAAGACATGTTATTGATGCAAAATAGCCTGAACTCTTGTATGAAAAGTTTTTTACTTCCAATGTAAAATTGTGTCGTTTTCTTTCGCTTTTTTTTTTTTTACAAAAGCATGTCTTCAAACTCCCAGCTCAAAGTTGGCAAGCTAAGAAACAGCCTTATTCCCTGTGTAAAGACACAGCGTACATGTTGTGTCCGTCCCTGCATGCAGTGCCTATAGCCACAGTGTTGCGTTTAATGACCTCAGGGCCCATGAAGCCACAGCAACACACAGATAACCTCTGAGCCCTTCAGCTGATAAGTACAACGATTTTATAGTTGAACTCAAACATATAAACAGTGGTGGAGAAAGTATCCAGATCTTCTACTTAAGTAAAAGTAGCAATACCACAGTGTTGAAATACTCTGTCACAAGTAAAAGTCCAGCATGCTAAATGTTACTGAAGTTATGAAAAAGTAAAGAAAAGCATTAGCATCAACATATACCTAAAGTACCAAAGTAAAAGTACTCATGATGCAGAATGGACCATTTCAGAATAATGTATTTTATATTATTTGATTGCAGCTGGTAAAAGTAGAGCCTATTTTAATTACTTTATATCCTGATGGGTAGCTTTACCCATAATAATATATCATGATTTATTAGTTGATATATTCATTCATTCATTCATTCTCTAAAGTAACTTAAATTATCAAATAAATGTTGTGGAGTAAAACGTAGAATATTTTCCCCCCAAACTGTAGTGGAGTAGAAGTATAAAGTAGCGTAGACAACTGAAATAAACCAAAAATTTTAGACAGTACTTAAGTAAATGTACTCAGTTACACTCCACCGCTGCTAATGAATTGGGCTAGGCAGAACACTTTCACACGCAGCCATAGCCAGAACTGAAATAACTTCATAATTAAAGTCTATGATTTTTAAAAGAATGACATTATACAAAACACAAACATTTTTGACCTGAAAGATTTGACCTTTGATTTGACCCACTGAGAGAAAAGCACAACTAAAATATTTGTATTTGGCTGTTTCACTGAGCTGTGAATTCATCATGACATTCTTCTACTTCATGAACTGTTATCTCTTATGGTACAACATCACTCCCATTATACTCCTAACAGGATTTGCAGTTTTGCTGTGATTTGTATATTGAGCTCGTCTTTATAGGATTACTGCAGTTTTCAAAAGGTTGTAAACATGATTGTCTGGTGTAATTAATGAGAAAAAAGTCTCTAACACATGATCTTTGTAATTCTTCAGTGGCCCGATCTGCATGTCAATACTGGCTCTACGAGCTCAGCGGAGCCCAGCAGCCATGTGTCTGGGTCTGAATTTATTATCGTGTTTTGTCGGTGTCGCGCTGCTGATGTGTTGTGTGGATTAGGGTCCTGACTGGATGGAGTGTAGTTACAAATTAATTGAGGATCACTATCAGTTACGTTACAGCCTCTCCACACACACGCGTGCACACAACAAAGTAATTAGCTTTCTGTTAATTAGGTAATTAAGCGACTGAATAGGAGCTCCTCTTGATATCCAAAGGGGGGAGGACGGCTTTCATACGGTGTTTTTCCCCTGCTGCTGGGGGCTGGAGCATTCAGCACGTAATGAAAGGAGAAGCTGTGCAGATAATGACCAGTAAGAGGAGAGACGAGAGGACATGATACCTCGTGCACTAATCGGCTGTTGTAGGTGCTTGATGCGACCATTTTTTCATTTCAGGTCATGAAACAGAAATAAATATGAAAGATCTTACTTTTCTATGAGGACAATCTTCAAGTTAAAGGATTGCATCAACTTTTCCCCCTGAATTTTACATGAACATGAAAATGTTTTAGTGGTGTGAACATGTTATAACTTGGCTTAATTGAACCCTTTAAGGCATATATACCGTTCAATCACAACAGAAACATTTTTATTTCAAGTTGAATACCTCGCAAAAAAACATCTCTAAATGTTATTTAAATGTATCGACCATGTTCAATTTCTCACAAACTTACACATCTGTCATTGCAGTGAACAACTTAGCAACCGTTCAGTGTGTGTAGTGCCATGTACCTATGCATGTTTCTGGTAATAAAGCATGACGCAAATAAACATTATAAATTTGGTGTAAGTGCTCTCTGGGTCTGCTTAAGCACAAATCTGAAGAAAGTTGTAGAAAATACTTTTACTGAAAAATGTTCTTTTCATATTATATTTAGCCTTTGGACATATGATGGACTACTGTTTTTATTTTTATATATATTTCATTATATTTGAGTGAAAAACATTAGTCTCATGTTCCCAAAGACTAAATATAGTATATAGAAGTATCTGTGAACTCATAACAACTTGAATATCAAATATATGCACACATATGCAGTGTACATTAAAACAAATAAATCATATTAAAGACATTTAATAAACACATTTATTAAAGGTTTCCCTCATTTTTCAAAAATCCCGCTTTAAATCCAAGTGACAAAAGTGTCATTTTTTTGTGTGAGCTAAAATGTTCAAAATTGTGCCGTTAGATATGTTCCCAAAGTATGTCATTACCAGACTTCAAGACTTTAGACCAATCAGAACAAATGTTGTGGCATTTCTCCTAATAATACTAAATAGTCTTTGGGCGCACATAGGGTCTATAAAGTGGAGAGTTAAAATATAAGACAAGAAAATCTGCAACATAAATCACACTGATACCACTGTTCATTTTTCTTAACTTTAAATTTTTTTAATAGAATATGTTCTTTAATCTATTTGCTTTGTTTGGAATGTTTCTATTCAACTAGTCAATAGAAACATACAAGTTTTGTCCTGACTTTTCCTGTTCACCACTAGACATAAAAATGGCCTACTGCCATAAAGCATTTAGTACAGTGTGACACCACTGTATATTATTGTGCGTGCTGCTCGTCAAATCGTGCATCACAGTGTGTGACCATATTCATGAAATTAATGGTTTGATTGATATTGCACATAATAATTGCATTTTTCATGCTTAATCATTCTTAGACATGTGACAGACAGACAGACATATAAACACCTGGCGAATAACTCAACACCTCCTCTGTGGTAGTTCCCGCTACAGCAGGAGTCTCCACGAGCACACACACACACACACACACAGACTCCAGGTGAAAACAATACCAGCATCACTGTCACGGCTGGTAAAGAAATAATTTGAGACAAGTGTCACTGAAATGAACTGCTGACATACAGTATGTTTGTCGTAACCATCTCGCAGTTCTTCATCAAACACATGCAAAATACATTTTTCTAAAATAATAGTTCCGTATAGTTATGACCAGCATGCTGTTTTTAATATTTGAGATTTGTAAAAAAACAAAACACTTACCTCTTTTTAAAACAACGCACGTAATAAACGCTCCTTTCTCTAGCGCAGATGATGAATTATGGCGACATCTAGATTGTAGCAACAAGAACAACCATGATGGTTTGGCCAGCATCACTGAAGATGTTTACATAAATGTCTTTGAAAAAACATATTTAGAAAACTCAACAAGTTTTCGTGCAAATGAGGCTCAAGGTCTAACGGAGGAGTTCAGTGCAAATCATAGAGGAACAGGAGCGTCTCGCTAAAGATCAAGAGGCTTCTCTGTGCAGCAGCTGCTGCAGGATCAGCTGCTCTTTTTCACCTCTAATCATTAGAGAAATGTTCCTGAACCGCACAAGCCACTGGCCTGTGAATCCTTATTTTATTACATTACATTTGTGAGATGATAAGTGTGCTTCTGGTTCATACCTGTTTTTTCTTTTTTTCTTTTTGACCACTTCAATTGGCTGTGAAAGTGCAGCTCAGTGTAGGCACGGTCTGCACAGAGAGGAGCTGGATGCACTCTGATGCATTTTATAGCTACGTGAGACATACAGGCATGTAATTGCTCACCCTCAGCTACTGCACAGCAGACATTCACAGCAACTCTAGTGCATTTCTGACATTATTATGACATGTTAAGAGATCAAAATCACTAATTCTATGCGCTTTGGTTTGATGTACAGAGTTCACTGTGGACAATGACAGAAGAGTCGGCAGGTTTACTTTTTTAAATCAAATTGAATGCATTTTAAGACCTCAACAAAAAACATTTAATACCCTTTCCAAGGCATTAGGAAAGCACTTTAGGGCTGAGCGATGTTTTAAATCCATCACCATATTAATATGGATATTTTTCTATATTGATATGTATCTCAATAAAACTAAATCACATTTAAATGTAATTTATCAAAATATGTTTAATGTAATGAACTGTGTTCCACTGTGTCACTGATATAAAACCTTAAATGAATATGATTTTATATCAATATAATCAATATATGATAGTATTAAATATTTATAGGTGTATGTGATCACTTGAGGCGATACACTGGTTTTTAACATCCAGGTGTTGAAGTATTGTAGTGGGACTAAACACACAGTAGGCTACAATAAAATGGAGAAAAACTGGACTCGGTCGACATCATAGAACTGATTGATTTTTTTTTTATATTTCAAGTTAAATCACACGGGTCGATGTGACTTAACATGAGATGGGCATCATCTCAAAATGTAAAACCTTTCATGATGAAAGATTAGGCTTTTTAAGACATTTTTTCGACCTTCCATTTAAAAAATGTATTCCCAAAGATCCCCATTTGGCTCTCCGTGGCTGCACCTGTGTGATTAGCGGTAATTTCAGGCGTTTATACGACACATTGAGCCACATTCCACATGCCAGAATGGCAACACTGTCCTTTCATATATCTAGCTGTTAGTACGGTGAAAGAATAAACACGACGATTGTATTTTCATTTCCATTTTATTTACTTTGTCTATGTCACTGCAAAAATCATGTTTTCAAAAAGGAAATATTGTCCTCTTATGACTTAAACCAGTCCAAAGTGGAACTATACAGTATAAGTGGTGTGACATCCAATAATAGCAGAAGCATTCAGTTTCCTGTAGCCTACACTGAAATAGTAGAAGTGTGTTAGTGAAGGGAACTCTATCTGGGCGATGAAGTCTCAAATATAATGTCCCACATCTGTAAAAGGAGCCAATAGAAAAATATGTTTTTCTTTTTTCCTCCATTATTGGAGATGCTATTCATCATAATGGAGATGATCAAATAGATGAGCTCAGTGTTTAAAGTGTACTTTTCTTTGAAGCAGCAGCATAAATTGAAGCTCGCCACATCTGTCATATTTGACTTTTTCTCAAAGATAGAATTGAACATATTGTATCTACACATCATGCTAAATACGGGGATAGCATGACCTTATGTAACTTAAGCAAACAATGCTGCATTTTTCGCAGCAAGTACAGACAAGCACCACTATCTGAGCAAAGAAATGTGCAGTATCTCTTCAGGGTAATACACTGAACAATCGGCGCCCCCATCCAGCAGAGCGGAGGGTCTACTTTCAACACGTGTATTGAAAGAAATGTCAAATGTGGCGTGGCTGAGAACATTCAAAGAGGCACCTTTCAGGTCGGGTTTTGCTCTTTAACTAAAGCGGAGTTTCTTCGGGCCATATCTGCACCGGGATACGTTCCGATTCCCCGTGATGGCTTTAGAACTGAGGGACACTCTGATTGGAATAGGTTAGTCATGTGCAATATTTCCAAGTGTTACCCTGATTTAAATTTGATGTACATTTGATAAAAGTTTCAGGAAACCAAAACAGGGGATACAAACTTCTTAAAGGTTTGTAAAAAAAAAAAAAAAAAAAAAAAAAAAAAAAGAAAAAGTGCTTTGACACTGACTAAACGGACTAAAACATGATATGAATAGAGATGCATCAAACTGTTAAAACACACCAATTATGTAGCTGCTACCTCTATACCAGGAAAACATTGTGAGGTCCATCGGCCGTGCAGAGAACAGGACCATGACAGTGCAGCTCAGTATAGGAGGAAGTCAAAACCAACATGAACTAACAAACTCTGGAGGAGATCTATGCTGGATATACATTCTCTGAAGAGTTCAGAGCCTCAGGAATCACATCAAAATGAAAAAAGGCATCAGTCATTAAAAGTTATAAAAATATATTGATAACAATTTCCTTGTTGAATGCAAAATAATATCCTTGATTAAGTTGTGGACAGCGCCTTTACGCAAAGGCAGGTACAGAGTTCAGGTTAAAATAGAATTAAAATAAAAGTGCATTACGAATCATTTAATGTCTTGAGCGTCCTCCTTCAAAGGCATGATGTTCCATGTGAGCTGAAACATTTAAAAGGGATTCATGGTGAGTATAAACGCTTCTGTTAGGTATACAAACTGAAGTCTACATGCAAGACACCATTTGGACCTTGACTACAGAATGACTTTTTTTGTTTTGAATATAAAAAAAAGTTTAACTACAGAAGCCCTGAGAGGCGAGTGAGAAAACACAAAAAAAACTGCAAACAAATGTCCCGCCCCCACCTGTTTCACAGTTGAGACTGTAAGATTATCCTGGAAAAAAAATAAAAAATGTTCTCACCTGTTCTTAAGTGAGAAACACAGGAGAGAAATACATTTTATTTTTTAGATCAGACTTAGAACATGGATCACCAGAATTGATTTTGTGGCACTTTCCTCTCAGGGCTATCGTAGTATAACCGTCCCCAGATAGTTTAAAAACTAGTATAATGAGTGTACAAAAGCCTGCTCTGCTTGTGTACCAGTTTAACCTAGTTACTTCACATTGTAGCTCATCATAATTTTGGGAAAAAGTACTTAACATGTAGTGACAAGACTAGCCTATGTGAATGTGCTATGTGGCGTATGAAGTATGAAGGCATGTGGGGCATTTATCTGCAACGTCAATAAAGTCCTCATCAGCCTAAGGCCATGTACAGTCCTTAAATCATCGTCTGGCATGCTTCATACTCTGGACGGAGCCATGTCCTTCGAAAGTGCATAATTCAATCCGCCGTACGGACACACTTTTTCTTTTAGTCTATTTATGATAGTTTCTGACAAATTATCTGGAAAGTTTAAGCTCATTTCCTTTTCTAAAGCTAAAAAGGTACAATACATGTAAGTGGGACACATTTGCATACTTACACTTATAAAAAACAGCTTTAAAAGGTATGTACGGGAGGAGCTCATAGACTTTTCCCAAGATATTTGCTTCGTTAGCAAGAGATGCATCGCTATTCCAGACCTGTACAACATCTTCCCGATCCCGAACGCTAACACTGACACCAACAACCTCATCGTCTGGAAAATAAAAAGGAGGCAGGACAGATGGTACATAAATAATCATCAATGCAACTGCTATGTTGTGTAAAAGCACATTTCTCTTCATTCTGAAAACGTAGAATGTCAAGTAAGGGCTTATAGTAGTTTACCTGAGGCACAGTAATCTGCAAACTGCTCCCCAATAGTAGCAAGTAACAATTCTTTCCAAACTGCAGACTGAAGCAAGAAGCACACAGAGGAGGTCATTCAGAATTCAGGGATTTTTTATAATATTATGTGATATTAGGTGAAAAGTATCTAAACAAAAGCACAACACCTACAGTGCTTTCTTTTGGTATTTTCATCTTCCATACTCCTCCTTTTGCGTTGCTTTCTTCTTCCCTGTTGGTATAAAAAAAATTGTTTTACAAATTGATACTTACCAGTTTTACATTAATACATATTTTACTTCAAATTAATTGAAGAGACAGAGATAACTGCTGGATAATGTGAAAAGTTATCACAATGCAAAAATGTCAACTGGAATGTTGAGGAATATGATCATAATATGAACAACAATAATACTCACCACAGTGGCCTCCGCTCTCCACGCATTAAGTGATAGCTGCATCTCAAAGGCAGTGCTGTGGCTGGAGGGATGTTGTTGTATACGCTCCAGAACGTCTGCAGACAGAAGAACGTGTTCAAAGGAGTTCCCTTCCCTAAAGCTCACAGACAAAGTTACTGTTTTTCGGTGACACAGTAGCTGGATACTATTATAACCATAATACTGCCAATGCCATAAAAGCCAAATGTCAAAAGCTTTGGATTTTAGCTTTGATGTCCAAATCAGTGCAATGGACATATAAATCAAGTGCGGTGTGTCATGACTCCAAATCAAATCAGGATCTTCGATTCTCACAGCATTTGTTTTTTTTCCCACCCATGTCTACTTGCGCTCGTCCAGAAAAAAACACAACAACACAGCGTGGCTTGCTGGTAGCCTGCAGCTGCACCTTCCGAGCCCCCGTGGCCACTGCCGGAGTCAGAGATGACGGAGAAACAACAGAACTGAACAATGTTCCTTCTTCGTGAAGTCACCGTGTCGCAACATTTTGCCTTCCCCGGTGATTTAAATAAACAACGAACGAAGACAGAAAAAACTACAGTTCAGGATCTGGGGACTTTTTGCAGGTGAGGAAAGTCAAGCTGTTGTTGTAAAGTGCCCTTCTGCCATCTAGTGGCTCTTCTTTGTGTGTGTGTGCTTCACAGTTGCTAATTGTGAAACAAGTTATTATTTTTACATTTTATTTATTTATTTATTTTTATTTGACCATATGGCCATATGACCATATGGAATGTACCACGTACCACCATGTGGTACATGGTTAAATCCCACTTGATACTATGTTGCCAATCTTAATAAAGAAGAATTTGAAAACGTTAAAGAGACTCAGGGCATAAAAACCAAGGATCTGTTGATCTTTACAAATCAAGACTCCATCGTCTAACAATGGCATAGCCAAAGGTGCTTAAAAAAAATAAAATAAAAAAAAAAAAAAAAAAGTTTAAATCAAAAATCGAAACGAATCATGATCTTAAAATCAAAATTCAAATCGTCCCGTGGATTTGGAGAATCCTGCCACCTCTAAACAAAGAGTTTGACTTACTGCATATTGTGCGTCTCAGCTTATTCAAACTGAAACTACAAGCCTGTTTCACTTCTATGTTTACAAAACGTTGTGGTGTAAACAAAAATTAAACACCATTATGAATGGATTTTAAGTTCTGTGAATGTAAATGAATTGACAGATAGTAGGTTTCAATTTATGTTTTATGAAATGTGGTGATAATGGGAAAAAAACTTAATGAAGCTTGATGAATGATAACTTAATTAATGCTTAATTTCGCTACAGTTTAGATGCTGAAAGTCCCCATGAAAACAATACACTGACTGACTTCCCCTAAACAACATACAAGCCATCAGAGCATCACATCAAAAGGCAGTAATGCCTGCACTGCATCATACAGTGTGTAGTAAACACACAGATCAGACGCTACCGTCTCGCTTGCCACACGACGATGTAAACCAACAGGAACTTTATACATTTGCAGCTAAAAATAGTTTGAGACAGTTTTGATTTCACTAGAAAAAGCTGATGTCCTGGTATGTGAACATGGTGTCAGCAAACATGTTCATGTTCCAGGATTAAATGTTTCTTCTTTCCCTGCACCTGTATTGTAGCTTTAAGTGCAAATCCACTGCTTTTTCCCTTGCAGCAAGGAAGCTCTTTTCTCAAGCAAATTTGACTCCTAGCCAAGTCATGATGCACTTGATCTCTTCGCTCTTAAGATGATGAAGCTCGTCACACTGACTGCCAAATCTCACCTGAACACTTTGCACAGTGTAGATCTTCTTCAGATTGGATTCGCATTCTGCAGCCGTAGTGCCCGGTAATGACCTAAAAGAAAAAGCGAAAACTGTTTTAGCCGACCATAATGATACACTAATGGAACAAGCAAAGACGGCGCTGCTCACACACACAAACATGGTTTGCTTTAGAACAGAGGTTTATTATTTTTTGAAGAGAAGTTTAGTAAAAAAAAAACATTTTTTAAAATCACATCATCTTCATGGAGCCTTTTTTCATGACTACATATATTGTATGGTGCATGCTGCAATAATTAGAGCAACAACAAGTTCTTTACAATATATAAGCTAGTGTAAAGGCTCATGACTATAAGCCTTTGAGGGCAAGTGGATCCCATGACTTATTTTGAATTTTCACATTTTTGTTTTAAGCCATGGCTTCTTTAGACATTACAAGATCCTAATTCCAATCTAGTTTTTGATTACCAAAAGATAGCCCCAACAGCAGTGTCCTGAACTTTATAGACACCAAGCTGCCTTAATTAGCAACTAACGACTAACTTCATTGTTGATTACACTGTCAAAAATGTTAAGACAGATGTGTTCTTATGTTGTTTTAATGCAAATGTGTTTAAATTGTTAAAATAGCAAAAAACATGCCCTTCACACGTTGTGAAAGCCCAATGTGACACCTTCAAATGCCTTAAAGCAAAATATAGTGAGTTTAAAATCATAGAAAACACTGAGCAGCAGCAGATCGTCCATCTTGTGAGATTGGAACCAGATAATACTTCACATTCACTTGATAATAACAACTGTAATGTTTTTTCTACCTCAAAATTGTTGCCTATTAACTTTCAGTAGATCCACTAAATAAGTTTAGTCTAAATGGGGTCTGTAGTGGGGACTCTTCAGTCCTTTGAAGGTTTCAGTTGTTTATTCATTAATATTTCACTCCTTTGTCAGTCAACACGTTGAGTAAACACAACATGACTACTCAAACATGTGTCATTTAAACTTTGGAAACCTTCGCTCCAAGGCCAAAAGATAAAACAATCAACACTGCAGCCATGATCTCATAAAGAAAGGAAAAATAATTGAAAAAAAAGGAAGACACTTTGCGCCAAGCGCTCTTATTTTGAAAGAGAAAAGAAGGCGATAAGAAAGTGGCCATGGTAACGCTACAGTCTCGCATTACTAGCCTAACTTACATATGTGGCTCATGGAAAAGGTGAAGCCTGCATCTTTTCACTGTGCTACTTTAAAGACCATGAACCCTGTCGGGGTCCCCTGCTGGGAAACAGAGCAAAAGTCTCTTAACTTGAGTGTTTGAATACCAAAAGAATAACAGGGTAAACATGTCCACCGTGCTGCGTAGGAGTCCCTACCTTGATAACAAACGCAGCGGGGAAAAGCTAACTTTCTAACGGTCATAGAAATAGAAGAAGGTCATGTAACGCGCTCCCGCTACATTTGCTCCCGGAGGCCTGCGGAAAGCTGTGGCCTTGACTCGTATTTTTCCTCCATCATTCTTGCTGGTCCCGGGCTACAAGCTCACAAGACAACACGGAAGAGCGGAGACATATTACCTGTCCAGCCAAAACGTCCACGGTGAGTGCAGAGGCAGCGTAGTCGTCTCGTCTTCTCGGTGTTTCTTTGTGATATTTTCCAACTCTTTCTCGTCGATGTCAATGTTGTTTTCAGGGGAAACTGTCTGCCCGCCGCTGAGGGCGCCTCTGTCCATCTGCGAATCCGTCTGACCCGCAGGAACCGCCATTTCAGCCGGCACGAAGCTAACCTTTTTTAATAACTCCTGTATGAAACTCCTTAATAAAATCACCCGGTTTGCCTTTATCTGTAGATACCGAGAGACACTGCCGTTTTTCCGCCTACCGACTGGTGACGTCCTACGTCACTGGGCAGAAACGTCGTAGTTGTTCCTTCCCATAGAGCCGGGACAAGGAGCGACACCTCACTCTGTCTGTGTTTCGGGTGTCTGGCCTAAATAATCCCAAACCTCCCACCAGTCTCCATCGTGTAACTGGACGATATAACTGGTCATACAGAAATATGGCCAAACATATTAAACTGCCATTCTGGAAAAGAAAGAAAGATTTTTTTTTTAAGTTACTTTGACACATGTAGGCTACCACAGGTTATTTGCGCTGCCATGCACTGATGAGAAAAACTGTGTAACTGACAAGTACAATTGCTATTACTAAACTGGACATTTGATTATGTGTCTGTTTTTAACATGCTTTAATTGTCTCGTGTCTGTTTTTGACATGCTTTATTTTATTTTAGATTTGTTGTAATGGTGTGCTATCTTGGGCAGGCCTTCCTTAAAAAAAGATGTTTTATTCTCAACGGGCTTCCTGGTTAGATAACGGTTAAATTAAATTAATAAAAAAACTTGCATTGTACAACACCAACTAGACCACAACTCTGTATATACAGAAGCAGAAACATTTTAACCTGTAGGCCCATATTAGAGTTTGACCCATTAATTGGCCATGCTACCATATCAGCTGATACATGCATTGGCATATATGTCGGTCAATAACAACGTCACACAATATGTCAACCAGAGAGCACAGGCACGTTATGTGAACTGTCTTCCTAATATCAATATTCGCTGTATATGCTGTATTTATATGCTATTATACTCATCGTTATACTTGTGATTCTGAGTTAAAGCTTCATTTCCCCACCATTTTCCTTGATGTTATTTAAATATGGAGTGTTACCTCCAGTCTTTCTTTCAGTGTTAAATGGCTCCTATAGTCATGTGTGTCTTGTTTACGGTCTCCACGGCCAAAGACAATTTCATAAAGTCCTCTGCATGTTTAGAATTGATTAGTATGTCCGACCCCCAAATATGTAATAGATGTTTTTGTTTTTTTAATGTACAGTTATCATTTTATATTCCAGCAAAGCTGCAACACTTGAAGACCAAAGCACACCTGCGGCCCAAACGTCTCTTTCTTCCCCTGAAAGTAAAGCTGACCTGGAGCAGTTTCCACAGAGGACCAGCCCCAGGTAAAGACTTATCATGGGGATAGATCTTTTTTTCAATGAGTCTGGGAATTGCATTATTCTCACTTATTTTATTTATTACCTCCACCTCAATGTATACAGTCCAGAGCTGCACCGAGTATTAAGTCAGCATCTCTTATCTGAAAAAAAAAAAACAGGCAAGAGTGATCCCCACTTGTGCAGACTAGGAAATGGGCATGTTTTTCTTCTCTTTTTTTCTGAGTGAGGCATCGTCTCGTTAAACTATCTTCAGTCTCAAGTTTATTGTTGCCTGTTTTAGGGCACTTTGGTGAAAGTGCTTTGCAAGCTCCAACAAGACAGTTGTTCTTTGGGCATTTAAGCACTCAAGCAAGCAAGATGTCAGCTTCCAAAGCTTCTGCAATCTAAATCTCAGCTGTTAACCATCGGCTAGACATGTATTGTGACCGAAACTGCACCAAAATCCATTATTTAACTTAAACTATCAACACTGTTACGCCATAAGAACACCATACCATGTCCAGTGTTGGGAAGGTTACTTTAAAAAAAAAAAATGTAATAAGTAACTAGTAACTATTTTATTTACTTCAAAGCAATGAAACGTATTACATTTGATTACTTTTCTGATGTAAGTTTTAAACTGGTCAATAAAGCTGGAAAGGCAGTGTAACAGTACTCAACACTGTCGAACATTTATTAAAATGTCTTTTATATAGCTTCAATTAAGATTGGAACACAGCAAGAGACTGAAAGTTATATTCTACATGGTTATTAGCTTTCTACCCAAAACAATATATCCATATCTAACCCCTTCGTAATCGCCAACATTTTAAATAGTGACTGTCATTTTAATTACATATTTTTTGTTGCTGATTACATTACATGCATTTTGTCATTTAATTAGGTAACGCCGGTGCGTGTAGCTAGTTGCTCCCCACCTTGAACCTACAGCTGCACATTTGCTAGCTGGAACCATTTGACTGCTGCACTGGCGTCACTGGGGTTTATTATCTGCCTGAACATCCTTCTCGCATTATTCATCTGGACTGAATTGGATCAGGCTGCAGTGTGGTCACAGGATCATAAATAAAAACCTGACCAGGAGTGGAACGTGTTACAGAGCATCAGACTTGTGCTGAGCATGACATGGCCAATGTGGGTTCTGGTCAGTTGTGGACAAAGCCAATAATGTATCTGTAAGACAGCATTGAGGGCTAACATGCCAGATTTGTATTGTGCTCTTGATGCTCCTTGGAGCTGGCTGCAGGGGGTGCTGGTGAATCACTGCAGCAGCAGGTGCAGCTCCAGTCACATGATGGCACTGCAGTTCAAAGTACACAAGTTCAGCTGAGAGCAAGATTTTATTATTAACATATTAACAGAACATATTCTAGATTATTTGATAGCGCGTTGTCTTCGTCCGGAAAAGTAATATTGTATTTAGGCGGTGCTTTTCAGCAAAACAGATTTTTATGTCCCCTGATCTTGTTTTTTATTCTCAGAATGCAAATGTTCTGTCAGCTGTTTTCAAGCTGCTTGTAAAAATCTTCATCTAATACAGAATTCTTCGTCAGACCCACTTTTCTTCTGCAGTTCTACCTTCTGAGATACCGCTGCTGTATTGTGCAACCATTTACCGTATTTGCACCCACACTGTTCACTCTCTCACATCAGCTGGAGCTGTGTGATACCTTTTTATTCTAAATGTAGCTATGTGTGTTGACTTTGGGAGAACCTATGTGGCGTATCAGTCAGTAAAACGTTTAATGTTGCCTTTTACGTTGACTCATAAGAAACCACAAACACTTGACTTATCTGCAGACATGAATCGCTGTAATAAATGCACCTTGTAATTACTGACTGTGGAATTGTTCAGTGTACCCATGGGCAGATTTCTGCGACAATGGGCCCCTTGGCACAGACGTGCAAAAGCCCCCCATCGCCTGTCCTACATAGGAGCAAGAATGCAGACTTTATAGTTGTTTAGCTTCTTTTTTTTGCTGTTTTGTGTCTCTTTGTGGTGCCTTTGTGTCTCTTTGTGCTCATTGTGTGTCTCTTTGTGGTCCTTTTGTGTCACTTTGTGGTCATTTGGTGTCACTTTGTGGGGCCCATGACATTTTGGGCCCGGGAGGCCCGTTCAGTAATACATTAGTGAGTGTAGGCTAATTTATGTGTGCATTCCAAACAATAAGGACAGAGACTAGTTAGTAGTATACAGTCTGGATAGTATTGGTAACGAGTCAATGTTTTGTTTTGATTGGCCTATTTTATATTAGGGTGTTATCTTATTCTTCTATGGCCTCATGAATAAAGCCATAGGACATATTAATTACAGGTACACAATGACCTATGACCATGAATCCTGTAGTTAAAGTATTAGATCGTTATCATTTACTACACATTTTCTTTATTTATTTTTCTTTCCATAACCTAATTTTATTAAAGATATGTTCACGCAGGAGTTTAATATGATGGGATGCTTGTGTGTATGTGTTTCACAATGTCCTTTTTTTCTAGCAATGATTAAAAATGGACCCTGAATTATAATTAAAAAATAATCAATTATTTGTTTAGTATTTTCCTAAAAATGTGGGCTATGATCAAACATATTTCAATAACCTGCACGTCAGATTGTGTTTAATGTTAGAGGACACCTCTGTCAACACGGGCATGTCATCAGTGCATGGAGACAGACTTCCTATAGTCTGCTCACTCCATGCGAGAGGAGGACGTGCGTCGCATGTAGGCTGGAGACGCTGCTGACTGTGTGAGATCCTCCGATGGATACAGGCGCTCCCACCTCTGCGAGCCCCCGATCTCCTCTAGGCTTCTACAAACATGTTTGCTTTTTCTATATTATATACAACTCGGATTTTTGAGTTGCCGTTGATGGGGGCTGTGGATGCGTAATTGCGCCATGCTCCCGCACAACACTGTCTGCTTTCATATTCCTCGAGACGAACCTCCGCCATCGAGTGGAAATTGAGATGCGTTTTGTGAGCCGCTTGTCTGCCGAACAGATGCCTTGCGAGATGTTGTACAAAGCTAAACCGGGTTGCCTCTATTCAGCGGGGACTCGAACAACAGACAGGGACGTTTTTTGTGCCGGACACTTGTGAGATGAAGGACAAGAAGAAGAAAAAGAAATAGTAATGCTTTTTTTGTTTGTTTTTGATGGCGATCGCCACAGCACATCGGGATGGATGTTGAACGGATGTTTCTGAGTGGAATTTATTCCTGAGTGTTTTGGGGGGGTTTATTCTGTTAAAAGGGGCGTCGGATCGTGTAGATTTTGTTTTACTTTTCAGCCTTGGCAGGATACTACCGCTCGTCGATGAATTGATGTGGGAATACGCGCTACCTCGGCTGCATAGATGGCGAACACAAGTGAGTTTGGGGAGAGCAGCAGCCCGTCCTTCCAGAACTATGCGTCCGCGGCCTCTGCGGTCAAGCTGGCCTCCCTGGGTTTGATCATGGGCATCAGCCTGCTGGGCAACGCGTCGCTGTCTCTGCTGCTGCTGAAGGACAGCTCGCTGCACAAGGCTCCCTACTTTTTCCTCCTGGACCTGTGCCTGGCGGACGTGGTGCGCTCCGCCGTCTGCTTCCCCTTCGTGATGGCATCGATCAGCGGCGGCTCCGCCTGGCCGTACAGCGCGCTCAGCTGCAAGCTCGTCGCCTTCATGTCGGTGCTCTTCTGCTTCCACGTCGCCTTCCTGCTCTTCTGCGTCAGCGTCACCCGCTACATGGCGATCGCCCACCACAGGTTTTACTACAAGCGGATGAATCTGTGTACGTGCGTGGCGGTGATCTGCATGGTGTGGACTCTCTCCGTGGCCATGGCGTTCCCTCCGGTGTTCGACGTGGGCACCTACAAATTCATCCGTGAGGAGGAGCAGTGCATCTTCGAGCACCGCTACGTGAAGGCGAACGACACGCTGGGCTTCATGCTGATGCTGGCCGTCATCGTGGGGACGACCCATGTGGTTTACATAAAGATGCTGTGCTTCGTGTACGATCACCGCAAGATGAAGCCGGCTCAGCTGGTGCCCGCCATCAGCCAGAACTGGACCTTCCACGGCCCTGGAGCCACCGGGCAGGCCGCCGCCAACTGGATCGCCGGCTTCGGCCGCGGACCCACCCCGCCGACGCTGGTGGGCATCAGGCAAGCTTCGCACCCCGGCAACAGGAGGCTGCTGGTGCTGGACGAGTTTAAGATGGAGAAACGGATCGGGAAGATGTACTACATAATCACACTGACCTTCCTCATTCTGTGGGCTCCCTATATAAGCGCCTGCTACCTGAGAATATTTGTGCGCGGAGCTCCGGTGCCGCAGCTCTACTTGAGCGCTGCGGTGTGGATGAGCTTCGCTCAGGCGGGAGCGAACCCCATCATCGGCTTCCTGTTCAACAAGGAGCTCCGGGTGCGCCTCAGAGCCTGTTTCCCCTTTTGCCTGGGAACACAGACACCCATGGAGCCATACTGTGTCATCTGAGGCCCCATAATACTGCCAAAGACGCATCATGTTTCAGAATGTACGGAGACTGCTCCCCGAAATGTTCAATTTCCCCCTTTCTTAAAAGAAAATTGTGGCAAATACGTTTTCCCGCTTTCTTAATCTGACAAAAACTTGAATATGATGTAAAGTAAAGCTACATGAGGCATATTAAGGGATAGATGCTTTTACCAAACAATCCCCTTTTTGTCACCTTTTAATTGACCCCTCTGTAGGGGAGAGCGGGGTCGGATAGGACACTTCAGTATCCACACGAGATAACCTTCCATTTCACATAGAGTACTTGGGCATTAATACAAACGATTTAATGCCTAACCAGATGTAGGTGTCTGCTAACAATTTATCTTTTTTGTAAACTCTCAATGCAAACATGAAAGGCACAGTTTTGTTGAATGTACAAGGAGTTCATTTCCCCAAAATCCAGCCTCCCCACAGACGGTTGGGTTACTTTGTTTAGGGCAACAACAACAAAAAAAGGGGTAAAAAGAATTAGCATTATAATTAGTTATCATTAAATTGAAAGATATAGATCATAAATTACTGAGATAGGACATTTGTCCAAAAAAGGCTTTCTGCCGCTGCCACTTGAGTAAACTCAGTGACTTCACAGTTGGTCTCATTCAATTAGGAAAAGCCTTCCTCTTGTTTTTGTCTGCGTTTTGTTGGTTTGTAACAAGGTAGGAACTATAAACAATACTGTCCCAATCGCACCAGGGTAACTGTCCCGACCATCCCTGGGAGAGCTGACACACTTTGTTTTTTTTTTTTATCTCAATTGCGTTCTGTTACATCGTTACAATGTTGGTTTGAATGTGATTAGCGATGCACTTTGGACTCCTGTGCTATAGCTACCTACAAAAATGCAGAGAGCTAAAACTAGCATCAACTAATAGTCCAGATAATAAGCTTTCCAACAATCTCCTTTATATGCGCCATAACTTAAAACAGTATGGTAGAGGAACAATGACAAAAGAGCCAAACATTTTCTTTTCACACGCTGTAGATTTCAAAACTGTATATAATGTGAGAAATATTCAGAAGGTCTCCACGTTGAGGCTGGAAGTGGAGAGGGTGTGACTTGCATAGGCAGAGTTGCTTTCAAATGAGCTAAAAAGGCACCGTCCCAACTGACCCCGCTCTCCCCTACTGAGATAACATTAACTTCTCCTGTGTCACAGTTATTTATCATGGTATGTCCTACCTTTTGGAGACTTTGTTAATGTACTATTCAGTATATAAACCTTTTTGGTCCACTATAGAATTGTACATGTACATACATGTCACTTTGGCTATTTGTTTGTAAATTTTGAAATGATATCCCGGCACACCCTTTTGAGGTTGTTTGCCTTTTGCAGAACTGATGACTGAAACACAACAGAACTATTTTATGAGCTGACCAGAGTCAGTTTCTCTAGCATTTGTGACCCACTGGGTTTCTAGTTGTTTGGATACCACAAATGAGATACAGATCTCAGTATATTTTTGACGAGGACGGCCAGCGTCACATTTGTAAATACTGTAAAGTCCCCTTTTCCCTTGTTCCGCCTGCTTTTTTTTTTTTAACCAGATATGTTGTATATTTCATAATCCATTGGGACTCTTTGTGTTAAAAAAAAAAAAGAAAAGCTGTTAAAACTCACTTTAAAGGTATTTTGCAAATTCTTCTTCTTCATGGGGTCAGTTGTGTTGAGAAGTGGGTTCCCTAGATTTCCTTTTCTACGGATATGGACATGAACATTTTAACAATTTGGTGCTTTGGAAAGGATGTTTGCATTGTTTGTATTTCTAAGCAAATAAATAAGAACTGGATGATAATTTTTTTGGGTTCATTAATCGTTTTTTAACAAGATGTCTTTACTTGCTCACCAGCACTCTTCCTGCCTTATGGTCGGTGTTTTCTTATGTTACCTGTTTCCTGACATGAGAACCGGTGTGAGATTGTTGCATAGTTTTTTAAAAGGAGAGGGTGATAGACATGTTTAAAGATTTGCAGTTGACAAAAGCACTGTAGATTTGAACAAAGTTCAAGCTCAATCAATACAGATCATTTTTATTGAATGTTTCTATTGTGGATTTCTCCTTATAAGGGCCATAGCCTGCATCTTTAAGGAAACTTAAACATTAAAAACTAAAAATAAGTGTATTCATTTGCAGACTTTAGGTTTTTAGATTCAGAAATGATTTTTTTTACAGTTTCAAATCTTATTTTTCCCTTTCAGACTTTTGGCCCTAATCTGGCGTTGGGGTGGGGGGCGTGGCTTCAACTGAGAAGGGCGTTGAAATGTGAGTGACAGCAAAACAAAGAAGGCTGAGGACCTTCCTCAATCATGTTGCCAACCCCACACTTCCAGTTGGTAATGCTCACTTTGTATAATTTAATTTTATGTATTTAAATGTATAAATTCTCAAGGTTTTTTTTTTTTTTTTTTTTTTTACCTTTTAAAAAGCTCCTCTAGAGCCACATAATACATTACTATTAAACATCTTAAGGGGCATCTATGGCTCAGGAGGTGGCGCAGTCGTCCACCGGTCGGAGGGTCAGAGGTTCCATCCCCCAGTCTGGAAATTGTTATTACAGATTTAAATTATGGTGGAGCTACTTCATGTCCAAAACTAATCAGTATTTTGGTCTGCATAATAAGTCATTAACATGCCAAATTAAATCACAGCATCTAAACTGTGTGTGTGTGTGTGTGTGTGTGTGTGTGTGTGTGTGTGTGGTTATACACATGAGCTTGTGGCACCTTGTATGGTAGCCTCTGACTCTGGGTGAATGCTGACATGTTGTAAAGCGCTTTGAGTGATCGCAAAGATTGGTAAAGTGCTATATAAATGCAGTCCGTTTATCTGTTTCCAAAGACTGAATACTTGAGAGTAAACTCGGTAGAGCGCCCCTTTGATAACCAGAAGGGTGTTGGATTCAACGATAAAAAATGTTCAGTGTATTTTACGCCGGTCCAAGTATTTTTAGACTCAATATATTTAAATTGATTGGCAGTGTGGAGAAGGCTTTCAGCATTTATACCTTTCTTGTTGGGAAATAAATAAATCAACAATTAACAGCAATCCAGTTGTGACATTTACAACCAATGTTTCCTACCTCAGTCAAACTAATTATAGCTGGTCGAAAAAGACAGACAGAAAAAGTAGGGAGCCTTGTGCAGCAAGCTGTCCTGACAGCGATCATTGCCCAGAAGGCTGACATTTGATTTTTTTTGGCCCTTTTGCCTTTAATTGATAGCACAGCTGAAGGCCAAAGACAGACAGGAGAGAAGGAAAGCGTGGGGACGACATGCAGCAAAGGGCCCAGGGTTGGATTCAAGCCCTGGAGTGAGGTCACAGCCCTCGTGCATGTGTTGCCCACTCTACCAGGTGAGCCGCAAGAATGTGATTTCATTTATTTTTAAGTTCTTTATCCTCTATATTATTCACTATACACAATAAAAGAGTCTTTATTATAACCGACACAACATTGGTCAACTCTGCTCTGTCATGTAGACCAGGCCGACGCGTTGTGATGAAATTTGATAAATGGATGCATTAATGGATATGAATACCATATCTTTATTTAGCTATTAAATTGTAAAAACCTTCATTCAGAGTAAAACATTATAACTCGTAACTTCACCCGCTGAGCTACACTACTCTACAGTACAACAATGTTATATATAAACATGTGGATCACACTTACTGTAAACCCGGCCTTGGCCATTTTCAAATGGTAGTTCTGCAAGCATCAAAGCTGGCGGCTGGTGTTGCATTTTACACGTTGTTTACCTCCTCTACCATCATTTGCACATGTCACATGGAGCATAGGGAAGCGTGTTTGCACGTGAAGCCCACGAGGCCATGTGTTTCCTACCATGTGGTTGATTCGTGTTTTTGAGATTCCAAAGAAATTGCGTTCTAATACGTCGCACTGTTGGTTTGAATGCGATTAAGGGTTCGACTCTTTGTGCCATGTGACATCGTCAATGTGTAGACAGCACCAAACAACAAAATGTGACCAGAAACACAATGTAAATCGTTTGTAGATGTTCTGTTAAAAGATTAGAGGTTTGATTTTCCTTATTAAACAGTTAATTAGATTAGTTTCAATAGTCTGTTTGCGTAGCACCTGCTTTTTAATCAAACTCCCTCAAACCCCAATCTCCTCCCTCCTTAAGCCAGTAGCAGGCTATTGATTCAACTAATTGCTGTCGCATTCGTTGACATTGGCCTCGATTACCCCAAACCACAGCTTTCAAAGGCTGAGCAGTGCACACTTTAATCACTGTGATTTACTGAGGTGTTTCTGAGGGCTCTGATCTGCCGTCCAACGCCGAGCTCCTCAACACACCGTCTGCCCTCGGAGCATCCATAACCATTAGCATCACAACATGCCTGCTTGTTCCTGACAGATGGCTGTGCTCTGCTACCGGCGTGCTGAGGTCTCCTGGTGTAATTGTTGTGGCTCCTCAAACTGCAGGAAGCTCCTCACCTGCACGTACTCTCATGCAATGCAAATGCAGGTCAGGTATTTTTGGTACATCATGTGGTCTTCAGGGCTCGTGGGCTGGGGAGACGTGACTCTTTTTACTGGGCTTTTATTGCTGGTTCTTTTATTGACCTTTTCATTCTTTGTAACTGCTAAGCAACGACACTGACCTCCGTCCTCCTCAATGAGATTTCCTAAAATGCAATTTGGACAGTTTGAAATGTTCCTTTTAAAACAAATTGGTATCATCTGATGAAGTTATGCAAGGTCAGGTATCAAAATGTATTAAAGGCATACTATGCAGGAATTGTCGCATACTGTTTGTAAACGCAACATTCAAAGTTGGCCCCTCCTCTGCACCCAGTGTACTACCTGCAGCATCACATATGGCAGCGAAAGTGAAAGCCAACCCCAGTTTCGCTATATTTGCGGGGTTTTTTCATCGCTGTGTCTGCCATTTTCGTAGCTTCCTCTTGAATGCGTGCTTGTGCATGCACACCCGGTGCCCAAAGGCTCTATAAACAGATTCTGCATTCATATTCTTTCTACATTATCTGTAGGCAACGGGACACGATTTTACTATTGGAAGCGTTCTGGTTTCCGTTTTTGTCGTCCGAGTTGACCAATCACGTTTGAGTGCTGGTAAACATGGCTGAAATCTCAAAACCCATCGGCTATCGTCCGCCGATGATTTAGCTATTTATTATCTTAAAATGAGTTATAGTAAGTTAGAACAAATTGTGTCTGAAGTTATTGAGACGTTAGAAATATCTGTTCACTGACTTTGTATTCTTTTATGTACTCACGTTCTCATTATCTGGGGCATTACCTCATCACGGATCACTCACTGAGGATTTTAGATTTTTTTGTTTGAATGCTCTCATGTCCAGAGCCGAAGAAGATCAACATCCATTTCATAAGTAAACAATTGATATAAGTCTAATTATACCTAATAAAACCTAATTATAGATTTGAGGCATTGTTAGGAAAGTAATTAAGCATGAAAGAAATCCTGTTTGTTTTGGTTATGAGTAGATAATGAGACTGTAACACAGCCTGCACGTCACTCAGCATGGCATTTTATAACCATGTTTCCCTAGACGGCAGCTGAAAAGTTAGGGAAAAAAAATCTGTTGATCCATTGTCTAACTTCCAAATCTAAATAATTTTCTCTCCTGTGTTTTTTGGACATGAACTGGACTTTAAAAATAAAAAATAAAAATCTTGGCAAGGACATTTTTTTAGTTACTTTTTTTTCAGGTGGGAGAAAAAACGTTGTCAGGGGAATTAATATTTTTTGTCAGGATCATTGAACACTTTGTTGTTGTAATACTAATTTCAGCAACACGACGCTGAAGTGCACCTTTACCCCATGATCTAAATAGGACTCAAAGTGTTCAGGTTTTCTTCCAGGCGAGTTTCACAGCGCTACAGAATGGATAAATGAAATCTCATCTTGAAAAACCTTTTTTTCCACACCTGTTTCACAAAAAAAAGATATTCCTGTTCTTAAATCACACACACAGGAGAGAAAACTATTCAATTCTGACTTAGAAAATGGATCACCAGAATGTTTTTTCCTCACTTGCCTCTTGAGGCTTCCGTAACGGCTCATCAAAAACTCAACTACTGCAGAATACTGTGAGACAGCATAGATCATTTGATTATTATTATAACCAAATACAAATGTTTCCATGTGTATTTTGATTGCAAAAAACGAATAATATATAAATGATTAAATATTGACCACAAATAAATGAATCAGAGACATTATTCACTGTGAGTCACGTACTTTTTGTTGTTGTGCTTTATGGATTATCAGTTACTCAATCACACAATGCAAAATATCTATTTTCAAATGTAACAAAACAGACAAAGCAATATAGAACATATAAATCAACATCCGATGTGCAGATGTCATTGTTTGTAAAATATAGAAATATGAAGTTTAATAACACCTGAACCAAAATGATGATGCGTTATTAAATATATCTCTTTATTCAAAATTAAAAAAAATAAAAGAACAAACAAACAGGCTTTTATAGGCAGATAGTTACAGTGCAAGTGGCAAACAGTGTAACTGTAAGTGTTGGTCCTCAGAGGTAGTTATCTGGATACTTGTATAGTGAGAGACATTTGAATCTGCCCTCCTCTATGGTGATACACGACAGGTTGGGCAGGCAGGGGCAAGTATGGTGGAGTCTTCTCCCAATGAAAGGAACCTGGAAGCACAAAAGGGAGGCACATGATACTTTTTTTTCTGGCCTCTTGTGTGAATTCTGAAGGCGAGGGCTGGGCTGCGTCGAAAGCATCACTGCCACGTCACAGCCGTATGGAGACAAATGAAGGAGGGCGACCTCACCTTGTGGCTCATAGGGTGACAGTCGTCTCCTTCCTGCCCCATAGGCGCGCACATACGCAGGCTGCGGATCCACAAACTCACCGCACAACACATCCCTCCTCCACACTGAGAGTCCTTCTCACAGGCCTACACACACACACACACACACACACATGCACACACACACAGTTTAGATGCTGTGATTTAATTTGGCATGTTAATGACTTATTATGCAGACCAAAAGACTGATTAGTTTTGGACATGAAGTAGCTCCACCATAATTTAAATCTGTAATAACAATTTCCTGCTAATAATTATTGCTGCACACTCGTGAATGTAGTGAATTCCTCATTAACCGTATTAACCTTTTCTCATTATTAACATTATGACTTGTTTCCTGTTAATATTAACTTGGAAATTGTTTGTGAAATGTACTTGGTAATTATGTATGTAATGCGGTAGTGCACACCTGTATGTAATGTAATGTGATATAATTAAATACACTTATATTCTTATTATTATACCAACAGGAAAATGCAGGTGATGTGCTCGTGAGCTTTGGACAGGTGAGAAATGTATGTGCAGCAATACTGGTGTTACCATAACAGTATATTATGCTAATGGTATAGTGCTATTACACCATTAGTCATATCATACATCAACGAAACACGTCAGGACTGCTGGTGATTTATTGTTTCGAGTGTCTGGACGAGGAGCTGACTGACACTTCTCTCTCTGGATGACATGAAGGGGACACACTGGGTGATGGAGAGGAACAGAAATCATTTCATGTGACAGACGAAGATGAAAATCAATCTCTGTTTTGTGGTTGCATGCTCTTCTCTCAACTCACATCAGCGAGCAGAGGGCTGTTGTGACAGGGATGGCTGTTTTATGAGCAGGTTATGGCCATGATTTATGCTCCCAGAATTATGTAAATTTGAATATGAAAATTATTCAAAGCATCCGTTTGCAACTTCACTGGTGGGTTGTAATAAATTGATAAATATTTATGGATAAACTGATAGATATACTGCACTTATCATTTTAAATTATAATAGCCCTTCATGCTTTCAGAATATCCAAAAATGCCTCACAACCATCATGTGTGGAACGTCTGAAATTTATCATTTCAGAGAGAAATTTTACAATTATCTTTTTTTTGAAAATGACAAAATATTTTTGTTATATTTGTCCTTAGCTAAACATTTAATGTACAGTAAAATTCAAATACTTATACATAATTATTAGGAGAATAATATTAAAATATTTTTTCTAAAAAGAATATTTTTTTCAAAAATGACAGCATTCTTCATAGTAATAACTAATGCTACATTTTTGCCATTCAGACCAAATGCAATTTTAAACAGTGCACATCAGGCAGCTAATATGAAAATAACAGTTTGAAAAGCATCTATACTTGCATACTCCCATCAAACAGAGAGCTTCCCAATGCCCCGTGAGGTAGCTACCTGTTTGCTCCCACTTACCCCTGTGATGACAGCTGAAGATCCATGTGACACCAACAACAGGGTGAAGAGCAGAAGGAAGAAGGATTTCATGATGAAGAGCTGTCTCTGAGCTCCCGTGCCCTCCATGCTGAAAAGTAAGGTTGCTGAGGCTGTCGGACCTTACTGCATGTGCATACGTGACAGATCGCAGAGACAAGTGGCCTTCAAACTCATGTGTTTGCGGCTGGCGGAGGTTTATAAACCCAGCCCGCCATTCAGTGACTCACTCACACCAGAATCCCCTCACAGGAACTACAAAACAGCAAACCAAAGACCAAGGTAAACTTCACAATTTCCTCTCCCTAACATCTTTCTGAAAATGTGTATTTTACACTAAGGTCCGCTAAAGCTTGACAAGTTTAGTGCAGACATACATCTTTATGTTTTAGATTCCAAGGCCACAGTTTTGATAACATCCTTTCAAACTCACTCTCAACAGTGTGCTCAACAATAAAAAACAATTTCTCAGGCTTTACTCCTGAAAAGAAATATAATTGAGTGGTAGGTCACCTATTATTTTAAACTGTGATTTCTGGTTGAGTTACATCAATTGTAAATTAGATTCAAGGTTTTTATTTGTCACATACTGCATACAAGCAAGTATGTATAGTTAAATGTTGTTGCGTCAAACTCCCAGAGAATGCACAATACAACTGAAACATAAATAACTAAATAAACAGAACAGCGGATTAAAAATATACCAGAATTAGAGACCTTCTTGCAATGGGATCGCACCAGCCGCTATGTTAAATCGAGTCAAGGGTGTGAAGTGTGGGGACCAATGGCCCCTTCCCCAAAGTCAAAGTCTTAAAACCGCTTCTGTGGTATTTCCCGCTACGGTAGGTGTCTCCAGGAGCACATTTTGCCATGATGAGACACGCACGCACGCAGGCACGCACACACGCACGCACACGCACGCACGCACGCACACGCACACACAGATTCACAAGCTTAAAAAGAAGACCAGCCTCGCTGTCACCACTGGTAATGAGCAAAATAAACACTATAATAAACATACAGATTGGTAGACATGTAGAAAATAACGAACATGGTTGAAAATAAAAAGGTAAGAGCAAAAAGTGAAGTGAACAGCGCAGATAAAGTGGCAACGGTGTATAAATAAATGGCAGTAGTGCGGATAAGGTGTTTACTTGATAAATGTACTCTAACACGATGTAGGAAGACGTATTAGAGTCTCGTTGTCATAACAGAAAAACTATATCAACCCATTATACTGTGTAATGTTGATCACATACTTACCCTCACCATTCTGTGGGGTTGAAAGAACGCTTGATGGTCCATTTGTTATAATCCAATTATAATAGATTTCAGGATAAGTGTTCTGTCGAGTGTCCCGACCCCTAAATAGTATTGCTGAGACAAGTTATTGATTAATCGATTGACAGAAGATTATACGTCAACAAATGTGATGATCAATTACTCTTTTAAGTAGTTTACCAAAGGTTCTCTGTTTTATAGCGTAGCAATTTAAAAATCTGTTGCAGGCCCCAATGACACCCTTTTGATAGTCGTCACTATACACGGAGATTCACTGTAACCTTTCAAACACCACATTTGTATTGTATTTGTATTTGTACCGGATGATGATGATTATTGAGCAACCTGTGGAGACCTCTGATAGCTGTAGAGAAGGAACAAAGTAGTGCCATTGCCTGTCAATGCGTTTCAGAGCGGTGGCAGGTCTTATGTATCTGACTGACACAGCCAATCAACACTTTATCACAGCTCGGCAGTGACACTGACAACTGACTCATACAGGACGACAAGAAGAATAAGAATAGAGCATTCAACAGTGACCCTTATTTCATCTCAACTGTTATATTGAGCAATGGAAATGACGCAAGGCAAGGAATGTTTAGTTTATTTGTAGAGCACAGTTCAAGGTTCAAATACACAGGCAATACCAAGAGGAAAAAAAAACTGCTAATACAGAAAATAATGACATAAATAAAATAAAATACACATAGACAAAAAAATAGACCAGAATGCAGTTTTAGTGCAGTAACAGTGCAGCAGTTAGTTACTCCAAATTTAACGAGGGAAATCGAAGCATAGTAGAAATATTTAATCAATCAAAGGCACTCAATCAAAGGAGAACAGCATAATTTTTCATTTAGATTTGAGAGCTAGAGTGAGGGTGCATTTTAGATCAGCAAAAAATTGCTTCCATCTGTGCATAGCATAGTAGCTAATAGCAGCTTCACATTGTTTATTTCTGTCTCGAGCTACTACCAGCTGACTGCTCCTAAAGATCTAAGGAATCTACAGTCAGCGTACAGATTTGATAAACAGGAGTAATGTGCTCAGTTCTCCTGGTTTTACTCACTGGCAGCAGCATTCTGAATGAGCTGAAGTTGGCTGAAGGTAATTTGGGTAATAAAACACCAAGATTTTTAACTTCCCTCATCAAGCTGAGCAATCATTTAGTCTTTCTTCCCTGTTGCCAAATACAACAACTTCTGGCTTGTCTTTATTTAACTGAAGGACATTTAACTGCTAATAACTTGCTCTCAGCACTAGCACAAAACTACTGTCGTCAGCATAGCTGTAATAAGCAGTCTTATTGTTTTGCAGGATTCGACCCACAGGGATGTACAGGTCAAGTGGAAACCTCCGGGTCTGAAAAGTGAAGCCAGTGTGGTAGTGACTTTAAACCTGTGTTATTTCTAATGACCACGAGCGACTCCACTGGTTGCAAAAAAAAAGTCAGATAGTATAGAAGTCTATGAGAAAATGACCTGACTTCTATCTTCATCTATCATTTATTACATCAGTAAACTTTTTGTAATGAGTTAATGTTCTAGTTACAAGTCTTCCTAAATACAACATGATGTTCATTTTGTAAATTATGGTCCCATTTAGAGTAAAAAAGACGTTAAACAGGATATGCTTCAGGGCTTGGCTACCTTGTGATTGACAAGTCGTTACCACAGCATTGTGGAAACAAACATTTCAGAAAATGCAATGTGAACAACAGGTGAAGAAAAGATTACAGCTATGTAAACAATCACATCTATTGCAGATAACTATTATTTTTTGTTACAGAAGAGCATTTCAGTTGTTTTACATGTTGTTCTGAAGTGAAGAGCCTGGTTAAATCAAAGAACATAGTACACACAGAACAGGAGCCATGGGCCTTAAAAGAGAGAGCATATCTGAACAAAAGTGAAGTGAAGCTGCACATCAGTAAAATCTAATATTATACTGCCAATGATTGCTAGTATTAAACCTTTACTTAAAAAAAACATTGTTTGCTGTTATGACATATTAAGAGATTTTTACAATTATCTTTATCTTTATTTTTCTTTATTCACCCACAATTTATTGAGAATAGGATCCACAAACATTTTCACTGCACTGTTTTGTAATCTTTACGGAGGCTGAAATTGATGAAAAATCCTCTACTTTTCGGTGTGTCAACAGAGATTACTGGAACGCTTACTTGGCAGCGTGTTTTCTTACACTTATGGTTATGATCTAATAAAGAAAGGGAGGCATGATGTAGTGCTTACATCCTTGCCTTTGTTGCCGAACCAGCAGAGTGCACTGGAAATACATGTTGGATTTCACAGACTGCAGTGGAGCATAGACTGTATAAGAAGTGGGTGACGTCACCCATCGGTTCGTGGACTACCATTTTGATGCTTTGAGTGTGGCGTTTTGGCGCCATCCTGTTTTTTTTTTTTTAACCAGAATTGACCATTATTTGGACGAGAGGGTGGCGCTGGCGAAGAGCGAGGCAGGCTCTGTTAGCATAACAAGCGCTAAGAAAGAAATTGCCCCTCTCCTCCCGGCCTTGACACAAACCATATTATTTGTCTGATATTTGCATGAAAAATTCTCCAAAAGGCACCAACACCACAAACATGGCTGAGAGGTTAAACTCAGTAATTCGAATTAGCTGAGGTGACGCCTAGCCGCTAACCACTTGTGACGGCACTCGCTGGTTAACCAAAGCAACCACGCCCTTATAATTTTGCATAACTTTAAGACTTAATATCCCTCTGGGATAATAAATATATATCTAAATATAATTTAAATGGATGAGTTATATAAAAATGCACCCCCAGGACAGTTATCATGAACGGTGAATGTTTTTTTTTGTACCAGGTTGTAAACATTTTTTATTTTTACTGTAAAGTTGGACATTTTAACATGGGGGTTTATGGGGATTGACTTGCTTTTGTAGCTTCCAACAAGTGGCCATTCGAGAAACAGTTTTTGGCACTTGCGCATTGGCTTCATTTTTCAGCCCCGGAGTTTGCCGCTTGCATTACAGCAAGAGCTTAACCTCTGATTCATCTGCCATCTCCAATCTCATTTGCTCCACATCCATAGACATGTGAGAGGAACACATGCCAGTAGATTATGGGGTTGTGGCAAACATCACATTCTTTCTGCCAGAGCATGTCATCAGAGGATCAGCCGCTTGCATGACATAACGTTGCTGCTGTTGCTGCAGGCCTCCTCCCTTATTTTGTGCCACACAACATGCCAGCATCCCCCGGTCACACATAATCTGCAGTTTTTTCTCTCTCTATTTCATGACCCTTCTGTAGAAGGTTTCATGTTGGGTGACTCCGGGTATTGCCAGGCCCCAACCTGCAGGGACAATCCCAGAGAAGAGATTTGGTAAGGAGTATGGGTGAGTATACCTCTTTTTTAGTGTATAAACCCTTACTGTACGGTAACATATATAAAGGAAATGCAAAGAGGAAAGAAAACATGGCCCAAGGATTGATAAACTAATCCACAGAGATACATTATTTTCTTTTAGACATAGTACCGTCATGCCACTTCACAATCTTCCAATTAACATTTCCTCAAGGCAGCTCAGAGGCTGCATAACCTCGCCCTGCTCCCCACGTATTAGTCTTTCATACAGTAGCATACTGGCAGAGCATGAATTTTGTCCTTGGCTGTTGAAACAGCAGCTGAGGACTGGATGTACTACAAAAACCGAAGGACACGAGGACAGCTGCAGATTGTGTGTAGGAAAAGTATTTTGAATCACTCATTCCAGAGGGTGACATTCAATGTGGACGACATTTTGCAAGACAGTTTGCCCAAGGGAGTTTTGCTAAACCAAAGAAACATTTTGGAATAGCGTTTCTTCTCATTTATCTGTAATCCTCTCTTATTATTTAAATGCATAAGGGTTTTTAGACGTTTTTTTTCTGGATAGTATCGCCTCATGTTGATGAAAGAAATGGAACATTTGGCGTCATGCAGCAACATACGCTCTTATATTTTCTGAGGAAGAAATTTGATAAGTCAACTCCAGATGCACTAAACGTTCTTAACCATCCAAATCTGCTTTTACCCAGGTGTGCTGAATGATGAATCCCACTTGATCATGAACTGAAGGCCTGTGTCTGATTGTTGAAATTAGCATAGGTAACACCCTCTAAGTATATCAAGGCAGGTGTTGTGCTGTGTGCAAATACAAGAATTAGCGATATGTTACCAAAAAATGGCTGTAAAAAGAAAGACTTCAGCAATAGTGAAATTAAGGTAGCGTTAAATAAACATATACAACGTAAACATTTTCCAGAGCATAACAGGAAAATCAAAAAGTATCTAAGGCAGTATGTAAATTATTCAGTATATCATCCAAGGAATTGTATAGTTTTAAATAGGATCAATGGCCCAATAGTGTTTCTTTAGCCCACAAATGTAATAATTAAATCATTATAATAACTCTAAAACATAATTATCTAAATTTGATGATATGATCTTCATGCATTTATGTTCTTCAAATTTAAAAAGTATGTTTCCTTGCGTTGGACAATTTGGTGACCAAAACAGAAAAAGTACTGACAACATAAGAAAAAATAGTGGATATAAACAAAATATTTAAAATATATAATAAAATCATTTGTTACTTCCAATAAGAATGAGCAAGAGAAAGGTAGCAATAGCTCAGAGGATCCAGATCTGATTGGGTTGCATCAGCTATTCGTAAACCCAACACTAAGTCTGGGTGTAAGTCCTACTTACGACGATATAAAGAGGAAGTCACTGTAGCATCACAAAATGATTTGGCAAATGGGTAATATCCAATTAGGCTAAGCTAGCTGACGTTATTAGGTCATTTAGTCTTATGTTATTAACATGGCATTTTGTTATCTGAGATATTTTGGTATTTTCAGGAAATTTTATTTCAAATCTCCCAAATCGAGTTAACATCATTATTCAACATTTTATCAAGTGTCGGTCAAATGTGTGGACCATATTATATATATATATGTATATATGAAATATATGAAAAAACAGTATGGATATTTACACTACATTTCCTACTGTATTATAGCTTGATGAACAGTAGTATCGTATATGCTGCACGGTGACGTGTCACATGGAAACATGTATGAACAGCGTATGATATTTTAGGCATATTGACTGTCAACCATTTTACACAAGGCATCTGTGAGATGAGGACATAAATGAATAACCAAAAGCCTGAGACCATGTATGCATTTAAATTGGCATATACATGACATATCTCTGCTCACATTCATATCCACATATCTATTCACATGTTTGAGTGTCTACATATAATAGAGGAGGGCTGCTGTACAAAGAAGAACTTGCAGAAATTCAGTGTGCATAAAGCATCTACGTCAAAGGAGCCTCTGTTCAAAAGTCAATGGGAGTACGGTCTGCAATTATCTTCTCTGTCTGTCTGATTAATGTTTTGTTTTTTTGCAGAGGGAAAGTGGAGTGATTGGTGCTTCCACGTTCCAGTGAGGTTTATAGATGTGTCTGTGTGTGTCAGTTGATTTGGCTCTTCAGCAAAAGACATGCAAACACTGCAAACACACCTTTGATATAGATATTTTAAGAACTAGTGAGCTTTGGAGAGTTTGGTCACCTTACCCAACATGTGACAAATCCATTGTATGTAAACACTTTATGTTGGTGTTAAATTGTATGCTATGGCGTGACAACAAAACGGGGCTCATAATGGAGTTCACTAATGATGAGGACATCGTTTACGATGTAAACGAGTAAACAAGCCTGGCAGCTTTATATGTCTCATTAAGTTAAAGAACACAGTCAGCTAAAGATACAGATCTATGCTACAGAAGCTCATTATCTCACAACAGCTACTTGACATGCTGTATTTTAAAGACGTGCAAGTCGCAGAGGTGATTTTGGTGCCATTCCTCTGATCATGTGTTGTGCGAAGGGACCGATGGGCCAAGCTCTCAAAAAGTTGAAGCAGTTTTTTTATAAAGACTGCTTCAAAAAGGTTTGGATAGCAGAAAAGCATTTTTACAGCTTTCACATTCTTGTTTTTATATCAACTTCATCTTCGTCAATTTTAAGAATTTTCGTTGTTTTTTTGGAACCAGAAGTGACATAAGAGGGTCAGTAAGTACAACTGAACGCCATATAAGACATTTGTAAGCTACCAAAATGTTACAATTACCTTTCATGAACTGAAAACACACTGCGAAAGAGTCAAAGATCGAAGACGAAAACACGGACAACACCCAAACCGGACAACATCGTGGTAGCGACTTGTCATCTTGTGAAGCATATGCTGCTTTATTATCTATTTAACTCTAAATAGGATCATAATCTACTAAATGAACACAATGCCATATTGAAGAAGACTTGAAACTCGCGATTGAGATCATAAAATCATGAGGAAAATGTTGACTGAGATAATAAATCAAATGAGAAGCAGGCTCATTTCCTTATAGACTTCTATACAATCAGATTTTTTTGCAACAAGAGGTGTTCTCTCACTGTCCATTACAAAAAAATGCAAGTCTAAGGCAGTTCTGCATTGGCTTTACTTGTCACGGAGGTTGATATCTGTAACAGTTAAGCCTGTGTACAAGTATAAGAGCTGATTAGTGCATTTTCAACCTTGACTTCCTGTGCATGCTCAAAAGGACGCAGAACATGTCGTACCTCTCACTTGTGGCAGGCCAGAGAATGCCAGGGTCAGGTCCTTTTGTGTAAGTAAACTCAGCATGGATATGGCACACACAGGAGTTACTTAAGACCGGTGGATACATGTTGTGTTTCTGATGCTAACACACAGCGACATGAAGAGCTCGGGTGGCTCCTGGCTGTGACACTTCATCGCATGGGTTAGGTCATTTGAGGGTCTGAGTAAGTGGAATGTCATGGCGGATCGGCCCTGACCACATTCCAGGATTCATAAGTCATACTATCACTATCAGTATCTAGCTGCCATTTGATTTATTAAGGATCCTATTGAGCTACAACATGTGGGTTGATTGATATTGTATGGAGGAGATGTGTATAAAAACAAAACTTTCGAGTGTCCCTGGGGCCTATACTACTAAGCAACATACCCAGGATATCTTTGTGTTATCTGTCTTAACTAACCCTAACAACTGCAATCCTGCTAAACTGTCATACGAAGGTGACTATCAACTCGTTAAGTGAACCCAGGATTTCTCAGTCTGGCTATGAGCCAAGGAGGTTATGTTTTTGGTTCGGTCTGTTTGTCAGCAGGATTACAGAAGAATTACTGATGTTCATGAAACGTGGCTTAGCGTGTAGTATAGGTCAAGGAGGAACCCATTCAATTTGGGACTGGCCATTGTTTCGATGGCCCAGTATTCCTAAACCCCAATAGACCCTCTAATCATTTTTGAGCAATTAAAATGACTAACAAGAAGGGCACTTGGAGAGTGAAGACCTCCACCAAGGCCGTTTCCATAAGTGAAAAATATCCCATGTATCCACCCCGTGATTTTGGATCCGCTCCAAAAATTGAAGGTGCTATGTGCTTATATATAATAGATCAAGATGTATTAAATATGCTTGTCTCAAAGATTAAGCCGTGCTAGTGTAAATACACATGGAGCCACCTCCCATCCCCATCCTGCTCACCCAAGACAACTGCCCCAGGGCAAGCTAGGAACAGCAGGAGTCCTGGATAACAAGGTTCTCCCCTCATTAAAGGCAAAACCTGGCAAACCTCCCCCTCCTCCTTCTCTGCCCTCCAGCGGGTTAGGGTCTCTCATGGAGAGTATGAAAGCTGTGACGAGGTGATATTTCAGTGTTTCTTCTTCTGTATAAAGCTTGGGAGCCTTGATTTATTAAAATTGCTGTCACATCTTGTGGATCAGACCCCCCCACTACAAAAACCTTTCTATCCCTCCTCAAACACATTTGTTTGAGGAGGGATAGAAACATGATAAACGGCGATATCCTGGCATGTCAAACAACCTCAATGAGTAAACACACGGCGTCTGCAGGGAGGAGTGGAGCAGCAGCTACTGTGCATAAATATGCAGGCTGGTCCATAGATAGCTTCACTGGGTGTTAATGAGTGCTGTGACTCATGTAGAGAATTACAGCAGCTAGGTCTGGCTTCTTAATCACAAAGGAAACACTGCACTTGACTGCAGTCATTTGTGACGGGAACACAACAACACTGCAGCGTGAAGGAAAGCTGCCTGCGTTGTGTTTCAATGAGTTATGTCTGACAATGAGGAACTCTTCTGAGAACAGACACCATTAAAAGATAGAATTTGGGATTCATTTATTCATTTATTTACCGATTTCTGCTATGAATGTTAAAACAGTGTTGGACACATCAGGAGAGCTGCTGATATGAAGCCTAATATCACATTATGAGGAGTAAATAGTAGTCTTAGGGATGAAATTGTTAGAGGGAAAAAAGAAAGGACACATAACCTAAATACTAGCCGATATACAGAGCCCCTAAGGGGACATGGGGGAGATAAAACAAAATTGATGGGTGAAAAAACATAAATACTGTTCCCTATGACAGCGAGAGTAACTTCGAAAATAGCAATGGGTCACTGAATTTGATGAATTTACTGTTCATCAGACTCGGCACTGGGTCTTGCGCTGGCTGAATTTGAGTTGCTACAGCCACTAACTGAAGGGGGTCTACCTGAAGACGAATGCATTATTCAGATAAGCGCAGATCTGAACAGATATGAAAAACATCAGAATTGTTGCAGTAACATTCAGTGATGCGGTGTAGAGTAAAGCTTGACTGATGTTCCTCCACGTTTTATTCGTAACTCATGATCAGATATTGAAGCCTGCCACTGTGCATGAGGGATCCTCTTATCCTCTGCTAATGAGCCATGGGAGATTTTCACATTTTTGTCAATAGCTTTCTTTTTTTTTTTTTTTGGAAAGACATTTCAGAATTTTTTTTTGTTGTAATCTGGATTTCCTCCCATTGCATGTACATTCTCCTGTCTTTAAAGAATTATACAATATGGCCCTGTAAGATATTATGGCCTACTTTTTGTCAAAAGCCTTCCCATTTGTTAATATAATTTTGTTGGCAGCTAAACACACACACATATATATATATATATATATATATTATGTAGAAGGAATATAAATGGAAGTAGAAAATAATATAATACCGAAAATGAAACAGATTGGGCTATTTTTGTCCACTATTGTATAAACCATGCCCACTTCCTGTACAACCCGAAAAACAGATATGATTACAGATCATTTTGTGACATATACAGATACAATTACAGACTCCTATGTCTGACAAAGCGACATTATATAATTTTACCCACCGTTTAAACTGAGAAATAATTTACTCAGCTTTTAGTGTTTCTGTCAATGAATGAGTGTTAATTCATAGTGAGAGGTGTGAGTGTGTGTGATGGCACAGTGTGACTTCTGCAGCCCAGCATCGCACCCTGATGTAGCTATTACACGTCTGAATTTGTAAGATGCTCAAAATGCATCTTTATCTCGGAGCTAAATCATTAACTATTACTATATTGTCAATCTCTTTGTACTAATGTAGTTAACACAGCCTGGATGTCTGTATTACATCATGATATTGTTTAAGCCTACAGAAAATATGTCATTGCATTCAACCTATCACCAAAAGTTAAATATAAAAAGCTTATATTGTGGTTATCGGAGGCTTGCAATTATTCCCAGCTTCCCATTCAAACGCATTTACCTTTATTCCTCCTAATATTTTTAGAAAGACAATTTCCGCCCTGTGCAAGAGCATCACATATATTATGCAAGATACCTGCCATGGAATAGTACATTGCCTTTCACCTGTTATCTTTGCAGCCAATTTGATTATCCTTTCATTTTATTCTATTTCCAGGAAATCAGATTCTTATGTAAAAATGTAAAATGTTCTTCTACCCGAGACTGCCCAAATTGAGTTGTTTTCAACCCAGCATTTTTTAGTGTGATATTGACATGGATCACATTAGCTGGTGAAGTCATTTGGCAAGATAAGCGATCAACACAACCAGTCAGATAGTATTTTGCTAGCAATAACGTTAGTGAGCAAGCAAGTTTAGGTTAGCCTGCTAGCTGTAACTTAGATGTGCGTCATGGATCTGGCGTTGGTTGCTTCATTGCTTTAGCTGAAGTAGTTTGCAGAAAGCAAGCTAGCTAATTTACCAGCCAGATCAGCTCATGGAGTCTGGATAAATTAAGATTAAAATATCATGACACTATTTTTCAGCTGTATTACTTAGTTCTACCATTTAGTGTTGAACTATTAAAAATGAGCCCTGAACGTGATAGGCCTAGATGGGCTTTGTGCTGCTTCTTTGTACTACATTATATGAGTCTCTGTCTGTTACACATGATTTTCGATCTGTAAGATCAGTATAGTGAGTCGTTAATATGGCCACCGACCCAGGAATACAAGGCTATTTGACAGGTTGATTGAAGGTTTTACATTGAAATGTCCAGGATCCACTTCACACTGGATGGACCGTGTCACTACGACCTGCCAACTACTAAACCGAAAACATTAAATGGAAACAGATAAACAATGAACAAGGGGGCTCAACGATGCTCTGAAGGCCAACATTTTGTTTCTGACATTCAGAATGACACGCGCAGCTTTGTGTGCAACACTGATATAAAAACTCAAAGATAGCGCAGTGTGTATATGCCTACAGGGGAACAGCTGACTGCTTTGTCCTGATTCTCCGACAGGAGTTGCAGTCTGCACGACAGATGTGCCAGTCTGACAGCAAGGAATATGAATACAGACAGAAGAAGTTTTACCAAAGGGAAGTTGTGACAGTTATTTATATTTTTCCGTCTGCGCTTAGAGGTTGAATTACATTTCATGCTTTTGGGCTTAAACTGGGATGAATCAGAATAGCACTATATCTTTTCTGACAGACGTCCCTGGATCTGACGTGGCAGGACATCACACACACACACACACACACACACACACACACACACATACACACACTCCTCTCTGCTGCTAAGGTGATGCGACATTTGGGAACATTTCATATCTTTTTTTCTCTTTTTTTGGCAGTCCTAAATATAAACAACTGTAAATGTTAAAACCATCTACCTCAGTTTCATTCATGTAAAGCATTGGTAAATTAATAAGATTTTGACAGACTTTTAACACATTTTCAACACATTTAAGGCTATGTTGCAAACTTTTCTGCAAAATAAGCTATTAATGTACTAACTATTATATCAAGTGAATAGAAGAGCCAGCCTAATGTTTATTCAAATCAAATCAACTTTATTTATATAGCTAAATATCCCAAATTATTACATGTATGAAAACGGTATGACAATTCAGGATCATTATTACTATCAAATGAATGGCTTTTAATGCCAATAGGAAGTTACATTCAAAGCTACAATGTGTAATATATGCCAGAATTTAGATTTAAAACATTCAAAAAGTTATGTCTTAAAACAGCTGGATGCTGTCATTTCTTTTAGCAATCGTTACTCAAACAGGAGAAAAAGTTGTCAGGAACTATTTGTGTTTATTTCAACAGGACGGTGCACTCAAAATAAACTACAGTATGCGTGATCATGGTAATGAAGACACCCATGCAACACAATCAAGACACACAATACCTCATCGTACGACACATTTATTTCTAGTTTTGCCCTTTTCATGGATTCTGTTGACAATAAGAAAAATATCGGCAGACTTATTAGTGCGAGCAAGTATGTGTGCGTGCAATTATGGACGCCTTTCGTAAGGATACTGGGAAAAGTAGCTCTGAACCTCCAGCTCGCAGCCCAATGATTAAAGACCCAGTGTGCCGTTCACTACTCTCAGATCTCTAAAGTTCACCTGCCGCAGGGCAAGGCGATCACCTCTAATACCCTGTCTTCTCTCCAGATGATAATCTGACTTCCTGCCTTTTTGTCAGTGTCACTTTAATGGCTCTTGTCCTATTCATCAGACTCCCTTCCTCCCACGTAGGACTCCTCTGAGTACAGCGTCCACCTTACAGCTTCTCCCTGCCCGCCTTCGCTCACGCCGTCTCCTGAAAAAGCCCCTGTTGTGTTTATTTATGCTCTGCAGGAGTAGAGTGCTCTTCAAGTATTTCTTTCATATTCAGATCCATGTCTAGCAGGAAGTCAAGGACAGCTCAGCACACTGACCTACAGACACTGGTTCTCATCAACTAAAGTACTCACGAGGCAAATAAAAACAGAATTGGCTGAGATAAGCAGGAAGAACATTATTATATTCTGATTAATGCATATCCTCCTGTATGGCTCTCTGTTGGCTTATTGCCATTTGTGTGACTCTTAATTCTATCAGGGGGCATCGATCAATGCATTGGATTAGATACAAGGTAAATTCACATGTTTCATGCAAGCTCTGCTTCCAATAAGGCGGTTAATTGAGCTTGCTTCCATTGAATTATAGGACACGACAGGACTTCCATTTAATTAACCCAGCCTGGCTGTTAATGTAGTAATGCAGTTCAATAATGATGAACCTTAGACGGGACACTAGGGGATCTGTCTGTGCTCTTGTTTGAGGCTTATTTAGTCTTGAAGTCTGCAGAGTAGTTTGTAGAAAAACAGACTTACATTACACAGACTGACTTTAATTGTTCTTTCATTTAGTTATAACGTACTTATTATTCTGTGTTTTTAAAAATGATGTTACAGATCATGCCTTTCTCTATAATGAATAAGATGTTACTTTGTATCAATACCTAAGAGAGGCTTTTAGGTCCGAGACGATAGGCTACACATACACGTGCAATGCAAATGTGATGCCTGTAGTCAACATCCCACCAGATCACATGGAAGCAAAGATGCGACTCCGGCACATTGTTCAGCTAAATTGCCCGAGTGCTCCTCTAAAAATAGGGCACACAGCTGAGAGCTCTGGGGGTTGTGGCACACGGCAGGGGGAAGAAAAAAGAAGGGCTTTCACTGAAAAGCAGGAGAAAGGAAAGATTCTTCTAAAGCTGTAGGAGAGGGATGATGTAAACAGTAGGCTACGCAGAGAAACAATTTTTAAAAAATGTGGAAGAAAAAAATAAAACTGTCTACAAAGCTGTTCTAAAAAACCCTACTTGCCCCTCATATAGGCAGAATTTAAAACGATGGGGGCGTCCCGCTGAGAGGCCTGCGGGTTGCAGGTCCAATGCAATTTGAGTTTTCAATTTTTCCTGCAAAAAAGAGATTTTACAAAGCCACAGGAGAGCAGAGCACAGAAGAGCACACAGAGCAGGGATGATCCTTCTCGCTCTCTGAGTCAATGTGAATCAAAGGAATGCTTAATGGCGACTTCAAGAGCAGCACTGGGCTCCTCACTGCAGCTAATTTGATAATCACTGTTGATTTCTGACAGGGGGGAAGTGAACTAAGAAAGAGACTTATTTCAGAGTGGTGTAAAGCATGACGTGGAGTGTCCTTTTAACAAAAAGGGGAAAACAATGTGGAAATCCAAATGGAAAAATCATAAATGGTAATCGCTTTTCTCATGAAATGACAAAATGACATTGGACCAGTAAAGTAAGGACGAAGGCATCTCCATTCATCAGCCAGCGCAGATCTCAAACCGGTGCCTCAGCAGACAGGACACGTTATTTAAAAAGTTCATACTAAAACTATGTGCTCTAGATCTCATCATTAAAGATCCAGATCCTACTGGATTAGTAGTCTCTGGGGCCTCAGGGCTTCAAGCCTTAAATTAATTTAAGAGTAGCATTTTATATGCTATTCATCTAAGTACACATGTTTTTTGAACTTGTACCTGGTTGCAAAAAGAAGTCTAATTGTGTAGAAGTCTATGAGAAAATAACATCCCTCTTGATTTATTACCTCCGTAAACATTTTCCTAAAGAGTGTATGGTCTCAATTGTTAGTTTCAAGTCTACAGCATGATGTTCATTTAGTAAATGAGGGTCCTATTAAGAGTAAAATAGACGATAAAGCTGGTTATGCTTTAGTGCGTGGCTGCCTTGTGATTGACAAGTTGCTACTACGGCGACCTGTCAGTCAGGATGGCATCCAAAAATGTCTTGTTCAGCCCCCTGCCAGGCCTCGCTACTCCCCAGCTCCACCCTGTCATCCAAATATGGTCACTTCTGGCTCCAATTTGAGATTGTGACGTCCAAAATGCCAAACTCCAGGCTTGAGAAATGATGACGTCACGATGGCTACGTCTTTTCCTTTGTAAAGTTGAGTATAGTGTAGCAAGAATAGCATAGTAGGCTATAGCATAGTCAAGTATAGTACAATACAATATAGCATAGTTTAGCATAGTGCAGCATAGTATAACAACAAATAGCATAGTGTAGTATACAATAATGTATCATAGTAGAATTCTGTTAGTATTTAAGTGCTGTATTTTGGCCATTCATATTGTAGTACTATTGTTGGGTTGTTATGCCCTTTTGCTCCAACTGCCTGCCGGTTGATCCTGTTATATATAGTATTTTAAAAAAGCATTGATCATAAAAATGAAAAAAAAAGAGCAGACTGCGACTGTCTGTGGGCCGAGAGTTTGTTTTCCAAAACAGAACTTGGGCTATAAACTGAGCACCTGCTGGAGTCTTAAACAACAACTATATGAATGTGTTCACAGAGGATTTTGAGCTTCAAACCATGACAGTATAGATCTATCTTTTTTACCACCTGTCTATTATTCTTCCTCCTGTTCATAGCCGACACCTCAACTGCTTCTTTGTTTTGCCTCACTGTCTCCACTCCAACTGTGTTACTGTTCTGCATAGCGTGTTTGTCCTCTCTTTGTTGTTTGGACAATCGTTCCTTTTTTGTCTTTGTACTTGTTTTAGTGATTTATTCATAGACGGAGCTCACTTGTTAAATAGACCTCAGTCTCAGGGGAATGGCTTTGTGAAGAAAAAAGCATGAATAAACAAAAACATCTCTGTGATGCAACGTTGTGACACACAGCAGCAGAATTACGAAGGATGTACTTGCATTTTCTCATCCTAATAACTCATGTATTAATGAATCAAGTTCTGCCACATCTTCCCAAATATTGTGGGAAATGTTTTTACATATTCTTGGAACATGAATTTTTAATTTTTTTATTGGATCAACCTCCTGCTCTTGCCTTCAGTGTGCGATTACATTGTTCTTGGCTGATTCCCATCTCCTGGGCTGTAAAGTGGTGTAGATACAGAGGAATGACCAGGAGGCATGACAACAATCCCTTGCACATCACTTCTCTGTCTGGTGCTTTGCCAACAACTGGCCCTTTGTGATATTCAGCATCCTGGCTGCACATTTCACTGCGAGAGGGGAAAATGAGATGATATGGAGGAGAGATTCCCTCCATCCTCCTGGGGGTGTGTGCAGTGTAGTGTAGTGAGTGCAGCACGAGATAGAAGCTCAGTGTGAAACCTAATGTGGATCTGTGGTCAGTTTTTCTGTTTGCTAAAGTCGAGCTAAGCAACAAAACAACAAAAAAAACGACTTTCTAAGATTTTTCGTTAACTCATCTGCTCCTCTTTGCTTTAACCTAATGCACGGAAGTTTCTTTTTTCTGTCACTCCTTTTCCGTAGCACAGTTGTTACTTCGATGTCCACTCTCACATATGATGAATTTTCTTGCACACTTTAATTGTAATGTGCATCCTACCTGTCTGCATCAACATTGCCATGTTTCCCCGGAGTAGTTTTTTAGCCACGCTAGCAGCTCCCTGGAGTCTAGCTGTACTTTGTGCTTAGTGCTAATTAGCAAAGGATGGCACGGTAACACGGTAAACTAAGGTGGTGAACGTGGCAAACATTATACCTGCTTAACCTGCGCGTTCTCACTCCCAACCCGTCAAATACGGAAGCTTGTGGCCCGAGGGTTTACACTAGGACGCTCCACATACCCATCTAGTGTCAGCTTTGCATATGCAGGGCTGCCTCCAGTGGACCTGGTCCAGTAATTATGACGGAACAAAGGTCAGGGAGCATTTCAAACAAACACAGGGCTTCCACCCACGAGACGGCTGTTTGTGTCCCGTGTGAAACCAAAAGTCATCGCTGACTTATTTTAAATTACATTTGTAACTTAAGTTATGCAAGCAATGCTCTTTGGAACTCAAACCATGATCTTTTCCTACACCCAAACAAGTAGTTGTTTTTGGCTTAACCTAACCAAGTACTTTTGATTGAATTTACAACGTCAACCACATGCTGAAGTCTATCGGACTACCCAGCACGTTCAAAAGTTACACTGAAAGGTTTTGACGCAATTTTAATGCCGTTTAAAGTACTTCGCTTAGTTATCCAATTGTTTTTCTATATTTTGTCTCATTGCCAGGCACTCTGCAGAGGGTACCTGTGCGACCAATGCTGACGGCTGTCATCGTCCTGGGGTTTTGTTGTTACAGCTATGTCTGCTCTTGCAAACAACACATTCTTGTATTTTTACAATTCGGATAATGTGAACAGTTAGATTTCCCTCAGAAAGCCGAAAGCCCTACCAGACACAGTGCTTTCAGGATAGAAACTGTAAAATGTTTTATGAACTATATAGAGTGGAATTGCTCTTGTGTGAGTAGTAGAGAAGAGCAGCAAAAGAGACATTTAATTGGATGTATAGTTTCCAGATTATTACTTTAATATCGTGCTCAGGGGCTGTAGATGAAAAGATGGATGGCTTATTCTGGCATATTTTTGCAGACTTGCACAGTGATGGTTTCATGGGCTTTTTTGTTATAATAAACATCACATTACATCTAAAGCCATAAAGTCTACAAGAGTATGGGGATTTGATATTCTTGGTGTTATAGGAAAGCTCAGAGAACATTGTGTCAAGATTTCTCGAGGACTCTCTCACCTGGGAGATCAGTCATACAACTGGGCCTCGCTCTCCCCATCTTTCCATCTCTCTACACACCTCGAACGCACCTTCGTGTGGGCAATGAGCCAAAGCTGTGAGTCACTCAAAATAGTCCTCTGGCTTCCCAGGATCCTGTGCTGCTTCATCTTGTCTGCCTCCAAGGTATCTTGGGAAGGCGTTGGCGTCGGCAGGGCTAATTGAGCGGAGGATGTATCGTCGAAGAGCGCTAACGGCAAACCTCCGCGTAACACAGACACAAATGAATCCCGTCCAGCCTCCAGGGGCCGAGGAAACAGAGAGCTCCAGGTGCTGCTGCTGTCAAAGAACAACAAAAAACTACACAAGTGAGAAATTTTACCTACGTAAAGTGGTTTAAAAGAACTATTCCCAGCTTAGAGGTGAGAATATGAATTCTAATTAATACACAGAGTGGATGTGAGGTGCCACTATGAACAAAGGGGGGTGATGCACAATTAGACTGCATGCTAATGCCAGACAGCAGAGCTTTGCTTCCTGTAACAGAACTTTAACTAACGTCTGTGATTTATGAACTGTAACCACAATCTTTCCCTTACCTCAACCAAGTGTTTTTGTTCTCTAACTGCTCTTTTCCCTAATCGTGTCCGTTCTACAGCTACCACGTACAGATAGAAAGCAAACATTTTAAAAAGCTTAACGCTGAACTTAATCTGCAGTTTTTGCAAAATCATGCAATAAAGAGTGTCCACCATTGTTTTGCGATCGGGTTGACTTTAAAGCTTTCACTTTGTCAGGAGAATCTTTTTATGGAGAACCACAATATACCTTTTTATTGATATATAATACATTTATTTTCAAGTTAACGCATTTTCCTTCTTGAAAACAGTCAAATGTGTTAGGTCTACAGCAGTGGTCTTAAGAACAGGCACGTTTTTAGGCAAATCTTTGAAATGTTACGCAAAGAGTAGTTTTGTCATAAATTGGTGGTATAGGCTACGCTTCACGCATGGCTGTTATCTGCCAGTAGAAGAATTAGAGGTTGTACCGGGAAAAAACGGCGACATCTATGAGAGAAGAATGGAGAGAGGTCTTCAGGAATTTATTTGAATTGGGCAAGTTTGAATTGCTCTTTCGTGTTCTGTCGGCCATGTTTCACGCTGTCTGGAGAGACAACGGCGACAGAGAAAACTGCAGGTCAGTCATGTGAATTAAATGTATTTTTTCCATATTCCATTTAGCGCATCAACTCTTTTTCGACAAAGGCAAAATCCACCTCAAGCAAGTCGAATTTGGCGGTTTCCATACAGCTTTTCTTATACGATACTTCAGAATGTGCATTAAAATATCTTTATAGAAACATGGACATTATTTATCTCCAATCTGCTCAGTGACATAAAACAGCTGACCTCTGAGAATATGCCTTTATTGTTTCATTTAATATTGATATTTTATTATGCATGTCAAATGTGCTGTACGATGACATGTATGCGAGCAAAAACAAATCTGCCAAATAATGACAGGGGCTTGAGAACTGAGGTCGTGCTTGAATGCTTTCAGCCCGTCACTGCGGGCTTCATGGGAGGAGATGTGGCTGCCACACACACCTGGATCCCATCCTTCAGGAAACTGAAGGACCTTTTAAACATTCATCACAAAGTGACACTCACTTTCTCTGCTGAATATCATCCGACATTACCCTGCAACACTGATCCTCAAGCAACCACTACACGAGCCTCTACTCGACAGCGAAGCTCCCTGCCTGACACCAACACTGCCAGCCAGGATTAAACGTTTGATTCGCTGCCACGCTCGAAATTCAAGCTCTCACATAACTGGGAGGCACTTTGAATAAAAGCAACCACCAAATGGCAGCACGTTATGTTATATCCACGTCGAAGAGAGGAACAGCAGCCGGTGTGTTGCATATTTACTCTCTGGAAATTCCACGTCTCCTTAATTGACTTGGTTTTCACAGCTTGCCTCACAGCTCCAGCTGACGCCTTCAGCCACTTACAACAGACAGAGACTGCCACCGCCTCCATATATGGCATTTGCATGCACGCATTATCGCACGAGTTATCATGCATGACAAGAGTGCATAAGTGTGGCTGCTGCGTATAGTTTCCGTGCATGTATGTGTTCACATTTTCAATGCTGGTGGTGGCTGATTCCACCTCCGAGGCAGTTCAGAGGAGCAGAAGGCAGGGACGAGCACAGCGAGAGAGAGGCAGGGAGAAAGACGGATAGAGAGGAAAAAAAGGATGAATTTTGACTCCAGGCAACAGATGCCCAATTAACATATCCCCACAATTAGGAGGATGTGGAAGGATGAGGATGAAGATGTAAGGGAAGATCTGTTGTCCATCTCCTCTGAATATTCATGTGACATTTTTATGACTTTTCAATTTCTCGCCACACACGACGATGCTGCTTAGTTCACTGATTACACGACCTTACTGGTTATGTTCATTAAAGCTGAAGGGGATCTTATCAGTACTAAATGAAAGGGGCCACCAGTGTTGAGCTGCTATATAGGGGATTGTATTGGGCAGTGATGAAACACAAGAGAAGGCAGGTCACCACCAAACAGAAAAGTTCTATGGGTTTTTTTTTTGGTCGTGGGAATATGCCGTACCATCACTACACTGTTGCATGTTTGCATTTTGTGAATGTTCAACTCATTTAATTTAGAAATTCCCCCTGCTGCATTTTAATATGTGCAAATGTGTGCAAATGTATGTGCCAGAGTTCAAGCATTTGTAATAATGTGGTTAAATGAAACGACGCTCCAGAACCGGGACTGTGATCTTTAGCACACACAGGGGAGAATGATGGAGAACGAAAGGGGAGTCGACTACAAGCTCCAAATAGCTGTCAGCTCAGCAGCGGAGAGCGGAGCAGAGTGCTGCACTCACTCCTCCGTCTTTGTCAGGAACTTCTGCTCCAGTAACTCCATCCGGCACAGCTACCAGGCTTCTCTTTGTGCCTTCGTGACGCAGTGGCCAGCTACTTCAACTTCCAGATCAATTATTCAGATGGCTCTCCTATAAATATCAGTCTGTTAAAGGGAGGAGATACCACACATGCCCATATAGCCCATCCGAGGCGCTATAGAGAGCTGCGTGTGCTAAACTTAGACCCACTATTTTATGTCAGGGGACAAATTACAGTATTTAATCTGTTGCATGACATATGGCTTTTTGACAGCCGACATTTCAAATTCATTACATTTAAGTTGTAAAAGCTAAGGTCTGAAACAGTAGAGTCATTCTTCAGTTATTTTAAGAACGGCAATGGTGTGTTAATGGTGTGTTCTCACTGTTAAGTTTAAAATACTGATGTAATACAAGGAGTTAAAATGAATAAGTCATGAGTTATGTGTATAGCTCTATATCACAAATCACAAATTTGACACGGGGATTTTAAAACCTGAACAGCATCCAACACCACCTATACTATACTTAGACCCTCCATTCTGAAAAGGAAACCCACTAAACATAGAAAGACACCACAGGAAGACAGAGGAGGGACCCCTCTTCCAGGACGGACAGACATGCAACACATGTTGTGTGTACGGAGAAGACAAAAATGACAATATGGAAAATTAGGAGCAGCAAATAGCATGCAGAATTAAAAACAAACAGCTCCGCAGCGAGGCTAAGATAGCGGCTCTGTGAGGCTAATCAGGCCAACGTGATCTCATCCCTACTCATCGCAGCCTTTTGCGTTGTATCTTGATGCAGGGTTAGCGCCGTCACACGCTACTCAGTGACGTAGCGTGGTGAAGTTATGGCGCACGTTGTTGGCTGTGCTTTGAACTAAATGCTAAAATCAGCATGCTAAAATGCTCGCAATCGCACCGCTAACATGCTCAACAAGTTCAGCAGATATAATGTTTTGCATGCTAATATCTACTAATTGGCACTGAGGCTGATGTAATAAGATTTGTTTGGTCGTAAACTGAAATATTACACTAAAAAAACATTATGCCTGATGGTGGCGCTAGAGGAAAACCTAAAGGTCATAATAATATAATCCAAGCAGCACAGAGCTACATACGTATGACAAGTTAAAGGAGAAACCTGAATAACTGATTGAAGAAACAGTTATTCAAAAACGCAGATGTGTCCACACAGGCTCCCTGAGTGATTCTCAACTCAACTGAAAGGGAATGTCTTTTGGATGAATGGTGTTTATCGTTCAAAGTTCCTGACATTTGGAGTATCTATGACAAGAAGCATTGTGGTGGCTCAACACGTGGGAAAGTGGGAAAAGCACAGATGTTACTAATAACACTAACGATGCTATTCAAGTGTCCCACTGAGCCAGCGCGCACAACACCAGGAACCTGAAGTCACAGCAGCTAAGTGGAATAGAGCCATAATTAATTTGATTATTTACACCTGTGCTTTTCCTACTGTGACATGTAAACATGTCTTCTGTGAAATGAGATCAAAACAGGGGAGCGTGTCAATGTTCCCCAGCTCAATGTCCTCTTAATATGACACATCGAAGGGACATGTAAAGGGTTTCATGTGTATCTAAACAGTCAATGTATGTTTCCCTTGGTCAATATGTTGGAATCAGCCACCTACAGTTTATAGCTTAATATCTCCAAAGTGGCTGAACAGATTTTTGCCATTCAAACTGCATTTGAAAGATCCATCTCCCTTTATGCTTCTGCAATTTCAACAGTGAGGCTAGCCCTTACCAATCTTTTACATCTCCGCCCTATCTCTACAGAATGACATCTTGTAGTAAGTAGTAGCTCTCTTTGGCCATGTTGCCCTACATATACATCATTCAAAAATAAGTTGAAATAAATGTGAAGTCAACATTCATGTCATGTCATGTTTACATAATTAGGTATAATGCAACAACATTGCAAGTCTATTTTCAACGTTTTTTGAACTGTTTATATGAGGCCAGCTGTAGTTCTGATATCCCCAGCAACACCAGACTGCAACAGGAGAGAGATAGAGATAGAGAGATAGATAGATAGATATAGAGATAGAGAGAGAGAGAGGTCGATAGATAGATAGATAGATAGATAGATAGATAGATAGATAGATAGAT
>CALSBV010011423.1:1855030-1886498 GCA_943590825.1 Bovichtus diacanthus | reverse complement strand
TCTCTCTCTCTCTGTCTCTCTCTGTCTCTCTCTCTCTGTCTCTATCTCTCTCTCTCTCTCTGTCCCTCTCTCTGTCCCTCTCTCTCTCTGTCTCTCTCTCTCTCTCTCTCTGTCTGTCTCTCTGTCTCTCTCTGTCTCTCTCTCCTCATAGCAGGTGCAGGAAGCATGTCTCAGTATGGTGTTGTGACAGTTTGACGCAAGGTCCTCGTGTATCTCTATCTGTGAGGACAGCTATTAGCCTCCTCGTTCTCATTCTTCCAGTCACTCAGTACCAAGGTCAAACATAGATCAAAGGTTTGCTTCATGGCTTTCCCTTTTTAAATTATGATCTGGAACAATGACAGTACTAGTGAGGTCACCGCTCCCAACAATCCCATAATGAGACTGTAGAGTCAAAGGTGCAGTTTGACAGTTTAGGGAAGATAGTATATGACGGCTTAGAACACTACAAGTTGTCACGCACGGGAACTATTTACAGTGACCTCCTCGAGTTTGCGCTGGTTGCCTGGCAACCTCACAGAGACGACAAGGAATCTGTTCCTGTTTCTGTTTGTGTACAGATTAAACAAATGAGATGCAATGTAAATAAGTCAGCTTTAGACAACATCTCTAGCCCTTACCATTTTTAAGTCTTTTATCAGCCAGCTGTTGCCAGCTCCCAGTCTGTACGCTCCGGCGTCTGACAATAGAGTGGTATCAATCTTCTCATCTATATCATCTCTCAGCAAGAAAATAAAAAAGGATATTTCCAAAATGCACCAACTAGTGGGCAAACTGACAGTGAAATTGAATGACTTTTCCAGCAACCTGTTGCTCGGTCAACAGCCACCAAGCGTCTAATATAATGAACCTTTGGTTTGGTTAACATTATGTTTTTATAAGCAGAGCATGAAGATGAGAAGGTAATCTCACTAGACAGACAATATAAACATCTATTGAATATTACAGACATAGTATAATCAAACTAGAAGGGCACTCCTCCAAGGACGTTTTTATATTGTGCATATCTGCCCCGTGATTCGGATCCGCTCCAAAAAATGAATGGGTTCTTCCTTGGCACATTCACCCTTTCATCAAGTCCCATGAAAATCCGGCCAGTAGTTTTTCTGTAATCCTGCAGACAAACAAACCAACAAATAAACCGAACTGAAAACATAACCTCCATGGTAACTAGGAGGTTGCTTGTATGTAGAGCAACTGTTAAAAAAAAAGCATTATAAAGTCTAGATTCAGTGAACAGACTAAGATGGACGCTAAGTACGTTAATGATTTTTTGGTTACTGGTCTATGTGCTGTAGCCGGCTGCCTCCCTGTTTCCACGGCAGCACGAAGCAGCAGAGGTGCATAACAGCGCAGCAGCCTGCTTTTACATTCATAGAAATCCTAGCCATTAATTCCCAAGTATGGAGGGGAGTTCCAATGCTGATGAAATATATGAGAGGCGCAGAGGCAATTTCTATCTTTAAGCCAACGGACACCCTCCTCCACTTCATTCTGTCTCCACTGCTTGGGGTGGTGTGGTGTAGCGAGGTGATGTAGAGAGAGTGGGCCGATCGTTTTTTTTTGGGTTTGTTTTTTTCCTGCCTGTAAGTCCCCTGCATCTCAATCAGACTGTGAAAACATCAGTCTGACTGAGGCTGTGAGGGAAGAGAGAGGAAGGCTGTTTGGCTGGGGATATAAAAAAAAAAAAAAACTGCAATTCATGACTGCTGCATACAAAGCTGAGCTAAGGCATTTCCACTTTGCATATATATTTGTCTCACCCCTAAACCTCCTTACAGTACATCGCAAACAGTGTGTCATACAAGCGTTGGCAAGTCGGAGCAAGAACATAAATGATTCACTGGCTCGCTGACTCCGAGGGGCCCGCGATGCTCTGTGGGCGCTGCAGGAGGGACGCTCAATGTGCAGCGCCCGTTCGTGCCAGTTGGCAGCGGGGTGCCGCTGGTTGGCACAGCTCACAGCCCTTGTAGGTACTGACATCTTCAACAAGATTGTAACATCCCATATGCCCCCATTCTTCCACCCCCGCTCCTCAATCCAGAAAACCATCCTCACAGGAGCCTGAAATAAGACTGGGGCTCATACATACTGCACTCTATCTCCTCTCAACATCTCATTATGCTCCCCGCTGCACAGAACAGGGCTTTTTCACTGACTCATATAAGCCTCAGAAAATAATCAGGCAGCAGCTAAGGCACTTTTCAATCACACCAGTGCATAACAACCACCAACCACTTGTGAATTAAATGTCACAGCAGAAACCCCATTTATTTTGCCTCCCCTCAGATTTAAATCCCCCCCGCCCTCCTCCTCTTCTTCTGCATCGTCTTCATTATCTGTCACTGTTGGGAGATCTGCAGCTGCAGCGGCGCAGGCAGCAGCTGTGGCACGTGTTCATCGTTGTCTCCGTGAAGATCAGAAGCCTCCAAATCTCCGTCTAGTACCTGTGTACAGAGAAACATCAGGGTGTTGTGAGTAACTTCACGGGCAGCGATTGAACTAAACCCCAGATTATGTTATCTGTGAGGTGATAATGTCGCCTCCTGACAGTGAATGTTTTAGAGACGGTCTCCTCGTGTGTCTATGAGTGCTGCTCCTTCACACAGTTCTTTTTGTCTCAAACAAACTCCGGAAAAGATCTGGAGAATCAGGTCTGTACATTGTACATCCTTTTATACACAACAGGAGAACAACAGCTGTTTTGCACACAACAGGAGAATGTCCGTGTCAGAAGTTTTCTTACCTACTCGAAATACTTGGTTTGGTTTAGGAAAGGGGTGGTGCCTGGGTAGAGCGTGCAGGAGGCACGTCATGACGCAGATTACACCGTGGCCACATAGCTGAATCGTAATTTGGTCATAATCCACCAAGTCTCTTGCCGTTCCTTGAATTTGTCTGGCAATTTTGGTGTCAGCCCTTACCGACAAAAGTACCCGAATCTCGTCGTCTCTCCAGTTAGACATTTTCGTTGCTGTCTTGTGATCCTTCTTCTTCTACTTCACCCTTGGATGTTTGTTTTCTCCCGCTTAGATAAAAACGGCATCAACACACCTACTTGCTCACCGTGAAAGCCCGGGACCATGTACTGCTCGATTCACACATGCGCTCAATCAAGCATCACACGGACTGGCAGAATAAAGTCCGTTTGAATGAATTGGACATTTGCGTTCTCACGTACAGCTCCTCCAGTTAATGTTGAGATCACTTCAGGGTTCCAGTGGATGTCAGAAAACTGCCTCCGTCTCAGCATTTGGTTCATAAAATGCATCCTGCATTATTCACTCTTTCAAGAGGTCGCTGAATATTTGTCAGCAAGACCAAGTTAATGCCTTGGTAGTGACTGCACACACTGGAGTTACTGTTGTGACATTTTAAGATAGATTTGCATATTTTTGGGGTGTAACCATTTCAATTGACAGCCACAACTGCGGCGGCAACAGCGCTGTAGATGCAAATGTACAGTGGCACAAGTTTCCCAGTTGAAATAGGAGTTGAAAGTAATGCTTTCAGCACGTCATTATCTCATCTCTGCCTCAAACAGGGAACAACAAAGCTGTCAAACTTCATGCTTTAGCGCTAAGTAATCTTGTTGGTGTGACAGAGTGTATTTTAGAGGAACAGCTCGACTCCAGAGAAGATTTCTTCTCCCGCACAGAAATCCAGGGGAAGAATTTCTCCCGAATCCCAGTGTCATCCAAGTGAACAGGTTCACGTTAGCCTACCTCCAGCTCCCTGGATCACTCATTAGTAGCTTGGCTGAGCACTCAAGGTTTTGTTTGGATGGCTCCCAAATGGAAATACACATTTGGAGCCGTGCCAAGCTGTCAGCCTTGTGCATAATTTGCAGGGTGAATGATTGCTGGCTCCTCGGATAGAGCGGTCCCAGGGCCTAGCTGTCAGTGGAACAAACTTTGCGTCCAAATGAGTAAAGCATTAATCACTCAGAGCAGCTTGTTCTCATTCACTCATTCAAATTTGACACAAAACAACAGCTGAACATGAGGGTTTTCAGATATTGTTAAATGCCTGTCTTCCTGCTTTCAACATTCTATAGAAAGGTTTCCTGTTTACAACTGAGGATGCACGCGCAGCAGGGGGTTTAAAAAAAAACCTTGCCACTATATCATGATAGCTTATAATGGGTATCGAGAAATAACATTTAAATAAAATGACAGTTTAGAGGTAAATGTGTGCGGTACTCACCCCAGGATTTCCAAACATTTGTGATTTATTTTTTTCTGAAAGATTATAAGCTTAATGACATGTACAATTTCTATCCACAGCCATCAGCTGTCACAAGTCCCACACTGAACGTAGAAGAGGAGACACTACAGGTGAACTAATAGATATCACCATGAAACTTCCCCAGTTGATTACGCATATTAAGACACTTTGCTTTTTGATTGCAAGTGTCTTGAAATTTTATATTCAAATATGCAAATGTATCGATCTCTAATTAAATATGTGCTAATTTGCATACAGGGACTTTTGGATATCTCTTTGTATCACTCCATAAATCAGAAAATACTGTCAACAGCCATGAAAAAAAAAAACTTTGCCATGTTTTTAGCAGTAAAATGTTATATAAATCAGCCTATGAATGATATATGAACAAAGCCCTCTGTAAAAAGCTTCAGAATATAAATAGGAATGAAACTGGAAAGTTTGTTGTATGTAAGTGACACTGAAGTGGAGATTTCTGACTCAGAGTCTGAGAAACAAAACTCTTTTTGAAAAAACGGACTTTAAAGATATGTATTGTAAAATTCCATACATTACAGGTGAAAACAATGAACTAATAGATTTCACCATGAAACTTTCCCAGTTCATTATTTATATAAAGACAATATTTTTTTGTATCATAAATTGTCTGAAATGTTCTGTTTAAATATGTAAATGAGGCATTATCTAATGCTAATTTATTGCTAATTTAGGAGAAATTTAAAGACTCAAATAGACAAAATTTGTCAAATTAACACCTAACTGTGTATTTTAAATGTTTTTTTTTCCTCCTCCAGTCTGAAAGAAAATCCTTCATCCTTTCCTTTCATCCCTTTACCCTGGCTTCACTTCATATTCCTCTCCCCTGACTTTACTGGACCGTGCAACCGCAGTTATTAGGAGCACAGATTAAATGGATGGCGCATCCCACACAGTTTGGTCCTATTAATAATTAAGCAGGGAGAATATAATACAGTTCACATACTTAAAACATGGAGTTCAGTGAGTAGGTCAAGAATGATTACACACTGCCGGCTGACAGCCAGCGAGAAACCATTTGTTCAGCGGTAATTAGCCTAAATTGCTAAAAGTAATGCACCCCCATTAAGGGAGAGGAGAATAAAACTGCAGATTAGCCACAACAACACAGGCAGCAGCACAGATTGACGATGTATTCACGTGAGGACGACATCATCGCCTCAATTCTGGGTTTACTCTCGAGGCTGAGAAACAACACCGATTCACATGTCTTCTGATCTGATAAAGAAACTACACCCAAAACCTGCGGCAGACAGTCATGTTTAATGTATTTATCATGCTGTCTAAATGGTGTCAGAAAACAGAGAGCAGGCCCTGAGGGCAAGCTGTGACAGATATCAGAGGCTGAGTTTCTGACCTCAAGGTGAAGCTGCTTTACAAGCCTCTCAAGGCTCCTAGGTTCATCAATAATTTACCGCACTGCCGGTCATGTTAACATTATCCTTAACCGCACTCATTATGTGCCTCACACGCACAGACAAAAACGCACATATAGTGATGTGAGGTTATAAAACAGTTCTCATTAATTTGTATTATCCGTCGAGCAGATAATAAGAATAAAGAGGGCATTGGAGCTCTCTCAATGCGCCACGTTCATAATGAATCAAATCAAGTTAAATCAAATGTATTTATAGAGCCCAATATCACAAATTACACATTTGTCTCAGTGGGCTTTACAGACTGTACAGGGTACGACACCCTCTGTCCTTAGACCTTCACACCGCACAAAGAAAGAAACCCCACAGTTAAAGGGGAAAAAAACGAGGAAACCTCAGGGAGAGACTGAGGAGGGATCCCTCTCCCAGGACGGACAGATGTGCAATAGATGTTGTGGGTTGAGAATAAACAACATGTAAAATGACAAAATAGCATCAATGATCAATGATGAAAAAGATGGTCTCCAGGAGAATGTCAAAAAAGCTCCAAAAATATATATTCAACAGGCAAAGCCAAGATTCATGATCCAGACGTAACCTTTAATAGATGACAGGGAAGTCTTTCCTCTTTGATAAAGCTTATAGTTAGGGTTGGCTCAGGCTTGCCTTGGACCAGCCCCTAGTTATGCTGCAGACTGCTGGGGAACTTACTCCTCTCTTCTACTCCTCCTCCTCTCCCTATCTCCCTCTCCTCCTCTCCTCTCCCTCTCTATCTGTATGCATTCATGTCCCTTAAATGCATGTTACTAACTCAGCATCCGGGACACCCGGAGTTTCTGTGTCTCTCATCTGGCTAAAGGTTACGTCTGGATCATGAATCGTGGCTGCGCTTATTGCTCTTGTCCTGCCTGACACCCATATTAATATATATATTTTTTTTAGTTTAATGGCAAATACTCCAAGATGCATTGGATTTTCTGAAATGAATGCTTGTGTTTCTGTATAGTTCTTAACAAAATAAAAATTTTATATGCAGCATCTGTAGGCTAGCAGAAGAAAAAAAAAAACAACCCTCCCACAGACCGGCTGAAAAAAGAAAAAGTTCTTTTACTGTTCCACTTTATGAGTACAGAGGCTGCTGCTCAATAAATCCTTTATCATTGTGCTTTTATTGGGAGATCTCAGCAGACAGATGGGGGGCAGCGTGAAAAATCCGTCTGACTTCACCGCAAAAACCTGCATTGATCATGTCAGTGTGACGACGCTCACTCATGTGGTGAGTAATCATGGAGTTTCTTCCCTGTAGACCTGTGAGCTCCCACAGCTCGAGCCTGAGCTGCAGTGGGTTTGTGGTATGACACGAAGTCTGATAGAGACATCTTCATCGGCTTTATCATAATCACGTCAATATAAATACAGCACAGAGCTCTTTTAGTCAGATGTCTGGCCATAAATCATCATCAACATCATCATTGCCCAGCCACAATTACACAGCGCTGCTCCGAGAGGAGGTCGATGTCATATTGATTGATAGGCACCAAATATGTGGTTCACTCCATTGTTTACTGCTGTAAAGGTTAAATAAGGACTGCTGAGGTTCATGTTTCATGGTACACTTTTTTATATGATCTGTTTCCTGCTCTCATTACGTGTTCAGAAAACATCAAATTCAAAATTAATTCAGGTTAATTCAAAAAAACCTCTTGAAATTTATATTCCAGCACAGTTTGTACAGTTTGGGACGTTGCTATTACAATATTTGTTGGAGGACGGGTCTATCATATTTAACTATTACATTACTATTACAGGTCATTTAGCAGACGCTCTTATCCAGAGCAACTTACAGGGAACTAACTACAGGGACTCGGGACTAAGTGCCTTGCTCAGAAGCTCAATGGTGCAGCTTGGTAACCTTCCGGTGTTCTATTTGAAAGCCTAACTAGTAGACGCTATACTACCAGCACCTAACAAAATACAACAATCGTTGTGACGAACAGGCCTATTAGATCGCTGCTAGTTCATATTGACTTTCAGGGTGTGAAAGTGATTGCTTAGCAGGGTATGACCACAGTGTACAGAGCTTATCTAACCGCTCAAACAGGCACCATTAAGTCAACTTAAAGTGAGTAGTGAGTCCTCTCTTGTTTTTGACCATATTTGAAAACAACAGGGTGGTAGGTGGAGTGTCTGTTGGCAGCTTTTGATGGACCAACCTCAGCTGAATGGCCAGGACTGCGTTTATTGTTTTTCCAACCTACTTTAGATTAAACCACGGAGTCTGGGACCCCCGACACCGGGAGGGAGACGGTGGGACTATGGGGTGCACTAGCTTGCTAATTCTTATACCATTTGTGGTCTACATATATACAATAAACATATAACATATATATAAACCATAAATTCATCAGATTCAGTGCCCCATATCACTATTTTCGAGGCTACTGTAGCTGTGATATTTTGTGGGAACCACATGAGCAGTTTCCATGGGAACACCGCCGTCAAGGCTTTAGTCATATTGAAGTCGTTGTAGTTTCATCTAAAGTAGGTTGGAAAAGCGATAGACTCGCTAGGACCAACCCATTGTGTCCACACACTACTTAATTAAATGTGTAAACCAAAGGTCAACACATAGACTTATTTTAACTAATGTAGATGAGTTAACCTATGTAACGTACGTAGTGTACTTAATTTTTGTACCTAACTTAACTTACGTTACAATCAGACTTTTTTAACCCAAGCCATGATTTCCTAAACCTAACCAATTAGCTTTAATTCACAACGTTAACATGTTTAAAACTGCAACTGTTTTACAACATGCTGGTAGGTGCATTTTGCCCTGTCTGAAGCATTGTAATGGAAGTCATAACTAATTAATTAACTTAACTGATAATGGCCATTTAATGCGCTGATAACACTGGTATCTTAGAAATTCATTAAGGAAAAGCAGGTGCAACCCAATCCTTTATTCTTCACACTGGATCGGTAAGTCATTGTGGCTCCAAACTGGAACTAAATTTTATCTTTTTTTTTATCAGCACCACACACATTCAGAGGTGGAGCGGAATTAGAACGAAAACCTAATTTGATACAGCCTTCTACAGTATTATGATCTACAACATTGTATTTTCTGTTGGTGACACAAGTTGAAACTGTCTGTTGGTCCAGCTAGTTAGCTTGTGCTGGCTGCTCAAACATAAACAAAAAGAAATCAATTTCCACAACAGGGAACAGACCAATAGTCAGGCCGCCAAGGAGGAGGGGGACTGTAGAAGAGTAACATGCCCCTTTCAGGAAGATTAACCATCCATCCAGGCAGTGTGGTAGGTTTTGGAGGCTGGTGGCAGCATTTAGGGAAGCAGAACCTGGAGTGTTGGGATGATGGTATGTTGAGTCACTTTAATAAGGGCACCCCCTGCACGGTTGAACTGCATGATTTTGCTTGGCTAAGCATCCACATGCAAATTTTCAGTGTGCAGATCCATAACCATGTTCCCCCAGAGCCCGTTAGAGAGCTGTGCATTGGTGATATAGGACATCATTTGTATCATTACCTATTGCGAAGGTTTCTATAACATCAATCTATAAATATCACATCTTGAAATCAGACCCAGACTGAACTCGTATAAAGACTGTGTGATAAGTTCAAATGCTCCGGAATAAGTGAGTAAGTGGAACTTTGTCAGCTGTACCTCATACTTACATATTTACCCACATATGACATATATTGATTTTGTGCTGAATATGCATTTCTGATATTTTTGACTCTTAAGTAGAATAGAAAAATGCTCATTTCCTAAGTGGTGAACCAATTTGTGCCTGCAACTGAACTTTGCACTTTGCAATCAGTCAACCATTTGTATGAAAAGTGAGGTGTTTTTTTTATAATAGTTTATTGCATTTTTTTGGGCACATAGACTACTGTTTTAAAAATATATATATTTCATTATATTTTAGGAAAAAACAGTGGTCCCATGTGCCCAAAGACTAAGTATATGATGAGATATATCTGGAGAGACTACAAGGAGCAATATCAAGTATTTCAAGTCAAGTCAAAAGTATTTGTTATCTATGAACTGATAACAAGTTGAATATCAAAGATGTGCACACATATGCGGTGTAAAAATATTTCATATGGAAGACATTTAACAAACACAAAGTAGCCGACGTCGTGCTCCTGGAATGAATGTATAAATCCTACGTGTGTGATTTGTGGTTTAGGTTTTCACATTTATGCATCTTTTACTTTGTGTCAGTAATTAGATTTTACTCTGTGAAGCACAAATGTAAACTTGCAAAACATGATTTTGCCATTTTCTACAACATCAGTTTGATACTGTACAGATGGAGGAGTGTAGTGAATAAGAACTAGATTTAATTACACACTTCAATTTGCCTCTTGATCAGTACAGCTCAGTGGTTAACAAAAATAAACATTGTTGTTGATGACACACAGCTTTTTAAAACGCCTGTCAGACCGCTGTAAACATCCCAGAATCTATGGTTTGAAAGGTAATCTGGTTCGCTTCACCTTCTGCTTCACCCATTGCCAGTGTTCTGTATTAAGCCTCTTGATTTCCTCTTCACATAAAAGTGGTGGTTTCTTATCTGCAGATGCTCAACCCTTCCCAGACATATGGATCTGGTCAAATGCGGCATTTGGGCTGGCAGAGGGCTCGACTCTAACGGAAGACACCCATCTGGTTGGACCTCGACCTGAATGGAAACGATCCCAGAGAAGCTTTTGTCTGCTACTCTCTTTGAATCGAGGCAGAAAAGGAACGGAAGTGGGGTTCAATTTTGCTGTTAAATGAATGAAAGCCGCAAACATTCGGGCCTACATTTCACCCTCATAATTATTTCATAGCATTCCAAAGAATACATTACTGACTACTGATATCCTGCCTGCTGAGTTTGGATACACTTTCACAATATTTGAGGACGGACTTTGAGAAACTTTATGAACAAACACCATTTCACTAAAAAAATAGCACACCAATGACAATATGGGTTTTGAAAAGTGTATTGCATATTGAGGATGGAGGAGAGCCAAGACGATGTAGGATGGATTAAGGATCCAGAGGAAGGAATGAGGATAGAGGGATGAAGGGTTAGGGATGAGGGTCGAGGGATGAGGGATGAGGGTCGAGGGAAGAGGGGATTAAGGGTGAGGGATGAAGGGAAGGGTGATGAAGGGATAAGGGGAGGAAGGGTGAGGGATGAAGGGATGAGGGGAATAATCATGGTCGTGGACCAATGGCTTGTTGTACTAAAAGACCCTCTCAGGAGTCGGCTGTTAATTTTTTCCGAAAAGTACATTACAAACAAGCATGTATTCACTAGCCAAAATTAGCATCCATATAAATATCACAGTTAACAGGACTTACATATGCACCTCGCTAACCAAGCTAGCTAGCTCGCATTAGTGTTAGCTGGTAACCTAGCGTTTGTCATTGTAACGGTACCAGGCCCCGCCGGGCCTCGCTCTTCCCCAGCTCCACCCTTTTGCCCCAAGATGGCGACGGCCAAAATGACAAACTCGAGGCTTCAAAACCGTAGTCCACAAACTAATGGGTGATGTCACGGGGAGTACGTCCACTTCTTATACACAGTCTATGGTCAAGACCCTAAATGGGCGAGCCGACTTTTCGTGTTCTCAGATTTGGATTTATTTTTATTAAATCGAAATTTTAATTTGTTTAAAAGACAGCGAAGTGAGAGAGAAAAGAAAAAGGGGTGGGGAGGAGAGGGATGTTAAAAATGAGTCAAAGGGGAAGGGAACGGATCAGTTATGCTTAAATACTTTTGTGCGGAATGGACCTGGAGAAGGCGTATGACCGGGTCCCCCGGGAGATACTGTGGGAGGTGCTGCGGGAGTATGGGGTGAGGGGGGCGCTTTTGAGGGCCATCCAATCCCTGTACGCCCAAAGCAAGAGTTGTGTCTGGGTTCTCGGCAGTAAGTCGGACTCGTTCCCGGTGGGTGTTGGCCTCCGCCAGGGCTGCGCTTTGTCACCAATCCTGTTTGTGGTATTCATGGACAGGATATCGAGGCGTAGTCGGGGGGAGGAGGGGTTGCAGTTTGGTGGGCTTGGGATCTCATCGCTGCTCTTTGCAGATGATGTGGTCCTGATGGCATCATCAGCCTGTGACCTTCAGCACTCACTGGATCGGTTCGCAGCCGAGTGTGAAGCAGTTGGAATGAGGATCAGCACCTCAAAATCTGAGGCCATGGTTCTCAGCAGGAAACCGGTGGATTGTCTACTCTGGGTAGGGAATGAGTCCTTACCCCAAGTGAAGGAGTTCAAGTACCTAGGGGTCTTGTTCAGGAGTGAGGGGAAAATGGAGCGGGAGATGGGCCGGTGAATCGGAGCAGCGGGCGCGGTATTGCACTCGCTTTACCGCACCGTTGTGACGAAAAGAGAGCTGAGCCAGAAGGCAAAGCTCTCGATCTACCGGTCTATCTTCGTTCCTACTCTCACCTATGGTCATGAAGGTTGGGTCATGACCGAAAGGACGAGATCGCGGGTACAAGCGGCCGAAATGGGTTTTCTCAGAAGGGTGGCTGGCTTCTCCCTTAGAGATAGGGTGAGGAGTTCGGTCATCCGAGAGAAGCTCGGAGTAGAACCGCTGCTCCTTTGCGTAGAAAGGAGCCAGTTGAGGTGGTTCGGGCATCTGGTAAGGATGCCCCCTGGGCGCCTCCCTAGGGAGGTGTTCCAGGCACAGCCAGCTGGGAGGAGACCACGGGGAAGATCCAGGACGACGTGGAGAAATTATATCTCCACACTGGCCTGGGAACGCCTCGGGGTCCCCCAGTCAGAGTTGGTCAATGTGGCCCGGGAAAAGGAAGTTTGGGGCCCCCTGCTGGAGCTGTTGCCCCCGCGACCCGACCCCGGATAAGCGGATGAAGATGGATGGATGGATGTATGGAATGTGTTTGAGCCGTGGCCGTTCCCTAGTTATAAAACATCACATCCTCAAAGCAAATGCCAACTTGTTCCATTTTTGCTCCATCACATCAAATGGCAATTTTGTTTTATGGCTTGAAAGCCACTTTATATGTTAGATTGTTGCCCTTACTACTTGGTTAGTGACCTGAAAGCAATTTTCTTTTTATGATATACTTCATTTATCCCTCAAGGGGGAGATTCTCCGTGCTCAGTCCTCAGCGGCCCTGGAGCTGCTGCAGGTTAAGTATCAGAGCTCAGGGACACCTGGGGACATAGAGCCAGAGGTGAAAAGAACACCAAAATATCCTGCTGGTGCTGATGAACTGCTGCTTTCATATTTTACTCAAGTACGTTTACGGTCATGACATTGTAAAAGTTGAGTAAAAGCAACAAGTAGGACATGGTCTACAAATGATTAAATTCTCTTAAATTCAAAGGCTACAGCGTAGTTGTTGGTAATGAAAATCTTAAGTCCCAGGCTCCCTCAACAATGCAACAAACAGTAACAGCAACTTAAGACATAAAAAAAAATAAAGAAATATAATATAGTGCAAGTAAAATGCAGGAATAAGAAAAATATATACATATAAAATAGAATAAGATAAAACAGAATGTAAAATTAAATACTGTACAGTAGAATAAATACTGTGTAATATAGGAATAAAGTCCTGTGTAATAAAGATGTGTGGAATAAGGTGTGTGTACTATAAACATATGTAATAAGTAACTTCACTTCACAGAGCTCACAAGATCAACAGTATTATGTCTTGTGGGATAAACCGGTCCCTGAGTCCGGCTGTCTCTGTTTTGCATAACGGTAATGTTGAGTGTTGAGGGAATGCTCCTGTAGTGCAAGTGGATTGGTAGAGTACAATATCACGTATCAGTACCTGAATCCTCCCCCAACCAATAATACAATGATATAAGAAGCCTTGTTCTCCTCTTGCCCCTGCCTTCTGCTCACAGGTATGTATGTAGGCTGATATTTGATTACTAGAGAAAAAAAAAGCTCTATTCTTTTTTAGATGGTTAAGAGTTGATTATTGTTTAGGCTGCATATTTGCCTCCTGTGGTTCTTCCTATTCGTTGACCTTTCTCATACCACGATGGTAAGTAGGGCCCGGACAACTTTGACACTTTGACACTTTTTGTGTACCCAGGTGGAGGACAATATTAATTACGTATATGTCTCTTTTGTGGCTGGAAGGGTTTGGTGTTACAGCTTTGATCTGAGGTGTTGGCCGAGCATGTTGTGCGTTGGAACCCTATTGTTGTCCACCTACCTTTTTGAGTGATCCCATGTGCTAAAGGCCCCATACTAGAGGTGGTGAGAAGAGTCACAAGACCAAAAGGTATAATTTGACGATGACACGGGGAGCCCTGTCAATCCCTGTTTTCCCTTTGTAGGTTGACCTGCTGCTGTTTGTTACTGCTGCTTTTCCTGATTTTGAGCTATGTCAAGTGTTTCCTATTGTTGTAGATGTATGCTTATTTATTTTTTCATCCTTGGCTACTCAGGCTGGGTGAGGTCCATTTGCTGTCTGCTGTGTTTAAAGGCCCTGGGGCACACAAGTGATTCACCTGTTTGCTGTGTGAGTATGTTTAGTCTGCTGTGACTGCACCTGTTGTGAGTATATGGTCACAACCCTAGGCACGCCGAGTGTAGCCTCCCGGCCCAATCACCAGCCCAAGTACACTTGACTGAGTCTTTCTTTGAAATGCCAGTAGTACACATAAACATTTAACAGTAAAAATATTTTGAGTGTATATTAATAACGTTGTAGTAATACTTTTAAACAACCACTACTTACTTCATATGGTGTTTTTCAGTATGAACTACTTTTTTTTAAATCTTTTTGCAACATTTCCTTGTTATCTTATTTGATTTCAGTAAATAAATATGAAAATAAATATGAAAATACATAACAGATTTTCTGTTTGTTAAACTGCGTAAGAGCTCAATGTGTTAGTGTACTATTTACTGACTGCTGGCATTTTTATTGCTCATTCTGTATTCCCAAAACACACACAAAACATGATCATAAAGACTAAAACTTCATGCAATCGCAGTGTTCTAACATGGTTTAGTTCGAGTTTTCACTTCTCAACATGATGGGGACTGCAGTGGTCATGCTGCGTGTGTTGAGGCACCAGGTGCAGCAGGTCCTGAAAGATGATTATTTTTTGAGTTTGATGGTACAATCATCCCATGCGAGATAGACACAGATATTGTCAACATATTTTCTGCACAAGATGAAATATGTTCTTCTCCGTAGTACATTTATGTCCGTTTTGAGGCAATGGAAAAAGCAGAAAGATCATAACTTATGAGGCCGAAAAAAAGATGGATTTTTCCTGTTTTTTGCATTATATATGAATAGTGACTTCAGCCACTCAAATAATAATCCTCACGGGCAGAGTGGTTTATGATGGTTTATAAACCTAACAGGTAGCAAATGTTTTTGTTTAATTAGCCATAGATGTGGTCCTAATGGCATCATCAGCCTGTGACCTTCAGCACTCACTGGATCGGTTCGCAGCCGAGTGTGAAGCGGTTGGAATGAGGATCAGCACCTCAAAATCTGAGGCCATGGTTCTCAGCAGGAAACCGGTGGATTGTCTACTCCGGGTAGTGAATGAGTCCTTACCCCAAGTGAAGGAGTTCAAGTACCTAGGGGTCTTGTTCACGAGTGAGGGGAAAATGGAGCGGGAGATGGGCCGGAGAATCGGAGCAGCGGGCGCGGTATTGCACTCGCTTTACCGCACCCTTGTGACGAAAAGAGAGCTGAGCCAGAAGGCAAAGCTCTCGATCTACCGGTCTATCTTCGTTCCTACTCTCACCTATGGTCATGAAGGTTGGGTCATGACCGAAAGGACGAGATCGCGGTTACAAGCGGCCGAAATGGGTTTCCTCAGAAGGGTGGCTGGCTTCTCCCTTAGAGATAGGGTGAGGAGTTCAGTCATCCGAGAGAAGCTCGGAGTAGAACCGCTGCTCCTTTGCGTAGAAAGGAGCCAGTTGAGGTGGTTCGGGCATCTGGTAAGGATGCCCCCTGGGGAAGACCCAGGACGAGGTGGAGAGATTATATCTCCACACTGGCCTGGGAACGCCTCGGGGTCCCCCAGTCAGAGTTGGTCAACGTGGCTCGGGAAAAGGAAGTTTGGGGCCCCCTGCTGGAGCTGTTGCCCCCGCGACCCGACCCCGGATAAGCGGTTGAAGATGGATGGATGGATGGATAGCTATAGTTCTGAGAATGACCAATATTTAGCTAGCTAACCTTCTACACACAAAAATACATTTTATAACCACATCAAATTTAGTTCCATCCTGGAAAGGCAAGTGTAGTGCCGGCCCATGGCATAGTCAAATGCTAGGGGCGTCCCTCCATCCATTGGGCTCCCAAAAAAGGTTTTTAAAAAAATGATTATTGTTTAATACTATTCAATATATATATATATATATATATATATATGTATAAAGGCCATCAACATAACTACATAGCCTATCCCCCAAGAATCCCTGCCCCCACCGCTCTTAGTTAGACTTACCTGATTGTGAGGGATGGTCGAGTGATCTGAACTATTGAGTGTGACACTGACCGTGATAAATTCGATTACTTAGCAGTAGTGACAGTAGCCTAATAATTACAAATGTGTAAAAAACACCAAAAGCCCTCTGGTGCCCAGGGTCGAAAATAAAAAGAAGAGAAGAGGAGGAAAAATGGGAAAATGACTGAGGTATGTAATGACATGGTGATGATGAATGAATAGTGTATCTATTGCATAGTAGTAATTACGATAGTAGCGTTCGCTAATTTAATAAATAGCTAGAGACTAGAGTTAACGTCAGTCACTCCTGCCTTAAATTCATGAGGGAAAGTTGGAAAGCCTCTTCAGGTGTTTGGGGAATAATAACCTTCAACATAATGATTAGAAATACACATTTTATTTTAAGTGTGCTGCTTGAAATTCACGGTTATCCTCAAGAAACCAGACATTTAGCTAGTTTGCTAATGTTAGACCTGAATGTTAGTGCTATTATTGGCTTGGTGTGACCCATCAGCTGTCATTCCTTAGCTGCTGCACCTCTGTATTTTTCCACTCATCCCGCCTCAACCTCACTCCAACAGCCAGCCACTCCCACCTCAACAGCTCTTTGCTAGATTGTACTGACTCATGCCAGACTCTCCAGCACTTCATTACCAAACTGTTTTCCTCCACCTGCCCGTTTCTCCTGATTCCCATCTAAAACCATCTTTACATTGTATTATATTTGTTTAGGTTTGTATATGATCTTCACTGTTTTTAATACATTGTGTTCTCTAATATTTAAACTCAAAGACATAAAGCTATGTTGTTGTGCGAGTGTAAGAACACAATGATTAGTGGTGGAAGTGGCTGCGTTGTAAAGGGCACCAACTAAAATCTTTGCTAGTGCTGGTGTCTGCCAATTTATGCTTTTGAACACATGTTAAAGCTACACGTGTTGTTTCAAGATGATTCATTTTGTAGTGTTAATGTAAACCTAAAGTCAATAGTGTTATTACCAATGTAATTGAATACCACGTGGTTAGAGAAAAGGAATAATATTTTAATCTTTTTATTTATTTACATGTTTTGAGTAAATCACAAGTTTATAGTCAGTCTGCTTTGAACTTTATTACAAGAAAGCATGTGACAGCATTTTGTGCTCTCTAGCCTCTAAACAGGAATAAACTGGAGTTCATCAAGAAAAGGCCAATGTGCACCAGAACACAACTCTGATTGAAGCTGAGCTCTGGCTTTTGATCATAATCTGACTATCATGAAGGTTAGCGGTTGTACAAAAAGGAAGTTCTTCTTCGCCTTATTCCTCTCTCTGGTTGGGATTGTCATAGTCGTTGTGCTGCATAACAAGGAGACCCTGGAGGTGAGAACATGGTTTTGGGGTGGGTGGCAGTAGCTTAGTGTGTAGGTACTTGGCTTGGGAGCCAGAGGTTTTTTTTTTTTTTTTTTTTTGTTGCTTTATTTAGTTCATTTGTTCTGTGCATTTGTTTGACACATCTTTGTCACCAACTCTCTCTTTCTCTCTCTCTCGACCCCCTGGCATATTCATCAGAAAGGGAGCAACCCCAGCATCGTATCGGTGGTTTCCACTCACCCTGACATGCATCACAGCTTCTGCACCTTCAAGCCACTGCCCCCTAAGGAGGCTCTGGAGGAACACCTCCTACTAGACTCCATTGCTTGGCCTAAAATTCCACCTTTGCCAGCTCCTTATTCCATAGAGCACACCAGTGATCCAGCTCACAGCTCCTTTACCATTCTCCCAAGGACGGGAGGAGGAAAGTGGCAGGTAGGGGATCAGCTGGAGGTTATGATCAACATGTCTGACTTCCAGGGCCGTCCCAAGACGTCTCCGGGAGACTTCTTACTCGCGTGGCTGCACAACCAGAAGCTTGGTGCAGGTGTGGCTGGGAAAGTGGTGGATAATCTCAATGGGAGCTACTCTGCTGTATTCTCTTTACTCTGGGAAGGAGATGCAAAAGTTCAGGTGATGCTAAAAACTATCATCTTGAATGTAATGGTACTGTGGGTGTTTAATCTGTCTTCTAACCAATTGTTCGTGAAGCCTTAGTTACTGCTTCTTGTAATGACAATGGTGGCAGATTAACAATTAATAATTCTTAGTCATTCTAGAAACAGTGGAACTTTTTCATTTCAGACTAAAGCAGGGTCAAGTAACCTGAAGTAACAGTACCATCAGCTGAGTTTGGAAAACCTTTTGTTTGTTGCCAGCTGAATTGTCTTAAAATGAGGCACCTTTTTTAAAATTAGTCTTAAAACTAGGGTAGGAAATGTATTTTTGAGCATTTTTCGTTCACCCCGGCAGCAATTCATAAATCAAACTCTCTGACAAAACAATAAGAAGAAGAAATCCGGGCTTGTAATAAGCACATCCAATCATTTCAATTGGCCGGCATTAATGTTTGATTGGCTACCTGCCTGTCTACTGCTCCTCTCCTCAACGCTTTTTCTCGTGGACTCGTCCTCCTGCAGTGGTCAGGCAGTGTGTGTTCATGCTATCAACATCTAGCTAACTCTTGCTGGTTTCTCCAAAGTTTCTTACCCTAGCTTAAAATGTGCACTTAATGGTTACTTCCATGACGTTTGGCTAAAAGACAAAGCCTAGAACTACATGTCCCATGCAAACAGTTCGCATCCTCACCAGTTGATGATCTACGTAGAAGACATGGAAACGAAGAAAAAGCATTGTTCTTGTGTTGTAGTGTAAAGCTAGTTAGTCAAAGTGTTATAGGTCTGATAGAAAAATCTACTCATTTACTTGCTCCCGTACATTTGGGAAATACTACACAATGCATGTGTGTTTATGAACATGACCTTTTACAAAACCGGAAACACATTATATAATGTAGTATGAAATGATCTTTTGCATTGCATAAAGCTAGGTTACTACTGTAGCTAGTAAGCTGTTTAGCAGTTCATGCAAAAATTAGCAGATAACAATAGAGCAGACAAACGGGTAAAAGAAAAAGTTTAATTACTTATTTGCACTTCCCCTCTAGTTTTTTTGTTTTGCAAAGGATTAAAATAGAGACAACCTCCAAACATAAATACAGAGTATATATAGCAAGCCCTTTTAACATTTTATCCATCTGGCTAACTAGTAGCAATTTAGTTTTACATAGTGGAAATTACATTTTGGATATGTCATTTTTACTAGAGAAACTGTTAATTGAAGATATAAGTAAAACAACTTTGACAAGTTACAAATATATATTTTCACATGTAGAAATTACATTTCAACTAGTCAAAACGGATGTACAGATATCTTTAATTTAATTATAGATATCAGTAATTCCTTTTCACCAGTAAGAATAATGACTACAGTACAGTATCTATAATTGAAAAAAGGATTTTGGCTAATAGGAATGGAATTTCCCTTTTCAGGTAACAACAAATATTTTTCTTGTATGTCGCACAAATTACCATATTCATTTTGGATATGTACATACGTCATTGAAGATATCTACAACGTCATTCTGTCATGTCTCGTCGAGTTTGTCAAAATGTTCATGTTGTAGTTGTTATTGTATTTTATTTCCTGGTCAGATTTAGTTTGTTAGTCAGGTTCATGTTTAGTATAGTTCATGTTTATTCTTAGTTGGTTTTAGTCACGTCTTGTCTGTCATTCGTCAAGTCACCGTGTCTTTCGTCCGGTCTTGTCAGTCACTGTCTGTCATTGCACTTCCTGTTTTATTTTGTATGTATATATACATACAATTCCAGATCCCTTTACTTCCCGCCTTTGTGTGGTTTCCCGCCATCGTCAGCGTCCGCCCCTGATTGTTTCCACCTGTGACCACTCACCTCAAGTATAAATAGTCCTGTCTCGCTTGTCTCGTGTCAGTTTGTCTTGTTATGTCTCTGTGTCATGAACCAGCGTATCAGCAGTATTTTGGAATTTTTGGTAAATCCTCCTTGTGAGCGTTTTGCAAGTAAAGTATTTCATTTTACACTTTACATCTGTCTCTGGTGTTGTGCATTTGAGTCCTCCTACCCTGTATCTGAGGCTGAGACACATTCATTTTGACAAGTAGAACTTCCTTTTTTTTTTATATCTAAAAATCAATTCTGACGAGTTATTAAAGGAATTGTGGTTATCTAAAATATAATTGTTACTAATTTGCGTTAGTTACAATTGTATTTCAGATATCTGAAATGCAATTCTACATATTTGTAATTACCTTCTTACTACTTACAATTCCAAGACAAGATATTAAAAAATTAAATTTTGACAAGTAAGAATTTAATGTTGCACATCTAGAATTCCATTTATGATACCTGCAATGTAAGAACAATTGTAGATTTCTACAATGAATATTGCCACGAGTGAGATTTGAGTAGTAGATATCATTAATTAGAATTGCAAGTTGTCAAAATTACATTATGGATATGTTGACTTGGAATCGTAACACGTCAAAATTGAATTATACATATCTGTAATTGAGTTTGAATAGAAGTCAACGGTAAAAGTTGACTAAATGTCATTAAGTTACACTAGTAAGAAAGTAATTGCTGAACGTGTTGACTAGTGAGAAATTAATTCTCGATATCTGTAATTACAATTGTTAGAATTTAAATTATATCTAGTAAAAAAGCTGACACCTTCGATTCCTATTAGCGCAGTATTCACTTAACACTGCTGCTCTATCCAATCAGGTGACACTGGTTCACCCTGGTGAGGCTATCAGAGTGATGATGAGGCTGAACAGGGAAGAGCCTGACAGGATTATCTACAGGAGCGACTTCCGCTCAGGCTCACTATCTGAAAATACCATCTGTAACATCTGCCTACGTCCAACGCAGCAGCCGCTGTGCAACTTCACTGACCTTCGTACAGGCGAGTCTTGGTTCTGCTACAAGCCAAAGAACCTGAGCTGCGATACCAGGATCAACCACATCAGGATGGATAACAAACTTGTCATGAAGATTATTCAATTAACCAAGCCAAAGGAGGATATGCTCTTTAAAAAGTAAGGAAGCGAGATCAGGTGGCAATCTCCCAGTCTGAAAATTGAAGCCCATGCGAAAGTGCCCAAAACTTGCATTCTCTTTAATATCCAGCAGGAGGCGACTTCACTGGTTGGACAAAGAAGTCAAATTGTATAGAAGTCTATGAGAAAATGACCATACTTCTCACTTGACTTAAACATTGTCCTGGCGAGTTGATGGTCTCGATCGCTTGTTTCAGGTCTTTTTCGATACAGCATGATTTTTTTTTTTTTGTAAATTAGGGTCCCATTTAGATAAAAATAAATTGGCGTACGCTTTAGGGTGGGGCTACCTTGTGATTGACAGATTGCTACCAAGGTTTTTGCCTTATAACTTTCCCAGTGTGTTTTCGCTTCATGAAAATTAATTGGAACATTTTGTACGCCTATAAATGTATTTTACAGCGTTCAGTTGTACTTTGCTCCACCCTGCCATGTGAGTTCTGGTTGCAAAGAAACAAGATGGCCATGGCCAAAATGTTGAACTCCAGGCTTCAAAACCATAGTCCGCAAATTAATGGGTAACATCATGGCGCTGTATGGGGGGGAGGAGTTAGGACGGTTCTAATGTACTGTTTTTCTGCAAAAAAGTAAACAGAGAGCCTCTGTCTTATTTTGGTTGTGGTCTTTTCAGAAAAAGATATTTTGCCACTTTCGTGCAAAAAAAAGTTATAAACATAACATTGGCATATTATTACCTGACTTAAAGCTTATGAGTGTTAGCAATTAGTGGCCTATTTGCACCCAGTGGACATGGAGCAACATTGGCATTCATTTGGAGTTGTGTTCATGTGAAATGTCCAGAAGTCATATTTCAGCTCTAGTTTTGTCATCACCAACCAATATCTGAGAGCGGTGAGACTCAATCAAAACGGTTAAGTAAAACCAAAACAATGAGCTGAAAGAGGCTACAATGTTCTTTAGAGCTGAGGGAATCTGCTAACTTGGGTAATTATCTGTGGGTTCATAGTGTTGCAAACGACACCTTGCACATTACTGCCATTGGACCCATTTATTTATTTTGCAGCTTTACAGTAACTCACAAAATTATTTTTAATGTGTTTAATGCTTCAACAATGTGTAATGTTGAAGCAGTTTTTTTCATTTTAGTGCATGTGTAAATGGGAATTGTATTGTGTGCTTTTCTTCAGTGATGTCAACTTGAAAGTCACCATTAGGGCTTCAGGACCTGACGAGGTCACTGTGCTGCCAAAAAAGAAAGGTAAAGCATAAGTTTTACTACTGCCACCATTGCTTTTAATAATATGAATTCAAAACTGAATGTGCTACAGATAAGAATTAAAACAGAACAAATAACAAAAAAAAACATTTAGGAAAGAACTTACCACTTTCTTGTGGGTAGTGTTCTCCTGCAGAGAGATGTATTCAGCCCAATTTGAGAAGAGAGCTTGGAGCACGAGGCTCCATGTTCATAGCCCATAATATGTTCACATAATCACCAGCTGTTATTCACAAAAATAAGCTACAACTGCTTACTTGATTTTAGCATGAAAGCTGGTTTGTTTCTCAGAATTGTGTGGAGGTTAGAGTTTACTATTTGCATGTACCAGTGAATAAAATAGCTTTAATTTACCTGTTGCCATGGTGAATCGTAGTTTCAGAACTCCATTGATGGTGGCTTTTTATATTTAGGTTCAACCTACTCAGAGTTGATTGAACTAACTTTGATCAACTGTTCTAGAAACGAAACTCAGTTTCCCATCTCAGGGTTAGACTCAGACTTTGTTAAACCTGCTTCCTGAGTCCAGTAAGGTTTTGATCCCAGTAAAGGTGCAAACCACAACATTTTTCACACCATTTAGCTGTATATAGTGAGTTTGATTGTCAAAAAAAGTTGGACAGAGTAATGTTTAAAGGATAATTCTGATAGTATTCCATATTTTTCTAATTGTCAACAAGTCCAATGAAGAGACCAAGACCAACAATGAGTTAATTGCGTAGCCACCGCATGAGTGAAGAGCTCCAGTACTATTAAAAACACATCAGTGAGCCACTCAGCTGCACTGACTGACATGTTTCACATGCACTGTGCTGCTGATTATTAGTTCACCGCATGTTTATGTAATGGTACGACCTGTACACACGGAGAGAGGGACTCAATAGCACGACTCAGAGACAGAACGATGATGATGGTAATATACTTTACTGGGTAAAGTAGACCAACAGGACATACAAACATGCAGGGGAAGTCCAAAAGCAGAGTCGGGTCACAGAAACAAGGTCGGTGCACAGATAGGTCTTCAGCGTAGCAGAACAACAGGTAGGGAGCAGACGAAAGCGGAGTCAGGTCACGGAAACGGGATCGAAGAAGCCGGGGAATCAGGAACACGGGAAACGGGATAAATGCTGGACCTCTTGTCATGAAAGTACAAAGACAAACTGGCATCAAGGGACAAACAACACACAGACTATATACACCAGGAAGTGGGAGGGGAAAACAAGACACAGGTGGAGACACTAACGAACAGAGTGGAGACAGCTGGGGACAGGAACTAGAAACAACAGACACAAGAGGGAACATACAGTTAACAAAATAAAACAGGAAGTACAAACACAAAACATCTAACGAACGGGACGGGACCTGATAGTTTATTAAGCCACTGCTGAAAATAGACCAACAGATGTCTTACTCCCATTTAGGTAATGTTACAAAACTACAGTGAACAGCTGTTTTAGGAGATAACTAAGCCTTTAAAACATGACACATTCATAAAGATTGAGGTATTTTGTAGTAACAAATTGACTTGAGGTTGAATGCCACAGATTATGCAGTTTAGGGCGAGACCTTGGTTTTGGTATTTTCATGGGATTTGTTGACTAACAAAAACATATAATAATACCGTCCTCTTCCTTTTTAACTTCTTCTCAGATCAACCAGAGGTGAAGAGCATCAGTGTGACATCTGGACCCTCTGGCTATTACTACCAGGGTCTGTGGCGAGCACTAGGTAGCACTACAGTTCGCCAACACAACACGTCTGCCACCAGTCAGTGTCTGAAAAGCAAGATGGTCCACCTATATGGAGACTCCACCATCAGGCAGTGGTTTGAATTCTTCACAAAAACCCTGCCAGGTAGCTGACTCGCATAATTTCTGGCAACTGTGTGATTTTGTATAGACATCTGATCCCACTGTATTACTTTTAGGTCTTAAGAAGTTCGACCTTCATTCAGCGAATTCAGTTGGACCCTTTATGGCCGTGGACCATGTGAATAACATCCTGGTGACGTACCGCTGCCACGGTCCTCCCATCAGTTTTACCAAAGTCCCAACCAGCGAGCTGCGCTACATTGCCAATGAACTAGATGGTTTAACTGGAGGAGCCACAACTGTCGTAACTATTGGCATCTCGGCTCACTTCACCTCTTTCCCAGTGGAGGTCTACATAAGGAGGCTGCTGAGCATCCGCAGGGCGGTGGTGTTGCTGCTGGACAGAGCTCCAAGCACGCTGGTCATCATACGGACCGGAAACCCCAGATATTTGACACCTTTTATTTCGGTAACCAACAGTGACTGGTACACAATGCGTTGTAATAAGATTCTCAGAGCCGTGTTCAAAGGACTGAATGTTCATTGGATCGATGCCTGGGAGATGGTCCTTGCTCACCACCTGCCACACAACATCCACCCACCGACTCCCATTATTAAGAATATGATTGACGTTCTCTTGTCCCACATATGCCCCAAAAAGCGTGGCTAGATGTGTAAATCTATACAAATTAGGAATGCAATGATTCAATGATGACGTACAACGCCCATTGATTATGTTGACAACTCTATTTTAATTGAATCAATGTGTCAAACAGAACAATAGTTCAGTAAAAATGAATAAATCATTCAAACTCAATAATTAATAATTCATAGTATAAAGTCATACTATAGTATGTTAATTAAAATGTCATGACAAATGTCACAAAAACATAATTTTGAAAAAGTCACAGTATAGTATACTATACATACCAATAAAATGTCATGAAAATCCAGTTTAACAGAGGTTTCAGGCGATCCTCAGCAGCTTGTGAAGTTGGAAAATGTCACATGACTATACTGTATATTCATAGGATATTTACTAAACTGGTAAATATTTTAGCTGAAATAGGACCATGAAAGGCTACGGCAGGAAGTAAATAATGGATGTCAAACATAAGTTCACCGTTTGTGCTTGTTAGCAGCTTTCACATGTTATTTACAAGACAGTGTGGGTAAATTAAGTGATATGGATATTTGTACAATCAGTATGTACATTGATTATTTATCATATATAGTAACAGCCTTAATATTCAATAATATCTCAACCGCCACATATTTACATTATATATATATTTATCTCCCTCACAGATATTAATTTGTTTTATGGCTCTAAAGAACTGAAATTTACTATTTTCATTCAATAATATATTTACATGTACTTTGGTATGAAGTTTATTGATAGAGTATTGATCCAACACTGTGAAATTACATTTACTATATACTATATAGTACTTCATTTACGTAGAAACCAATTGTAAGAATGCAATCATTTTAGGGATGTCTGTAAATTGAATCATGGGCAACCATATTCTTAATTTAAATGTTATTGATATACGGCAAGTACCCTTTAACACATGTACAGACCAAATGTCAACATGCTGTAATTTCAATTACATTTTACATATCTTCTTCCCAACACAACCAACTTTAGTAATTATAAAGAATCATCAATCTCCGAAGGCAGAAACACCAGTACAAGTACTAATTTATCACATTTTGACTGTGACGCTGTCTTATTAGTCTTTAACACCTTTAAACACTGCAATAAAAGCATTTTGATCACACAAACATTTTTCTATGACCATACTGCTGAACACTGGAACACATTGGATTACATAACAGACCTACAAATCTTTTGTGCTCGCGCTGGTGGTTTGCTGCCGTAGACATATTCTCTCCCTCTCGGCTCCTTTTCACCACTTGCATAACGTCCATCCAAAGGCTCCAGGAGGTTACCTTGTTGACCTGCACGAGAAAGTACAAATACGATGACTTCTATTGATCCTTGGACCAAAATATAGGATTTAAATTCCACAAATCATCATTTAAATCTCATTTAATAAAGTCAGAAAAAGTCAGTATAGTTTGTCTCAAAAAAGCTCATAAATAAATCATGGTATAGTATGTCATAAAAAGTAAAAAAAAAAAAGGGGAGACCACACGAGGTGAAAAGTAATAAATAGGCCGATTTCTTTACAACAGAAGAAGAAAAAACTAAACGAACGTGGAAGTCAGCAATCAGTCATGTGAGCGTTGTGTGAAACCGTGCCGCAAAAAAACAAAACCACAGCTGTGTCCGAAGGGAGAGAGGGTCTGCGGGAAGGTGTTGAGCTTTATATCTGTCCCAGGTGTGTCCTCACGCTGACGACCTGGATCCTGGAGCACAGAACACGGAGACACCTGGTGGAGTGGAGGGGTCGTCACAAGTTCTGATAAAGGTGATGAAGGTGTGAGCCTGTGGCCTGTCATTGCCTTTATTGTATTGCAGTTGTGTTTTTGGCTTGCTGTGCTTTGAGTTGTATGTACTATATTTTTATGTTTGTTTATTTTGTTTGGCATGTGATAACTATTATTTATTTATATATTGAAGTTGTTGTGGGTTTCGGTCCTTGCATGTGTTGCGATGAATTCTAGTGTTTTGTGCGTAGTTTCTGTTTGGATTTTTATTGTCCACAGCCGTCAACGGAATGAGGCACACCTGTGGGGAGAATGAGTGGGAGCGGGAGCACGCCACATGTACAACAGCCACACACGAGAGGTCGGAGGCACAGAGCGCGGAGGCCGAGATACGGAGCCAAATCCACTTGTTCGAAGACAACCTCATTGCTCTGAAGATCCTACTCCGTCAACGTCTGGCCTCCTCCCCTAAGGTGAGCAGCGCAGAGAACTTCAGGAAGCAGCATCCTGATAAAAGGCCCAGGAAGGAGTTACAAGGAAAGCCTCAAGAGCCAACTCCCTCAACATCTGGCCTTGGTTTCTCCACAAAGAGGAGTGGTGGGGGAAGGTCTTTCCGAAGAAGAAGAAGAAAGGATAGTGACAGCGACTCAGTTTAGGATTTGAGCCCCGTATGAAGCAGGACTGACGATCCATCTGGAAAGAGTTGCATCTGGTGACTGGATTTTGCTTAATGGCAGTGAGGGCTGGCCTTTGCATCTGGCAGGACTATCTCTATCCAGTGACTTGATTTATTTATTGATATATTTTCTTGTTTGCATTTAGCAAGATGTCCGAGGTAGCGTCTTGCATCAGGGCTTATATATATATATATAGTTTATTATATATATATATATATATATATATAGATGTTTATTTTATATATATATAGTTTATTATATATATATATATATATATATATATATGTTTATTTTATATATATAGTTTATTATATATATATATATATATAATATTATATATAGTTTATTATATATATATATATATATATTATATATAGTTTATTATATATAATTTTATTTATTTATTTTTAAACATGACATTTCGGAAAACTTGTAATTCAGAAAAAGGATTGTCTTTATGTAAGTAATCAACTGGGGAAATGTCATAGTGAAATCTATTAGTTAATTGCTTTTACCCTGTTCACTTGTAATGTATGGATTTTTACAATACATATCTTTTAAAGGATGTTTTCTCAAAACTAGTTTTGTTTCTCAGACTCTGAGTCAGAAATCTCCACTTCAGTGTCACTTACATACAACAAACTTTCCAGTTTCATTCCTATATATATTCTGAAGCTTTTTACAGAGGGCTTTGTTCATATATCATTCATAGCCTGATTTATATAACATTTTATCCCTAAAAAAAAACTTGGAGATTATTTTTAATTATGGCTGTTGACAGTATTTTCTGATTACATATATGATACAAAGAGATACCTGTAAAAACTTTTTGACTGTGAAATGAAACAAGAATTTTAAACATGGCTTTATCCAACGTTCACAATTCTCTTCTTGAAATGTATGCGCATGAGCACATATTTAATAAGATAAATGCCTCACTTGCATATTCAAACATTCAATTTCAGATCTATCTAAAATATTTGTGACTTGTTCTCCTGCAGCACCTGAGATCATGACTCCGCTCAGACAACAATCCGCTGTTCGTTCTCATCTCTTTTCACCATTGAAGTGTAATTGATCCATTTTGATTGAAACGAAACGTGGTTCATAATTGTTTACCTACATACACCCATATTCCGTATTAGTCTTCCACTTGAGGACACTAAGACCTCTTCTGATTCATTATTAATCTTTTATTTTTTATTTATAAATCCTCTGATTCATTATTCATCAAAATGAAATCCCTTATTTTGAAATATTAAAAACCAAGAGGAAAAAAAAAAATGTTAAGCCACAAAACTGTTTTTTATAACGGCAGAACAAAAGGGATGTTTAGACAAAGGGTATTAATAAATGAAGCAGAGGAAAATGGAACACTCCCTTAGTGAATAAGCTCACCGACGTGAGTCTGCTTTTAAAACACTTGGACGTGCATCTCTGGATAGATTATGAGTGGCAGCGGAGGAATGCAGCCATTGGTCAGAGCTTTTAGATGGCACATTAGTTGGCTGCTAACCAGCCTCTGGAGGGAGACGTGATCGATAGCTGTTGTCAATATGAGGGCTCCCTCATGTCAAGTGCATTGTGGAGGTTTCCTCTAGCATGGACACACACTCCCCGGGACATCTAGATCAATAAGTCTGTCGATCTTTCTCAGATCCATACACACTTCCTGTTATCCGAAACTGTATAAAGCAACCGGAGATCTGAACGTACATGCGTCTGTAAATACACGTCATACATAGCATCAATAAAAGGACACAAAGCACCCAGAAGAATAGATAACTTTAACAATTTTATTTGTGAAAAACTACAAGCAAAATTCATAAATAGACGTTTCTATTTGAAGCGGAAGGAAAATGATCAGGTTAGCCTATAAGCGCAAAGTCGTGCACATGCCAGAAACATGTATTATTTTAACATTATAAGCTAGACAAGGAGCCGTGATCCGCTGAAAATGCTGCGTACATTTCCACACCAGGAACATAATGTGACCATTTCACAAGGGGAAACAATGACACATCAGCTATAAGTTTAAAACAAAACAAAAAAATTGGATTAAACAAAGAATGGATTATTGTACTGTTCCTAAAACTTTTTTTTTCTTTTTTTACTTTTCTTTTTTAAACCGAGCAATAACTTTAAAAGCATTGTACAAGACATTGTTATAGGAAGAAATGAGTTTGTATAATACACTTAATTGGAAATTCACGGTTAAGGTTATACAGTCAGTAAACAAGCCTTCTATATTTGGGTCTCTGACAAACAAAGCTAAAAAATGTAACCATCTTTACACAGTAAATTAAGGTTACTGGTCGCACACAAGAACAGAACTGCTTGCGCGGAAACAGGAAACAAAAGACTTCAGCTCCAATGCCATCATTCATAATGTTTTGCACCTTTTTAAAATTCTATATACAAGCAATAACTCTTATATTCAGCAAATGGCCATTTGTCAATAATTTAACAATGAATCCTTTCTGTTGGAGTACTCAGTCAGGTGAATGTGGTTGCAGATAAGGCAGGTGAAAAGATGGCTTTTTAGGCCCATTTCTAATAGAATGCAATACAAAGCAGGGTTTTTTATTTTCTCAGTAAAAATTGGGACAAAACATTTTTTTTTTTCCCTCTGACCCAACAGTCCCACTTTTTAGTTTTATTCACATTGCTTTTCCTCACTTTGAACACTGATTCCATATTTGTATGCGATAAAGTACATAATTACATTAGCTTAAGAGCAGAAAAACCTCATGAACACACATCTCTTGGACTTCAAACATTGCTTACGACACATATGATTATCATCCCTACGTGGTGAACTGCAAAGCTTTTAGTCGACACAGATCAAATCCTGCCCCTCAGATCCAAGTAGAATATATTGAGTTGTTTTTGGGACTTGTTGATCTCACCCAACCTGGTTTTAGACGCTCTGGGAGCGGCTCAATTGGCGAGTTGGGGCTTCTGTTAGGGGAGCTACGTGTACTGCGCTAGTGAAGCTGACTAAAGGCCAAAGGCTTCGACCCAGCAGGCCTGGAGCTCTTCTCAGCTACCCACTGACACCCAGTCTGCTTCTCATCGCCTGCACAATGAGGCAACATCCACCCGCTGGGTGTGGGGCCGCCTGTGCTCTTCGACTCACAGTATTGACAGTTCTCTGCCCCTATTTTAGCCGTGCACAGAGACAAGTGGACAATAAGAACACCATTTACATGGATTATATTAGTCTTTATTTAAACTGTTATTCATCTCACACATTAGATAATTGCATTTCAAATTGTTATTTATCTGTCTATGTATCATGTCATTATGAAATTCCTTTGGTCCTTCAATAAATAAAACTAAGATATCATATACACATTTATTCTTTATACAATTTCATACAGTTAAAAGGAAATGTTGGTCTAGTATCAGCTAAGGTGGAAGTGAATTAAAACCCTTAAATAAGCCTTGCTGTTCTAAAAATTGAAAGAACATTTGTGTATTATTAACTACTGCAATATTTGTTTTGCCTTCAATGACAGGAGTCTTAAATTAATTTAAAATAAAAAAGTGAATTGTCAATATTTTGCAAATTGTTCACGTCTTTGCACTTGTTTTCTGGGATATATCAGGTTGAGAGAATGAAGATTCAAAAGTTGTCTTCAGGACCACAATGAAAAAGGAAAAAAAAGGAAATCGATTCACAACAGCTTGACACAACAGGTCTATTTTACAGTTCGATATGGTTTTACCAAGTGGAACTGCATGTAACCATCCTTCAGTCGCCACAGAAAAAACTCTGGCTCGAGAGCTGAGAGGACAGCTCTAACCTTCAGCCAGAAAACTCAATATCCATGTACGGAATGCAGAAAATATCAACAGCTTTTAGTGTTTTACACAACAGCCTACACTGTACAGTTAAGGACATAAGATACTGTATAAGAGATCTGCTATAGCATACTAAATCATAGACAATCTAGTTGAAAAAGTCAGGTGTCTGAACCTCAGGTGACCTTCTGATGCACAGAACAAAGACGGACCTGATGGAGGTCCCGACAGTGTTCAGAGTGAGACAGTGTTATTGAGAAAGTGAATGAGAATTTGATTCATCAGCACTCTGTCACATTGAGTGAATGGGCAATCCCAGATCTGCAAAACCGCTTCACAGTGTATCTAGCACCAGTGTGTGTGTGTGTGTGTGTGTGTGTGTGTGTGTGTGTGTGTGTGTG